>JAGFNQ010000194.1:31655-384705 GCA_024364735.1 Boesenbergia rotunda
TTCTGACTTAATCCATAGTCCTCTAGAGTATGAATCATCCACAACAACTATGATACGCTTTCTCCCATAGCAATATATTCTGCCTCGGTCGTGGAGAGAGCAACACAATGTTGCTTCCAACTTGACCAACTAACTAGAGATGATCCTAGGAATTGGCAACCCCCACTCGTGCTTTTCCGATCCAACTTACATCCAGCGTAGTCGGAATCGGTATAGCCAATTAGGTCAAACGATTCGGTACGGGGGTACCAAAGACCGACTCCAATTGTACCTTTAAGATATCTCAAAATCCTTTTTACAGCGATTAAGTGAGATTCTTTGGCACAAACTTGATACCTAGCGCACATACCCACAGCGAAAAGGATATCAGGTCGACTAGCTATGAGGTATAGCAAACTACCTATCATGCTCCGATATTGAGTCAAATCAACGGGTTTACCACTCTCGTCATTGTCCAATCTTGTGTTCGTGGCCATGGGAGTGGTTACCTCTTTTAAATCACTCATGTTGAATTTATGGATCATTTCTTGCGTATACTTTGATTGGTGCACATGGATTCCATCGCGAGTTTGCTTGATTTCAAGTCCAAGGAAGAAAGTCAACTCTCCCACCAGACTCATTTCAAATTCACTCTCCATGTGTCCAATAAACTCATTTAAATAGCCCTTGTTGTTTGAGCCACAAATTATGTCATCGACATATACTTAGGCTATGAAAATATTGTCACCATCTCTACGTAGAAATAGTGTAGGGTCTATTTGGCCTCTAACAAAGCCTTTATCAATTAGGAATGTTGACAACCTCTCATACAAACTTCGGGGTGCTTGTTTAAGACCATAAAGTGCCTTTTTGAGGTTGAACATGTGGTTTGGAAATTCGGTACTCTCAAACCCCGGAGGTTGTTCGACGTAGACCTCTTCTCTAATCAAACCATTTAGAAAGGCTGATTTGACATCCATCTGATATAACTTGAAGCCTCGATGTGCTGCAAATGCAAGCATCAATCGGATGGACTCTAATCGTGCCACGGGAGCATAGGTATCATCATAATCAAGGCCTTCAACTTCACTGTAGCCCTTGGCTACTAAGCGTGTCTTATTTCTAATGATTTCTCCCTTATGGTTCAATTTATTTTTGAAGACCCATTTGGTTCCAATGATGGTGGTCTTCTTAGGTCTAGGGACTAAGTCTCAAACTTGACTTCTTTCGAATTGACCTAGTTCATCTTACATTGCAATGATCCAATCGAGATCATTTAATGCTTCATCAATTTTCCTAGGTTCAATTTTGGAAATTAAGGCCACTTCATTAGCCTCATTCCTAAAGAATGATCTAGTTCTAACCCCATGGTGGATGTCTCCAACAATTTGATCTTGGGGATGACTAGAGGCTTATCTAGTTTGCCTTGGTGTTGGTGGTGCTTCTTGGATGGTTTCACAAGACACAAGCTCAGCCTCAGGATCCGACTGATCTATGGGTTGTCTAGGCTCACCGTCATCTGATTTGTCACCATCAACAACATTTGGATTTTTATTCAAACATAGTCTCCTAAGTTCGAATTGAACTTCATTTCTGGTTGTTCATTGACTTTTGAAATTTCTTCAAAAACAACATCAGAAGACTCTTCAACCAATCTAGATTTCTTATTGTAGACTCGGTAGGCTTTGCTAACTAGGGAATACCCGACTAGTATCTCTTCATCAGCTTTTGCCGTAAACTTTCCAAGGCGATCCTTGGTGTTTAGGATGAACACCTTACAACCAAACACCCTAAGGTGTTTAACCATAGGTGGTTTCCCAAACCAAAGTTCATGGGGAGTCTTTCCTAAGAACCTATGGATGAGGACTCGATTTTGTTGGATCGAGAGAACCGATAGAGGGGGGGGTGAATATCGGAAATCGTTCGAATTTTTGGTAAAGAGAAATTGCACAGCGGAAAAACACAACACACGCAAACACAATAGTTTTTTACTTGGTTCGGATCCTAGGTCTACTCCTACTCCAAGGCCCACGGTCGTTGACCGTTTTTTGCGGGCAATTCTATATGTCGCAAAAGTAGTTTACAAAAATATTTAACAGAATTCAGTACAGTAAACCAAAATAGCTCTTCTTTATCGACGTCCGGAGTGGATTGACTTTTTCCGGAGCAGCAGGACGTCGTCAGCTCGAGTTGGGAGGTTTCCGGGGCAGAACGCGGGAGCAGAAGAGCGTTGAAGCGTTGAATTGAAGTGTTGTACGAAGCTTGGGGTCGAGGGCCCTTTATATAGGGCCTAGGGGCGCCCGGGACGTTGGGGGCACCCCCCACATGGCATTTGATCCGCCAATTCCTCGGTCAGCATCTGATCCCTTTATCTTCGGGATCCGCTTTGACCGGGGCGCCCGGGTTGACCGGGTCAAATCTTATCCCTTGGCTTCGCTGGGTTGAGCTTTGACGCTTGCGCTTGGGGGCGCCCGGGAGCAGCGGGGGCGCCCGGGAGCACGGGAGCGCCATGGATTTGTACTGTCGAAGCCCATCTTGCTTTCTTGTGTTTTGTATTCACCTTGGGGGCACCCGGGACACTCCGGGCGCCCTGGTCAGTTGTTGCCTCTTCCCTTTGAGGCTTTCTGAGCTGCAGACACATGTTCCTTCGGTCCTGCATCCAGGGTTAGTCCAAAACATAATAAAATAATAAAATATTAGATTATACAGCCTTAGCTGTCTTGGTTCTGACTTTGGGTCTCCAAAATGGAACCCTAGGTCGAACCGACGCCTACTGTTCCCTCAACGGGGAACACACCCTCACCTACTCCTCTCGGGAGAATGTACCTGATGCCAACCGCTCCTTTGGTTGGACTTTTGCCTGGCGGTCCTCTGCCAGGTCTTGGGTACCGAGCTGTCCTTCGCCCGGTGCCTAGCATTCCTTCGCTAGGGCTTCAGTCCCAAGCTATCCTTCGCCTGGCGCCTAGCAGTCCTTCGCTAGGGCTTTGTTTCCTGGCAGCCCTTCACCAGGTGCCTAGAAGCCCTTCGCTAGGACTTTGTTTCCTGGCAGTCCTTCGCCAAGTGCCTAGCAGCCCTTCTCTAGTTGCCTAGCAGTCCTTCGCTAGGACTTGGTGACTAGCAGCCCTTCGCTAGTTGCCTAGCAGTCCTTCGCTAGGGCTTTGTATCCTGGCATTCCTTCGCTAGGTGCCTAGCAGTCCTTCGCTAGGGCTTTTTCTGCACACTCAGTGAACAACGTTAGATCACAAATAGTACTTAACTTTGAATCCTTTGCCAATATCAAAACAAGGTTCGATATGGTGCTTTCTGCACCAACAGGTTTTGCACATAGCAAGCTGTATTTACAGCTTCAGCCCATAAGTAACTCGGTAGTGAGTACTCATTAAGCATGCTTCGTGCAGCCTCTTGTAGAACACGGTTCTTCCTCTCTACAACACCATTATGTTGCGGTGTTCTAGGAGTGGAGAACTCATGTCTATAACCACTATCTTGAGAAAATTCTAAAAATCGTTGATTTTGAAATTCACCTCCATGATCACTTCTAATTGTCTTAATTGTTAATAATTTTTCATTTTCAATCCTTCTACAAAAAGAAGTGAAAACATCTAAGGTTTGATCCTTATATTTTAGAAAATAAGTCCATGTGTATCTAGTAAAATCATCAATGATAACAAAGCAATATCTACTTCCATTCAATGATATGATAGTACTACAATCAAACAAATCCATGTGAAGTAAATCTAACGTGGTAGACGTACTTACAACGCTTTTACCTTTATGTACAGATTTTGTTTGCTTACCCATTTGACATGCATCACAAAGTTTGTCTTTCTCATACTTGATGCTTGGTAAGCCACGAACTAATCCCTTGTTGGCCAACTTCCGGATGTTCTTCATGTTAACATGTGCTAGCCTCCGGTGCCAAAGGGTGGACTCTTCTTCTTTTAACATGAGACACTTAGCAAAAACATTAGTAGCACTTTTAAAAGAAACTTGATAAATATTGTCTACTCTTGTTCCTACTAGTACCGTGTCCAAGATGTCATGTTGCCTAACTAGACATTGAATTGGTTGGAAATCAATTATGTAACCCATGTCAGACAATTGTCTGACACTTAGGAGATTAAATGTCATCCCCTTGGCTAGAAGGACATTTGAGATTCTAAGTCATCCGGATATTTGAATGTTTCCTATTGCTATGACCATACGACTACCATTGTTACTAAATGAAACATTACCTCTACTTTTCTTTTGAAGTGTGGTAAACAATGATCTAGCACCCACTATCAACGAACCAAGTTGATAGACGCTCCCCCTCAATCATAACCTACACAATTTAAAAAATGGAAGTTTTAGGTACCCACACCTTGGGACGTAAAGCATCTACTAAACAAGACATAGACACCCATGTCTTGACAACTTTCTTTTGAACCTTGGGTGTCTTAGATTGTCTCATATCAGTCCTAGACATCAATGACACAAATGAAGGTTCTTTAGGTCAATAACCAATACCGACCCTATTGTAGACTGCCCTTTGGCCATTCAAGATCATGTCTAGGGTCTTTGAGCTAGTTGAGAACTTCTCAAGAATATTCTTGAGTCTCTCAACTTCACTCTTCAATGCTTTGTTTTCCTCCTCTAACAATTCATCATGCAAATCATCTACATCCTCATCCCTAGAGGATTTCAATTTTTCAACCTCAATTTTCAATGATTTAATTTCATCCTCTAACATTTCAACATGTAAATCATCTACATTCTCATCCCTAGATGAAATCAATTGTTCAATTTCTAATTGCAATGATTTAACCTTATTTTTTGACTTCTTCAACATATTGGTTATGCATGCAATAGCTCTATAACATTTCTCAAGTTCGGGAGAGGTTACATCTTCATCATCCGAAGATGATGAAGCCGCGTTTGAGGAGTTGGAGGATTCATCACTGCCTTCTTGATCTTCTAATGCCATGAGTGCTACATGGCGAGTACTCTTCTCCTCCTTTTCTTCATCAGATGAACTTGAGGAGGATTCATCCCAAGTGGCCTTCAAGGCCTTCTTCTTCTTTGATTTCTCCTCTTTCTTCTTGGACTTCTCCTTCTTCTTCTTTAGCTTTGGGCATTCACTCTTGAAGTGCCCTTTCCTACCACACTCGAAACAAGAAACATTAGTCTTATCAACTTTAGCTTAACTAGAGTTACCTTTACTCTTGAAGCGTCGACCCTTTCTCATCATCCTTCTCACAAAATTTGCCTTCTCGGAGGAAGAAGACACGCTGTCATCTTCCTCGGAATCGGACTCGGATTCGGAAGAGGATGAAGATGAAGAGACATCCTTCTCCTTCTTCTTCTCCTTCTTCTTCTTTTTGGATCGTTCCCCTGCAACTAAAGCAATCTCCTTCTCCTTGGGACCTTTGTTATCCATTTCATGCCATTCCATTTCACAAAACAAATCATCTAACATAACAATGGATAAATCCTTGGAAACTTAGTATTCATCCACCATGGATGACCACAAAGCATTCCTTGAAAATGCTTTCAACACATACCTCACAAGGTCGCGATTCTCGACCTTTTCATTAATAGAATAAACCCCATTGAGGAGTTCCTTGAACCGTCTATGAAGTTTACTTACCGTTTCATTCTCCTTCATGGAAAAGCTTTGTAGTTGATTGAGGAAAAAGTCCCTCTTGGTGATTCTTGAATCTCGGGTGCCCTCGTAGAGTTCGATAAGCTTGTTCCACAAGTCTTTTGCACTTGTGAATGGACCAACCTTGATGAGTTGGTCTTTGTTCATGCCGCATTGTAGGGTGACAACCGTCTTTGCGTCGGCTTCACTCTTTCGAGTTTGTTCAGCCGCCCACCGCCATGATTCATGTTCTTTGCCTTCATCATCCTTTGGAGGGGTAAAACCCTCCTTCATCGCGAACCAAGTGTTGATGTCCATCTTCAAGTAATACTCCATCTTCAATCTCCAATATTGGAAATCTGCGCCATCGAAGAAGGGAAATCGGGTGTTTGAAAAACCTTCTCTCAATGCCATGGATGATAGCTCTCGATTGTTAATCCTCTTGTACAGAGCCCCAAGCTCTGATACCACTTGTAGGAACTCGGATGGCTAGAGAGGGGGTGAATATAGCCAAACACTTGGACTTTAACACTTATCGATTTTCTGCACTTCAATCGTTAGTAGCACAGCGGAAGCACAATAAAACAGAGTAGTGCAGAAATGCAGAAAACATAAACAAACTAAAACAACTAACATGATCGCTAACAAGGAGGGTTTACAAGGTTCGGGGATAACTTGCCCCTACTCTTTGGCGTGCCCTTAAGGTGGGTGATCCCTTGATCGTCGGCAGATCAAGCCCCGGTGAACACCTGATAAAATGCAACCTCCTTCTCGGTGGAGTAACATCTCCACAGCGTTTCAACAAAGATATAGTTTTAAGCACAATGAAACACAAGAAAGATCTTACTTAGCACTTAGCACAGACAAGAACAAAGCAAGCTTCTTCCGAGCTCCACTCAGCGACGATCTCACGCAAGAACACCTTTCTTCGTGTCTTCTCGCTGATGGACTCACCAAGCCTCTTGTTCCTTCCTCCAAGCGCTCAAGTAAGGGATGGTTGCTTCACATATTGCAGTTGCTTGCTCAAGATGATGGAACTTCAGAACGCACAAGCAAAGTGTGGAGAAAACAATCGCGCAGCAAGAACTCAAGCCAGAAGTTGATTCCACGAACTCCACTCTGCTCTTCTCCACTACACCCTTTTGTTTCTCCACTGAGCACCAGGTGACACCATCTCACTGCAGCCTCCAGCTGCTCACCTCCCAACGCTAGCTACCACTGAGCTCTCCCTGGACTCCCTGAGCTTCCCTCAGCCAAGCTCCAGTCAGTAGCTCCGGTCAGCAGCTCCATCCGTTGCAACCTGAGATGGCAAATGGACAAACCTGCTCCAAGGAAAGGCCTCCACTGACTCTCCTTGAGTGTTTGAATCCTTCCCTGTCAGCTGCAGCTTAATCAGATCATTAACACAGCATATCACTCAGAAAATCAAGTATCAGAGATCAAGTGCAGAGAATCGGATACGTTCAGACGCAATCAGAGCATCTGATAGTGCAATTTGAATTAAAGACCGGACCGATCCAGGGCTTGCGGGTCGGTCACTAGACTGATCCACCGCTTTGCTGGGACTCCCAGCTTTCCCGGCGACACAGGCCTGATCGGTCACCAGACCGATCAGAGTAAAGCCTGATCGGTCACCAGACCGATCAGGATAGCCACTGTTCGATCAGGCTCAAACTTGATCGATCCATGTCTAAGTGAACAGTAACTGCGGAATAAGATCATAAGTCTTTGATTGGTCACCAGACTCTTCAGAACCTGATCAGTAGGGGAACTCAACTCACTGTGTGCTCCCTGATCGGTCACCAGACCGATCAGGAGCCAAGCAGTGAGGACACTGCCTATGTAACGCCCCAAATTTTGGGCTTGCTTTCGATTTTCATTAGGGCACAAAAATGTCGATATAAGTTATCAGATGGTATGACATTTATTTCATGAATGAATAGAATTACATTTTTGTGATGTCATGATTAAATGATATGTGATTTCATTAGAAAGAATTAGAATATGTAATTGCATAAATTAGAATATGTGATTGCATAAATTAGAATATGTGATTGCATAAATAGGAATATGTAATTTTCATAAATTAGAATATGTAATTGTAGGAATTGGAATATGTGATTTCATAATATGTGATTTGAGAATATGAGAGTAAATTGGGCTAATGGGCTTTGCAAAAGTGAAAACCAAAGGGGAGCAAAAATATGCTCTTGCCGAGAATCGAACCTTGGAACTCTTAGTAAGCAAAGCCTTGAAAAGCAACGAAGTAACCAATTCACCCAGCAGGGGATTGCTGAGAGAAAGGAAGGGAAATTCTTATTAAGGGTTAGGGAATGTGAAAGGGTAGAGGAAGAGACTCTTGATGAGAAACCCCTTAGTGAAGAGACACTTGGAGAAGAGGCACCTTGCCTCTTCCATTAGTATAAATAAGAGGGAATGCTAAGGGGCTAACCATCATTGTTGCAAACCCCTCACTCACTCTCCCTCTTCAATTTTCGAAAATCCAAGAGACTCCCTCTTCAATTTTCGAAAATTGAACTCCCTTCTCCCTCTTCAATTTTCGAAATCCTAACTCCCCTCTCCCTCTTCAATTTTTGAAAATCCCAACTCCCCTCTCCCTCTTCAATTTTCGAAAATCCCAAGACCCCATTGAAGGTTTGAAACTCTTGCAAGGCAAGAAGAAGTCAAGGACCTCAAGAGCAAGGACAAGCACCTCCCCTCCGATCTAAGGGTATACCTTAAGGATATTTAGCGAAAGAGATAAGTGCCCCTCACCTGTAGCATAATTGCTGTGTATGATTTCCTTCTTCTTGTAGTTTGCGAAAATGGGGATTTGCCCTAGGTATGTTTCGGCCACCTCTTAAGGGAAAGCCTTGGTTACTTTTTGATACATGAGAAGACCCCTTGGAACTTAGGGTATACCTATATGTTGGTTTCCTTCAAGTTGTGATAACAAAAAAAATTAGGGTTTGCACCCCCTACAAGTTTCGGCTAAGACATGGAAAAATTAGGGATTCAAGGGTTGAATTACTCTATGATGTATCTTATGTTAGTGTATGACATGATAGTGTAGATAAGGTGGTTGTATAAATGGTTGTGTGAATGTTTGATTTCAAAAACCCTAAATCCCCCTACCCTACACTTTCGGCCAACCCTAGAAGAATTAGGGTTTAGGATGCATGATTAACCTATGATGAAATCCATGTTTAATAATGTTGCATGATATGTATGTGAGGTGTTTGTGTAAATGTTTGTGTGAAGGTTTGATTTCCAAAAACCCTAATCCCCCCTAACCTACACCATTCGGCCAACACCCTAAAGTTAGGGTTTGTAAAGGATAAACTACCCTATGAGATATGCTTATGTTTGGGAAGATGATATGTATATGCATGTGATGTTTAAATGGAATGCTTGATTGGAAAACTTAACTTTCCCTAGGGTTAACTTTCGGCCAAGGCATAAAATGTTAGGGTTTATGAAGGTTGATTACCCCATGATGTATGTTATGCTTAGTATGATACATGATATATATATATGTGATGATATGTATATGCAAGTGATGTTTAAATGGAATGTTTGATTGGAAAACTTAATTTTTCCCTAGCATGTGATATTCGGCCAAAGCATGGAACATTAGGTTTATGAAGGTTGATTACCCCATGATGTATGCTATGCTTAGTATGATACATGATGTATATATATATGATACTTGTATAGGATGTTTGATGTCAAAAACCTAAGCTACCTCCACCCTTAACTTTCAGCCAAAGGGCCCTATACTTGGGATTGGATTAATAAATACCATGCATGATAATGATCTTGTATAGGATATGACATGCTTGTGTGATTCTTGATATGTTGACTGAAATGCATGCTAGCCTAAATACAACTTTCGGCCAAGAGAGAACTCTTGGACCCATGCCTTGGTTGCTCCCATGAAATGCATGCTTTATACTATGCTAGTTATCATGATTATGAATGCATACATATGTATAAGAATGAGCCCTATAGGGTATGAATGAAGAAGGCTTAGGGCCTAAAGAATGCTTCCCTAGACGGTTGGGATTAAGAGCATACTTTATGAAAATGAAGAACATGATAACTATTTTATTTTGTAATGGCTTGTACTATAGACTCTTAAAGCGAGTCAAATGATTATGATACTAGGCTGAAGGACTTTTGAGAAGGCCTAGTAAATCCTAGTGGTTCGGGATTAGCTACCTCGTTCCTATTTAGGGGGGCGCGCAAAACATGAAGTACAAGCCGGGCCCTAGTGATTATGCTATGTTCAAGTATTATGTTTATATGTTTTCAAAAGAACCTTCCTATGAAGTTAACATGCTTAGATGTTTAACATGTTTAAATGCTTACCATGCTTGAATGTGATATATTCTATTACCTTTTCATGATATCCAGTTTTGTGAGTAGGACAGGGTCTTACTAAGTTATTGCTTATCGTTTAGTGTTTTCCCTTATGCTACAGATAAAGGACGCTAAACTATGGAGGCTGCGGGAGAAGGGCAAGTGTGTGTGTGATAGTGCTGGTGGATAAAAAGGATCTTGCTCTTAGTTGCTTCAAGTTTTGGAACTTATCATGTTAAACCCATGTTATGCTCTTTTTATATACATGCTATGTTTGAAGATGAATACTTGATGTCCATGCTAGATTAAATAAAAAATAATAATAATAATTATGCTTCCGCTACATGAACCTTGCATGCTTTAATGATACATATGCCCATGCATAGATTAGATTGAAAAAATAATAATATGAATGCATGTGTGTAGTTGTAATGTACGAAAGTTAAAGTAGCACCGCCGAATCCCTAGGGGATTAAGGGCGGGCGTTACAGCCTACTCCCTGATCCGTCACCAGACCGATCAGGAGCCAAGCAGTGAGGCAACGGCCTGCTCCATGATCGGTCACCAGACCGATCAGGAGCCGCACAGTAGGTTCCCAACCTCACTGTGTGCTCCCTGATCGGTCACCACACCGATCAGTCATCGCTGGATTGGTCACCAGACCGATCCACGAAGGAGCAACGTGCCAACTTCCCTGATCGATCACCAGACCGATCCAGGGACTCAAACCTAGCCCTTCAAGCCAGGGACCTGACCCTTCAAGCTAGGATTTTATCCAACCTAGCCCTCCATGCTAGGGACCTGACCCTCCAAGCCAGGAATTTTTCACCTAACCCTCCAGGTTGGGACTTTTCATCTAACCCTCCAAGTTAGGACTTTTCACCTAGCGCTCCAAGCTAGGACTTTACACCCAACCCTTCCGAATTAGGACTTTTCTAGACCTAGCCTTCCAAGTTAGGACCTGACACTCCAAGCCAGGACTTTTTCATCTAACCCTCCAAGTTGGCACTTTTCACCTAACCCTCCAAGTTAGGACCTTTCACCTAGCCCTCCAAGCTAGGACTTTTCACCCAACCCTTCCGAATTAGGACTTTTCCAACACCTAGCCCTCCAAGCTAGGATTTTCCACACCTAACCCTCTAGGTTAGGATTTTTCAACACCTAACCCTCCAAGCTAGGATTTTCCATACCATGCTTAATCCCCGATCAGGACTTAGTCATAATCATAATCATCAACCTAAACTAAAATCGATGTCAACACCAAATCAACAATCAGGGTCAGACTGCATCAACATGGATCGGTCTGGTTACCGATCAGGGAAGTTGGCACGGAGTTCCCTCGTGGATCAGTCTGGTGACCGATCCAGCTGTGTCTGATCGGTCTGGTGACCGATCAGGCAGCACACAGTGAGTTTGGTACTCTACTGATCGGCTCCTGATCGGTCTGGTGACCGATCAGGGAGCATACAGTGGGTTTTGGGAACCTTACTGCTTGGCTCCTGATCGGTCTGGTGATCAATCTGGGATACTGTTCAGATCGTTCTGGTGAACGGTCAAGTGTCACGGACTCTACCCTATAACTGATCAGGCTGGAGCCTGATCGATCGGACGATGGCCTGATCGGTCACCAGTCCGAACTGGCCACACCCTGATCGGTCTGGGGACCGATCAGGAGGGTTGGACAGCAAAACTGGGAAATCACCCTACAAATGGGTGGATCGATCTGGTGACCGATCCACGACTTGGGATCGGTCTGGTGATCAGTCCTGGAGAAGTCGCTATTTCTGATTATATGTTGGGGACCGATCAGGATAGATTCTGATCGATCTGAACCCAGCCTGATCGGTTCGGTGATCGATCAGGAGTCACTCTGATCGGTTCGGTGACCGATCAGTAGCTGGCAACGTTAATTCAAAAACGCTGTCAGAGTTCTGATTGCATTTGTTTGTCTGCTGATTTGCTACTGATACTCCACTGATATGTTCTGATGCTTTGATCCTCTGTTGATTTGCTGTTCTAATAAGCTGCTAAGTGTGCAGATGATAGGGATGAATTCAAACACTCAAGGAAAGCCAATGGGAGTCTTTCCTTGGAGCAGGTTTGTCCGTTTTCCATCTCAGGTTGCAACGGATGCTGGCACTGCTGGAGCTACTGACTGGGGCATGGCTGTGAGAAGCTCAAGGAGTCTAGGAGAGCTTAGTGGTAGGTGAGCAGTTGCAGCTGAGCAGCTGGTAAGTTGCAGTAGACTATCTGGTGGCTAGCGATGTGAGCTGGAGAAGCTAGATGCTTAAGACATCTTTGAGCTACACACACTTGAGAGTGCTGGCGACATCTCTTGTTCTGCTAGAGCAACAACTATGATCTGTTGAGCATCACTCTGAATCTTGAGCAACCTGCTGTTACTCGAGCACTTGGGAAGAAGAAACAAGAAGCTTGGCGAGTCCATCAGCAAGATGACACGAAGAAGGGAGTTCTTGCGTGAGATATGTGCTGAGTGGAGCTCAGTGAGGAGTTTGCTTGTATTCTTGCGGTTCTGAGTGCTCAGTAAGATTTCTTTCTTGAGTTCCCTATACTTAATACTTCATCATGTTGAAACGCTGTGGAGAGGTTACTCCAGCGAGAAGGAGGTTGCATTCTATCCGAATTTTCCGGGGCTTGATCTGCCTACGATTAAGGGATCACCCACCTTAAGGGCACGACAAGGAGTAGGGGCAAGTTATCCCCGAACCTTTTAAATCATCTTTGTTAGCATTTTGATTTGTCTTTAGTTTCTGCACTTTCTTCTTACTGTTATACATCTGTTTTGCTTCCGCTGTGCTACTAATCCTAAGTGCAGAAGTTCATAAAAGAAAGCGATTTTTGATGTCTGGTTATATTCACCCCCCCTCTCTAGCCATCCAAGTTCCAACAAGTGGTATCAGAGCTTGGGGCTCTGTTCAAGTGGATTAACAACCGAGAGTCAACTACAATGGCGTTGAGAGAAGGATTTAGCACCACCCGACCTCCCTTATTCGATGGTGCAGATTTTCAATACTGGAGATCGAAGATGGAGTATTATCTAAAGATGGGCATCAACACATAGTTCACTGTGAAGGAGGGTTTTCCCCTCCAATGGATGATGAAGGAAAAGAATTGGAATCTTGGCGTTGAACGGCTGAGCAAACCCGAAAAAGTGAAGCCAACGTGAAGGCGGTGGTGACTTTGCAATGTGGAATGAACAAAGATCAACTCATCAAGGTTGGTCCCTTTACAAGTGCAAAGGATTTGTGGAATAAACTCATTGAACTCCATGAGGGAACTTGAGACTCGAGAATCACCAAGAGGGATTTATTCCTCAACCAACTCCAAAACCAATCCATGAAGGAGAGTAAAATGGTAAGCAAGCTTCATAGTAGATTCAAGAAAGTCCTCAACGGTCTTCATTCTATTGACGAAAAGGTCGAGAACCGCGACCTTGTAAGGTGTGTGTTAAAAGCTTTCCCAAGGAATGCTTTGTGGTCATCCATGGTGGATGCCTACAAAGTTTCCAAGGACTTATCAATTGTAAAACTAGATGACTTATTTTGTGAAATGGAGCTTCATGAAATGGCTAACAAAGGCCCCAAGGAGAAGGGGATTGCCTTAGTTGCAGGGGAAAAGACCAACAAGAAGAAGAAGGAGAAGGAAGTCTCTTCATCTTCATTCTCATCCGAGTCCGAGTCCGAATCCGAGGAGGATGGCAGCGGGTCTTCTTCCTCCGAGATGACCAATTTTGTTCGAAGGATGATGAGGAAGAGTCGGCGCTTCAAGGGTAAAGGTAACCCTAGTGAAGTTAAGATTGATAAATCTAACATTACTTGTTATGAGTGTAGCAAGAAATGATACTTCAAGAAGGACTGTCCAAAACTAAAGAAGAAGGAGGAAAAATCAAAGAAGAAGAAGAAGAAGGCCTTGAAGGCCACATGGGATGAATCATCCTCTAATTCATCCGATGAAGAGAAGGAGCAGAAGAGCACACGCCATGTAGCACTCATGGCTATTAAAGGAGAGGAGAGCAGTGATGAATCAACGAACTCCTCAAACGCGACTTCATCATCTTCGGATGATGAAGAGGTAATCACTCCCGAACTAGATGAATGTTATCGAACCATTGCATGTTTAATCGATATGTTGAAAAAATCAAAAAGGAAGGTTAAATCATTGAAAATAGAGGTTAAACAATTGAAGTTCTCTAGGGATGAGGACATTGATGATTTACATTTAGAAATGTTGGAGGATGAAAACAAATCCTTGAAGAGTGAAGTTGATGTTAGTAGGAGCTCTAGAGCCAATTATGTGATGATTGACTAGAGGCATTTTGTATCATATTCTATTATTAATAAAGGCATGTTTGGTTATTATACTTACTTTGTATTCTGTGCCGAATGACTAAGTATAATAATGTCCTTGTGTAGTAGGTTTCTATCTACATTATATTGATTGGTTGAATCGATAGTGAGATAATGTAGAGAATACTACACTAAACTATTCTTAGTCAAGCATTAATTATTCAGGGACAATATTGATGCATAGAGACTAGCATGTAGGTCAACTGATGACTTGAGCTCACAAGTCATGGATATGTGATATCAAGTTGACACATGGGTATACATTGGAGAATGTGTACTGAATGACCCGCCATGAGAAAGTTTCATAGATTGACAAGTGAGTGTCATAGACTTTCTCATGTGACTATTGGTGTGAATAGTCCTTAGACCTGAAGTCACTACGGTTCCCTACATAAGGAGTTATGTACTTTGGTATCGTCAAACGTCACCCGTAATAGGGTAGACTATAAAGGCGATCAGTGGGTATGTAATGAATTATGCGGAGGGATGTGAGTGATGTAGATGGGATCTATCCCTCCCATATGATGGGAGTGATATCTGTGGGCCCTTTGATCGAGTAGGACTACTGAAATACATGGCCATGCTCAGATGAGTCAATATGAGATATTGAGCTCATTTGTTTGAGTGAGTCTACTTGGGGATCAAGAAACACAAGATTGATTGAGGATGACACGGACTATGCCTCATTGGTCAATCTAGATATCAAGGATAGAAGGACAAGGTCATACATTATGATAGCCACGGAGGTTTAGTCGGATCTCGACTTTTCTTGTTACTTGGGTAGCAATGATGCATTGCTAGATGCCGCTCATTGCTTATGTGTCTAAAGTGTTTAGGCGCATTGCCAACGTCACAAGAACCTATTGGGTCACACACAAAGGATACAATGCTTCGGGAAATTCTATCGGCAGGCCTAAGACCGAGTGGGGAACTCAGGAGGCCCAAGCCCGAGTTGGGGAACTCGGGAATCCGATCCCAAGTTGGGGAACTCGGGAGTCCGAGCCCGAGTTGGGGAACTCGGGAGTCCGATCCCGAGTTGGGGAACTCGGGAGTACGAGCCCGAGTTGGGGAACTCGGGAAGTCCGAGCCTGAGTTGGGAACTCGAGAGATCTGTGCTCGAGTTGGAAACTCGAGAGCGCAGATCGGGAGCTCGCCACTCGACAGACTGAGTCGGAGCTCGGCAGACTGAGTCGAAGCTCGGCAGACTGGATTGGAACTCGACAGACTGGATCGACACTCGGCAGATTGGATCGGCACTCAGCAGACTGGGTCGGCACTCGGCAGTCGAGGCTCGGCACTCGGCAGTCGGGGCTCGCCACTCGGGAGACTTGGTCGGGAGACCGAGTCGGAAACCCGAGAGGCCCGGTCGGAGTTGCATGGAGGAAAAAGAAAAGTCTCTTTTCATTGGATGAAAAGATTCTTTTCTTGCATGGGAAGGAGAAGAGCCACATGAAAAGATGTGCTCTTTATTAGGAAGCCAAAGAGACACAAACCTCTTCATATTCATGGGATGATTATAAAAGAGGGTCTTGTGACTTTGGATGGCTTCTTCTGTTGGATCGAGATAACCGATAGAGGGGGGGGTGAATATCGAAAAACGTTCGGATTTTAGGATTAGAGAAATTACGCAGCGGAATAAAACACTCAAACGCAAACACGGGTAGATTTACTTGGTTCGGAGCCTAGGTCGACTCCTACTCCAAGGCCCATGGTCGTTGACCGTTTTCTGCGGGCAATTCTATAAGTTCGCAAATCAGTTTACAGTATTGAATTACAAATATAGCAAAGTAAACTTGTAAAACGAAAGCTCTTCTTTTACCGACGTCCGATGTAGGTTGTCTTTTTCCGGAGCAGCAGGACGTCGTCGACGCTTGATTCTCGAGTCGGGAGGTTTCCAGAGCAGAGCGCGAGAGCAGAAGAGCGTAGAAGCGTTGAATGAATTCGTTGTATCAAGCCTCGGGGTCGAGGGCCCTTTTGTAGGCCCTGGGGGCGCCCGGAACGTCGGGGGCACCCCCCCACGTGTCGGTCGATCCGCCTTTCCCTCGGTCAACTTCTGATTCCTTCAAACTCGGGATCACATCTTGACCGGGGTGCCCGGGACACTGGGGGCGCCCGGGTTGACCGGGTCAAATCTTATCCCTTTGGCTTGGCTGGCTTCTCTTCTAGGCTTGCACTGGGGGCGCCCGGGACGCTGGGGGCGCCCGGGAGCAGCGGGGGCACCCTGAACATGAACTGTCGAAGCCTTCTTTTTCATTACGTGTTTTGCCTTCACCTTGTGGGCGCCCGGGACACTCTGGGCACCCTGGTCAGCTGTTGCCTCACTCCTTTGAGGCTCTCTGAGCTGCAGACACTCGTTTCTTCGGTCCTGCATCCAGGGTTAGTCCAAAACACCATAAAGCAATAAGATGTTAGTTTATACAGCCTTAGCTGTCTTGGATCTGACTTTGGGCCTCCCAAATGGAGCTCTAGGTTGAACCGACGTATACTGTTCCCTCAACGGGGAACGCGTCCTCACCTACTCCTCTTGGGAGAATGTACCTGATGCCAACCGGCTCCTCCGGTTGGACTTTTGCCCAGCAGTCCTTCGCCGGGTGCCTAGCAGTCCTTCGCTAGGGCTTCAGTACCCTGGCATTCCTTCGCCAGTGCCTAGCAGTCCTTCGCTAGGGATTTTTACCCTGGCATTCCTTCGCCAGTGCCTAGCAGTCCTTCGCTAGGGCTTTTTACCCTGCACACTAGAGTAACATGTTAGATAACAAGTAAGACTTAACTATTGAGCCATGTTGCCATTATCAAAACTCAGGTTTGACTTGGGTGCTTTCTGCACCAACAATCTCCCCCTTTTTGATTTATGGCAACCCTGGTTCAAAAAGTCAAGTTTAATCACGGCATATAAAAATTACCTTTTGTTCCCTCCCCCTGGAAGGAATCTCCCCCTAGATTTTTCAAAAATTCGTGGGGTTTTTCGACACTAAGTTCTAAGTTTAAAGTTTGGATTTTTACTTAGATAAAAATGATACTTGTAGAGAATTTTTTAGTTCAATTACTTAGAAAATTTTGACAGCTTGATTTTAAGAAGGATTTTAAAACTTTAGTTTGAGTACCAACAATTTGAAGGTTTTAAGTTTATGGTACTTCAAAAAGTTTTGAAAACTTTAAGTTTTAAAGTACTTCGTGAAGTTAACACAACCTAAGTACTTCTGAAAAGCTTAAGTATTTTTGAAAAACTTAAGTACTTTTGAAAAGTTTTGAAAAGTTTAAGTACTTTAAAAAGTTTTGACAAGCTTTAAACAAATTTTTGACAAGCTTAAGCAAAAAAACTTTTTGATACGTTTAAGTACTAGGAAAGTTTTGAAAAAGCTTAAGTACTTTGAAAAGCTTAAGTAAGAGAAACTTAGTACTTTAGTGCTTTGAAAAACTTAGTACTTTTGAAAAGCTTAGTTAAGTACTTTTTGAATAATGGATAGATTTTAAAATTTTGAGAGAAAAAATATTCTACAAAAAAAATTTTAAACTCTCTCCTTTCTTATCTCTCCCCCTTTGCCATATATCAAAAACAAATAAATATAGCAGAAATTAAATTGCATAAAGGAAATAACTTTCATTAAGGAAAATATTTGCATGATTTTGCTATACTGAACCAATTCATGATAAGACTTAAACCAAATCAGTTAATTTTCTCTTGTAGGGACCTGTCTAACCCAATTAGCTACTTACTAACTGTTATAAACAGTAGTTTTTGCTAGGGTTAGTCAAGTTAAGTGTTTTTGTTCAAGTTAGATTTTCTAAACTTGACACTTAACTTGATTTCTGTGTAATTTGTATTTAGTGCCCCAATTACTGCAGATGCACTGACTTAAAGCATCTTGAATTAAGGCAAAGACCTAAGCATCTCAACCCTTTCTAGGTTATCAATCAAAAGTACCCTAAGGTGCTTGTGAGATGCTGGCTTCTGAATCTATAAGTGCATGCAGTTCTAGGGTTAGGGCCTAGGCTAAGTCCATTTGCAAAAAAGCCCTAGTTTTGAAAGGTGGTAGTTTTGAAATAAAACTAAGTTGAAAAAGATGTAAAACAAGCTGATTTTAAAAACAATAGTTTTTCAAAATTCTATTTTTAGAAACTAATTTTTAAATCAAGTAAAGCAGTAAGAAAATCAAAAGTAAAGTTAATCTATTCTACAGAGCACAATCCTAACTGTCGATCAAATAGAACAGACCAAGTACTCATTTCCATAAGTCAGCTAGTCAAATAGAACAGAACAAGTACTCAAAATCCAACACAGCCATACAAGTCAGGCATAAGTCAACCCTACTGAGTAGGGGCAGTCAAATAGTTATTAGTACAATGCTAAGCAAATCTAGGACAAGGGACCGGGATGATCAGAGGAGCCTGGCTGCCAGGATCGAAATAGGGTCATCGTCTCGTGATACTGTGTATCTATGGCCTCCCTCTCAGCTCTAAGGGCACTCATGTAGTCGGTGTAGTAGCCTAGATTTGTTGCCATTTCTTCATCGTGGTTCACCTCCACTTCCTCTCGGAGACTCTGGACCTGTGTCTCCAAATGTGTCACTCTCTCATAGAGTGTCGGTGGAGCGGGCTCGTCTATGTGTGCTCGGGCCTCTGCCGCTATATCTCCAACGTCAACGTCTACCTCCTCGTCTGAGTCTATCGGAGCTCCGGCTCGCTGTCGTCTCCAACTCAAGACCCCGGTGGCCGATACCTCTAGACCCGCTAACGAGAAGTTCCTAAATCCTATTTCATCAAAGTCGATTATAGCGGTTATTTCACCCATGGTAATGTCACGACCGTGGTGATGAAGGAGGGAGGTGATGATGTGGCAGAATGGAGTGCGCACTCGTCCCTGGGTCGTAACACTGGACGCATGCAGGATAGTATAAAACATGTGTAGTCCAATGTCAATGTCAAGGTGATGGACCAGGGCATACAGAAGGAAGGCATGAAAGGGTCGCATGGTCCCAAGATCTCTAGTGGAGAGTGGTATGATACAGCGG
This sequence comes from Boesenbergia rotunda, assembly GCA_024364735.1. Taxonomy (NCBI): domain Eukaryota; kingdom Viridiplantae; phylum Streptophyta; class Magnoliopsida; order Zingiberales; family Zingiberaceae; genus Boesenbergia; species Boesenbergia rotunda. Next base: position 50,996 of record JAGFNQ010000194.1, read on the forward strand.
ACCAGGACTCTGTACAGGGCATAGTCCTATGCCTGAAGTTCAACGGATTGGAATCGTTTATTCGCAGGGAGTCTCGCATCCCTATAGAAATAGGAGTGGATAGTGTCTAAGGTAATGTGAGAGTAGGGAGGATCAAATGGAGGATTCCTAGGTGGATAGCAACAAAAAGTGGACTGGGAGGGTCATAGTACAAGGAATCGGTTCAGCAAAGTAGGGATGATAGACAGAGGTATCCCTTGAACAGTAGTGTAAAACATGAGATTGTCTTATCGAACTATGTTATTGTAGAATTCTGCACATAAGGATTCATTAATGGTATGAGTGCAGAATACAAGATTATCTAATTGATAGAAGTTTATAATATTCATGGCTAAGGGGCATGATTGGGTAAAGAAATGTCTATTAAGATAGCTTGTTTTAATAGGCTTGTAAATGGTCTGAGCAAACTTATTACATAATTCTAGAGTAGGGAACCTAGGGTCGGGACTCGGTTCGGCACCGGGGTTCGCTTGGTTTGCTCGGCGTTTTCTAAGTTAAGAGGTATAAGAAAAGAGTAATTCTAAATGCATTAAAGAATTTAAGAAAATAATTTTAAATGCATAAGATAAATCATACCGGGGAGGCATGGTGAGATTGGGGAAGCACAAGTGTCACTTGATCTTCTTGGAAGGAAGGAAGTGAGGAAGGAAGTTGGTTTTTGGTGTGGGAAGAGGAGGAGGTTCGGATGCCCTTATATAGGCATTTCAATGGGGGCGCCCGGGAGCTCCCGGGCGCCCGGGTCAGTCGGCAGAGACTGGGGCTGGATGGGGGCGCCCGGAGTGCTCCGGGCGCCCGGGTCAGGATGTGTTTGCAGCTTTTGCTGCATTGACTGTGATGGGGGCGCCCGCACGGTTCCAGGCGCCCAGGTCAATGGTCAGAGGCATCTTTTTGCCTTGAGAGAAGGAAAAATCATGGGGGGGCGCCCGAGGAGTCACGGGTGCCCGGAGCTGTATAGGAAAAGACAAATTTTATGTCTTGTCATTGTTTGATCATCGTTTAATCGGTTTGACCGTGGTTTGAATTGATTTGACTGCTTTGACTGTGGATTGACAATGTTTACCATGGTTTGACTGTGTTGACCATGGTTTGACCGTGTTGACCATGGTTTGACCGTGGTCTGAACTACAGGATTAACTCATAATATAGGCATTAAAGAATTTACAATTGAGTCTTAATCTTACTGTCTCACCCAATCTAGGGTTTTCAACCACATTAGCCTTATAGGTTTTGAGAGATAGGTTTTGATAAGTAAAATTATTTTGAAAAATTATTATTTATTTTGAAAACCTTAAATTAATTTTTGAAAACAGTTGAATTTATTTTGAAAGGAAATGTTTGAATCTATACCTAACTGTAAATTTGTGTTAGATTTGAATTTGACAAAAAGTAATTTGAATTTGAAATTCAAAAATTGGCTTCCAGGTCTTGGCGAGGCACTAGGCCTTCTTTGGCCGTAGCCTTATTGGATCATCAACCCTTTCCTTGACAAAGCCTTTTAATGAAGTTTCATTTTCAAAATTAATCTTTGAAAAGTTCTGGTCTAACTAGTTTGGGTTTTGGATCGGTAGCTTCGGCTAGTTTCACTAGTCTAAAGAGACCAAGTGTACTTGATCTTATTAGAATTGGTTTCCCTAACGTACTATCATCTCACCTCCACCCAATACTATGTTATCAAGTTTCAGTTAAGTTTGTTCAGTCCTTATACTAACCATTCCTAAGTCTAAGCATGGTAAATTGCAGAAAGTTAAATAAACAATCAATCAAGCAAACTGCAAAAATTAAATTCTATTTAACAATAAATATAGTTTTTAATTTGGCTCCCCCTGGACTAAAGCCACGGTAATGATTAGGCAAGATGTGAATCTTGTCCTTGGGGATCCAAGATTGATTTGACCCAGTTTGTTGGTTCAAGCATAGTTTTGGTACCTATGCCTGAACTTTTGGTCTGGACTGGTTTAGTACAACAAAATAGGATCTTTGTCTAGATTTGGTTCTATATCCAAGTCCGGATCGATTTAGAACTGACTTCTGTTTTCCAAGAATCATGTCAAGATTCTTGAAACCAGAAGTGAATCGTTCTAAAGCTGATCTAAGATCCTTAACCTGAGTTTACAGGGAGGAGTTCTCTTTCTCAAGTTTTTCAACTTGAGTAGGAGTTCCTTCTTGAACCTTCTCGGTTAAGGGTTTAGAATCAGCTCCCTCTTTCAGGAGTTTTACTTCCTGTCGGAGGGATTCGATTCGGAGTTTGGCTTTCGCCAAATCTCGAGAAAGATACGATATCAATTCACATAATTATACTCTAGAAAATCCACTTACAGTGATTTCACCATTTTCTGAAAATGTGAGTTCTCCATCATTGTGCTCTGATTCTGACTTGGTCTCAAGTTCTTCGGAGGCAGTCAGGACTAGTAGGGTTGACTGGGGTGTCTCTTCTTCTTCTTCCGAGGAAGATTCATCCCAGGTTGCTTGGAGTGCTTTCTTTCTTCTTATTTTCTTGGTCCCCTTTAGGTTCGGACACTCCGTTTTGTAGTGGACCTTCTTCTTGCACTCGTAGCAGGTCACGTTGGGCTTGTTTTTGTCATTTGCGAGTTCAGCTAGTTCGTCTTTTCTTCGGCTGGTCTTCCTTCTGTTGGTTTGATTCTTCAGTTCTTTGTAGTAGTTTCTTGCCAGTTGGACCAGCTTAGGTCGATCTCCTTCTTCGTTTTCTGAGTCTGAGTCTGAGTTAGACTCGGTTTCAGGTTGAGGCTTCTTCTTTGTTGACCTTCCAGTTTTTCCTGCAACAAAGGCAATACCTTTCTCGGCCAAATTACAATTAGTTTGTTCATGCAGTTCTAATTCGGAAAACAATTCATCTAATTTTATTTTTGAAATATCCCTTGAGACCTTGTATGCATCTACCATAGATGCCCACAAGGTGTTTCTAGGGAAAGCATTTAAGGCATACCTTATTAGGTCACAGTTTTCGACCTTGTGACCAATAGTGTGTAGACAGTTCATAAGTTCCTGGATTCGGGCGTGAAGCTGAGTGGCCGTTTCATTGTCGGTCATTTTGATGGTATACAGCTTGTTTAGGAGCAGATCTCTCTTGCTGATCCGAATGTCTGATGTTCCTTCGTGCAGCTCGATCAATTTTGCCCACAGCTCCTTGGCACTGTTGAAAGGACCTACCCGGTTCAGCTCCTCTTTTGTTAAGCCGCATTGGAGGGTCTGAGTCGCCTTTGCATCGGCTTCAATTTTGCGCTTCAGAGCGTTGTCCCATTCTGAGTAGGTTTGCACTACTCCTTCAGCGTTCTTCGGAATCTCTAGTCCGGACGGGATGATTATCCACATGTCCACCTGAGTTTTCAGGTGGACCTCCATTCGACTTTTCCAGTAGGAAAAGTCTTCTCTACTGAAAAGTGGAGGTCTGGAGGTGCTGAATCCTTCTTGCATGGCCATTAGGGATTTTATCTGAAAAAAAATTAAGAAACGAACTTTGTCCCAAGACTTGGTCTTGGATTAGTATTGCTGGATAAGGAAAAATAAAATATCGAGGGGTGTTGCACCAACCTCTATTAACGAGAAGAAATTCGAACGAAAAATATATTAGAAGAAATTCGAACGAAAAAAATAAGAATAAATCCAAAAAATTTCAAACTGGTGGTTGCACCAAATTTAAACTTCCCCGCTCTAATACCACTTGTTGGATCGAGATAACCGATAGAGGGGGGGTGAATATCAGAAAACGTTCGGATTTTAGGATTAGAGAAATTACGCAGCGGAATAAAACACTCAAACGCAAACACGGGTAGATTTACTTGGTTCGGAGCCTAGGTCGACTCCTACTCCAAGGCCCACGGTCGTTGACCGTTTTCTGCGGGCAATTCTATAAGTTCGCAAATCAGTTTACAGTATTGAATTACAAATATAGCAAAGTAAACTTTTAAAATGAAAGCTTTTCTTTTATCGACGTCCGATGTAGGTTGTCTTTTTCCGGAGCAGCAAGACGTCGTCGGCGCTTGATTCTCGAGTCGGGAGATTTCCGGAGCAGAGCGCGAGAGCAGAAGAGCGTAGAAGCATTGAATGAATTCGTTGTATCAAGCCTCGGGGTCGAGGGCCCTTTTATAGGCCCTGGGGGCGCCCGGAACGTCGGGGGCGCCCCCCCCCCACGTGTCGGCTGATCCGCCTTTCCCTCGGTCAACTTCTGATCCCTTCAAACTCAGGATCACATCTTGACCGGGGCGCCCGGGATGCTGGGGGCGCCCGGGTTGACCGGGTCAAATCTTATCCCTTTGGCTTGGCTGGCTTCTCTTTGTAGGCTTGCACTGGGGGCGCCCGGGACGCTGGGGACGCCCGAGAGCAGCGGGGGCACCCGGGAGCACGGGGGCGCCCCGAACATGAACTGTCGAAGCCTTCTTTTGCATTACGTGTTTTGTCTTCACCTTGCGGGCGCCCGGGACACTCCGGGCGCCCTGGTCAGCTGTTGTCTCTCTCCTTTGAGGCTCTTTGAGCTGCAGACACTCGTTCCTTCGGTCCTGCATCCAGGGTTAGTCCAAAACACCATAAAGCAATAAGATGTTAGTTAATACAGCCTTAGCTGTCTTGGTTCTGACTTTGGGCCTCCCAAATGGAGCCCTAGGTCGAACCGACGCCTACTGTTCCCTCAACAGGGAACGCGTCCTCACCTACTCCTCTCGGGAGAATGTACCTGATGCCAACTGGCTCCTCCGGTTGGACTTTTGCACAGCAATCCTTTGCCGGGTGCCTAGCAGTCCTTCGCTAGGGCTTCAGTACCCTGTCATTCCTTCGGCGGTGCCTAGCAGTCCTTCGCTAGGGATTTTTACCCTAGCATTCTTTCGCCAGTGCCTAGCAGTCCTTCGCTAGGGCTTTTTACCCTGGCATTCCTTCGCCAGTGCCTAGCAGTCCTTCGCTAGGGTTTTTTACCCTGCACACTAGAGTAACATGTTAGATAACAAGTAAGACTTAACTTTTGAGCCCTGTTGCCATTATCAAAACTCAGGTATGACTTGGGTGCTTTCTGCACCAACATCTTCTTCTTGCCTTAGTTTTTCTCTTCCCTTCCTCTCTTCTTCCTCTCCTCCACTCTTGGCCGAAACCTTATTGTAAGGTTCTTGGTGTTTTCGAGCTACCTCAAGTTGCTAGCACAACTAAGGTAGTTCTCCCGAAGTTGAGAGATTATGCCCGTGTGGATACGAATAGAGGAATGGACGCTTGAATGCGCAAGAGATCCGACATATCTTGGACGAGCGGGATAACCGAAGGGCACGCTTCAAAAGTATATACAGTAGATAAATCTATTAGATAGATAGCTTTGTGCGAGTTTTCTTTCGCATGGATCACTCATGGGTTCTTGTTTCCACTGCGTTTTTATTGTTTTGTGCCGGGAGAACCCAACAGTTGAGAGACTCAAGATTGTTCTTGAGAAATTCTCAACTAGCTCAAAGACTCTAGATATGATTTTGAATGCCCAAAGGGCAGTCTACAATTGGGCCGGTATTGGTTACCGACCCAAAGAACCATCATTTGTGTCCTTAATGTCTAGGACTAATGTTAGACAATCTATGACACCTAGGGTTCAAAGGAAAGTAGTCAAGGCATGGGTGCCTAAGTCTTGCTTAGTAGGTGCTTTAGGTCACAATATTTGTGCACCTAAATCCTCTATTTTTCGAATTGTGTAGGCTTTGATTGAGGGGGAGCATCTATCAACTTGGTTCGTTGATAGTGGGTGCTCTAAACATAAGATCGGGGATAAATCGTTATTCACTACCCTCCAATGCAAAAATAGAGGTAATGTTTCCTTTGGTAACAATGGTAGTCTTATGGTTATAGGAATAGGAGACATTCAAATATCCGAATGACTTCGGATCAAGAATGTCCTTCTAGTCAAGGGGATGACATATAATCTCCTAAGTGTCAGTCAATTGTGTGATGCGGGTTACACAATTGATTTCCAATCAAGTCAATGTCTAGTTAGACAACATGACTGCTAGTGATATGAGAGAAGTGTCCTAAGCCAATCGCCTTATGATTGTAAAACATTTATTATAATAAATGATAATTCACTATTTGAGTATACATGCTTGTGTATTTGATTGGGATCTTAAACTCATCTACTGAATATCCGCAATACAACTCACAGCATAAGAGAATTTGTGATGGGATCACAACTAGTGATTATCTCTAAATGTGCAAATGTGAAGTATTGAAATATCCCTAGTCGATGAATTAATAAATACGGACACTATCAATTCTGTTGAGACTAGCATGGGTTATTCTCTAATCAGCTGATTCTCACTGGCTGGTGACATTGGGATGTCCGGAGATAAACATGGATGCTAGTTAAGGGAACTAGTTCATTGGAGTGACTAGCTGTAAAACTTCATATGGAATCTATATATAGAAATGTCAATGAAGTTCTTATTGCGGCTTAAGTGCGATGTTCCTTTGACTTGCGGTGTTCAAGTCATCTTGGTCATGGAGACTTATACTTTAACATCTTAAGCAAGCATCTCCAAGGAGGTGTGGACCCAGGATGATTGGGTATAAGCCGAAGTGCCCGAAGATGTTTGAACAGCCTACAAAGGATTCACCACTCCTTGCGAGGAGATGTATACCCAGGCCTATCGTCGGATTGTTACTCAAAGCCTCTGGCCAGAGCATATCATGTTTAGAGTGCGAGTCTCTAAAATACATGAGAGTAATTAGAAATCCAAAGGACGAGAAAGATACTACTTGGGCTAGGTGTGACGTAGTCAGTCTAGTGGGGACTGACACAAACAAACCATGTCCTGAACCAAGAGGGTATAAGATGGTGAAGGAAATGAGGCACGATTCATTAGAGCTGCTGAAGTGTTTCAGAATTACTTCTGAGGTCAACCGTTGATCTTTCGATTAATTGGGGGTCATGATGTACTACTAGGTGCCACTCATGATCGTTCTATAATTAGTTGATTATAGACGGCCAACATAAATCGAAAGCCTATTTAGTCACACGCACTACGAGTAATCCGAGGGATTTAAAACGAGTTGAAAATTAGATTTTCCAATCAAGAGAAATAAGTCGAATCTGAATTAATCAGAGGCGCAATGGAAGCTTAAAATGGCTAAGTCTTTTGAAGGCTTATCGGGCGAATTAAATGAGTTTAATTCGCGATCGGTTCGGCCCGGTTTGGCTGGCCAAAGAGGGTGCCAAATCCCTTTGGTTTGGCCGGCCACAATAAAGGGGATAAACCAATTTATTTGGTTTAATTAATAAAATAAATCTAGCGTGATTTGTTTTATAAAATTATGGATAAATAAATTGATATTTAAAGAAATTTATATAAAGAGATTTATAAAGAAATTTGTAGAAATTTATTCTTTTTATGGAAATTAAAATAAACCATGAATTGGTTTAATTTTAATTTATAAAATCAATTATGAATTGATTTTTCCATGATAAGAAAATTTTATACAAATTTTATTCCATAATTAAAAAGAGAGAAGGATTTGTTATGGATAAATAAATTTGTATAAAGAAATTTATATAAATAAATTTATAGAAATTTATTCTTTTTATGAAAATTAAAATGATCCATGGAATGGTTTATTTTAATTTTATAAAATCAATTATGAATTGATTTTTCCATAATAAGGAAGTTTATAAATTTCTTATAAAATTTATTCCATAATAAAAGGAGAAGAAGTATTTGTTTTATTATAAAGTTAGTTATAATAAAACTTGGTTTAAACGGAATAATTCATAAGAAAATTTATAGGATAAATTTCTTATGAAAAATTCCGTTAAAGAGGAGACTTGGCAAGGGAGAAGCAACTATATAAGGAACCAAAGGCAAGCCTTGAATTCCTAATCAATTAATCAAGAGATTAGTTGCTCCTCTCTCTCTCTACACGCCTCTCTCTCTCTCTAGGGCCGGCGCCTCTCTCTCTAGGGCCGGCTCTCTCTCTCTCTCCTCCCCTTGGGCCGGCGCAACTCCCAAGGTGGCGTGAGCTTCATCCACCAAGAAGACCCCGAAGAAGAAGAAGCGGATCGCGTCTCCTTCCTTCCCTTCCCGGAATTGAGATTCCGAATCTTGGTGGTTAGTTTCCTATTTTCTCTCTTGATCTTCTAGTTGTGCCTTTAGAGAATCTAGTAGTTCTCGTCGGCACAAAACTCGTGACTTTGTGAAGTCATCCCGAAGAGAACTCGGCGTGGACGCGAATAGAGGCGGAGCTTCCAAGGGACGCTACGGTTGGATCTCGTCCCTTACTTCAAGTTACGCGAGGTACTAAGTAAATTAGTTTACTTTTTCGCAAAGTTTTAATTTATGATCATGTCCACACATCATAAGGTTGCATGTTAGATACGTGGTTAAAATAATTTGAGAAATTATTTTATGCTAATTCTTCCACTGCACGTAAAAATTTAAAATTTTACGAACCCGTATCCTTGTCAACATTCACCCGGTCCCAACAATGACAACTTTGACATGGTACTAGTAGGTACAAGAGTAGATAACATTTACCAAGTTTCCTTTAATAGTGCTACTAATGCTCTTGTTAAGTGTTTCATGTCAAGAGAAGATGAGTCTAACCTTTGGCACCGGAGACTAGCACACGTGAACATGAAGAATATTCGAAAGTTAGCCAACAAGGGATTAGTTCGTGGCTTACCAAGCATCAAGTATGAAAAGGTCAAACTTTGTGATGCATGTCAAATGGGTAAGCAAACAAAATCTGCACATAAAGGTAAAAGCAATGTAAGTACTTCTACCACTATAGATTTACTTCATATAGACTTGTTTGATTGTACTACTATTATATCCTTGAATGGTAGTAGATATTGTTTTGTTATCATTGATGATTTTACTAGATATACATGGACCTATTTTCTAAAATATAAGGACTAGACCTTAGATGTCTTTATTTTATTTTGTAGAAGAGTTGAAAATGAGAAATCATCAACAATTAAAACAATAAGAAGTGATCATGGAGGTGAATTTCAAAATCAAAGGTTTTTATAGTTTTGTCAAGATAAAGGGTATAGACATGAGTTGTCCACTCCTATAACACCACAACAAAATGGTGTTGTAGAGAGGAAGAACCGTGTTCTACAAGAGGCTGCACGAAGCATGCTTAATGAGTACTCATTACCGAGTTACTTATGGGCTGAAGCTGTGAACATAGCTTGCTATGTGCAAAACCGAGTCCTCATTCACAGATTTCTAGGAAAGACTCCACATGAACTTTGGTTTGGAAAATCGCCTACGGTTAAACACCTTAGGGTGTTTAATTGTAATGTGTTTTTCCTAAACACCAAGGATCACCCTGGAAAGTTCACAACAAAAGCTGATGAAGGGATACTGGTAGGGTACTCTCTCGTTAGCAAAGCTTACAGAGTCTACAACAAGAAGTCTTGAGTAGTTGAAGAGTCTTCTGATGTTGTTTTTGAAGAAATTCCAAAAGCAAATGATCAACCGGAAGATGTCGAAGGAGTTTAATTCGGACTTAGGAAGCTATGTTTGGATGGAAGTCCAAGTGTTGTAGATGGTGGTGATGAGTCTGATGACGGTGAGCCTAGACAACCCATAGATCAACCGGATCTTGAGGCTGAGCCGGTGTCTAGTGAAACCATGCAAGAAGCACCACCAACTCCAAGGCAAACTAGATTAGCCTCTAGCCATCCCCAAGACCAAATTGTTGGAGACATCCACCATGGGGTTAGGACTAGATCATTCTTTAGGAATGAGGCTAATGAAGTTGCCCTAATTTCCGGAATTGAACCTAGAAAAATTGACGAATCATTAAATGATCCCGATTGGATCATTGCTATACAAGATGAACTAGGTCAATTTGAAAGAAGTCAAGTTTGGGACTTAGTCTCTAGACCTAAGAAGACCATCATTATTGGAACCAAATGGGTTTTCAAAAATAAGCTAAACCATAAGGGAGAAGTTGTAAGGAACAAGGCACTCTTAGTAGCCAAGGGCTATAGTCAAGTTAAAGGCCTTGATTATGATGAGACTTATGCTCCCGTGGCACGATTACAATCCATCCGATTGATGCATGCATTTGCAGCACATCGTGGTTTCAAACTATATCAAATGGATGTCAAATCGGACTTTCTAAATGGGTTCATAAGAGAAGAGGTCTATGTCGAACAACCTCCGGAGTTTGAGAGTACCGAATTCCCAAACCACGTGTTCAAACTCAAGAAGACACATTATGGCCTTAAACAAGCACCCCGAGCTTGGTATGAGAGATTGTCGACATTCCTAATTGAAAAAGGTTTTGTGAGAGGACAAATAGACCCTACACTATTTCTACGTAGAGATGGTGACAATATATTTGTAGCCCAAGTGTATGTCGATGACATAATTTGTGGTTCAAACAATAAGGTCTATTTGAATGAGTTTATTGGACACATGGAGAGTGAATTTGAGATGAGTCTAGTAGGAGAATTGACTTTACCTTGGACTCGAACTCAAACAAACTTGAGACGGAATCCATATGCACCAATTGAAGTATACTCAAGAGATGCTCCGAAAGTTCAATATGAGTGATTCTAAAGAGGTAACCACTCCCATGGCTACAAACACACGATTAGACAATGACGAGAGTGGTAAACCTGTTGATCTAACTCAATATCGGAGCATGATAGGTAGTTTGCTATATCTCACAGCTAGTCGACCTGATATAGTTTTTGTTGTGGGTATGTGCACTAGGTATCAAGTTTGTGCCAAGGAATCTCATTTAATTACTGTTAAACGAATTTTGAGATGCCTTAAGGGCACAATTGGAGTTGGTCTTTGGTACCCCCGGACCGAGTCATTTGACCTAATTGGCTATACCGATTCTGACTATGCTGAGTGCAAGTTGGATCGGAAAATCACAAGTGGGGGTTGCCAATTCTTAGGTTCATCATTGGTTAGTTGGTCAAGTCGGAAGCAACATTGTGTTGCTCTCTCCACGACCGAGGCAAAATATATCGCCATGGGAGAGAGTGTATCACAATTGTTGTGGATGATTCATACATTAGAAGACTATGGATTGACTTACAAGGGTGTGTAAGTGTTGTGTGACAACATAAGCACAATCAACTTAAGAAAGAATCCAGTCCATCATTCTAGGACTAAGCATATTGAAGTGCGTTACCACTTCATTAGGGATCATGTTGCTAGGGGAGATATTGTACTCTCACATGTAGAGTCCAAATCAAATCTAGCGGATATTTTCACTAAACCACTCCCCGAGAATGAAGTTAGTTTCTTACGAAGGGAATTGGGAATGTATCGCGCTTCATAGAAATTAAAAAGCATTTAAAAACCCTTCATGATCAATTTAAATTGTTGAGAACAATTGGGTAACTTAGGGACATCTCACACAAACTATAAGGTTCACCAAAACATTTTTGTTTGCTAGAAATGGGGTGAGATGCTAGGATCAACTTAATTTCTCAATGTCAATGCATCCCTTGAGAAATTAGGTTGACGAGATAATAATCACTATGTTGACCAAGTATGGGGAAAACCAATGCATAACATATGTGAACTTGGCTCCATGATCATACTTGGACATTCCAATCAAGGAAACTTGATTGGAGACTTGAATTTGATACAAACTTGGTTGAAAATTGATTCATGGTTGTGATTGAGTTTGACTCCACTTGGGTGGAGCAAATTGGTTTGTTAGACCCATAAGGACCTTTGATCTTTGTTAAAGGATCAATTATAGACAAGAGCAAGATCGATAATTTTCATCTGATCTTATAAGAAATCGATATGGGTTCTGAAACTGAAAGTTTCAGATCGTATCAGGAAAAATCAGGGAGCCTGATCGGTCCAATTGACCAATCCAACCGAATTGCGATACTCCTCTGCAATCTCTCTGTATTGGCCTGGATTGGTCCACAGACCGATCTGGCTCACTGTGGTGATCGGTCCACAGACTGATCAGGAAGCTCACAGAAAATTTTGCAAACCCACTGTTCGCTTCCTGATCGATCAGCCGATCGATCAGGAGCCTGCCTGATCGGTCACCCGACCGATCAGGACTAGGCTAGACTGATTAGGCTGGAGCTTGATCGCTCTGGGCGCTCTCAGATCGAACGGCGATCCGTTCGATCACATTAAATTTCGGTTGGTGGACCGATCCACCAACCTATTAACTTCGTGTAAACTCGACATCCCCAAGCCCTAGCACCAAAACTCTCCTCTTGCGTGTGCGATTTACTTGCTGTGCGTGAGTTCTCCCTGTGATCCTTCCTCTTGCGCGTGAGTACCTCTTCTTCCTGCTGTTGGTGTTCTTAGAACTTCTAGCTGCGAGCTCGCTGTCTACGCACGCTTCCTTCCTGAGCTCTTTGCCTGCGATCGGTTTCGGCTGTGAGTCGCTGGGTTGCGTTTGCACAGTTTGTTCCTCTCAAACAATCGACCAACTCAACAATGACACCTAAGTAAGGATCTCCTACTTTCATCTTGTTGATTACTTCAAATATCATAATACTTGGTGAACTAACCTTGATGTTTGATTTTGGGGTTTATTTTGGTGTGTGTCGTGTGTGCCTTCTCACATGATCGAATCTTATTTGATTTTTGATCAAATCTTACCCTTGTGATCCTTATATTTGTGCCATGATTATCAACTTGGTCCATTCAATTTGATTGTTGTGACCTATCTTGTTACTGATTATTTCATTAATCAAATATGTGTCTTGATTATAACCTCACTTCACTTGATCCAATCTATTACCATGATTTATTTCCAACATTTTAGAAAGTCATCTAAGGGCAATAACCCACTGAAGGGTCCTCCAAGGGCAAAGGCCCTTCATCATCTGCCCTCAGCCTTCTTCGAGTTCCCGTTTCCCTAACGCTGCTTGTGACCAAGCATTCCAGTCCCGGACCTTCAAGTTGCTTCCTTGTAGGTCCTGATGGATCGTCTAGGCGTGCTAGAGGGGGGGTGAATAGCACTTCTTGATCATTTTGATCTCTACAAATTCGTTAGTGCAGCAGAAATAATATGCAATTGAATAAAACAATGCTAACAATAAAATTTTACTTGGTATCCACCCAGATGGGTGACTAATCCAATGATCTACGCCGCGAGCACCACTTTCACTATGGAAAAAACTCCTTTAGGTGGAGAAACCTTTACAACAGGATCTTCCTCTTTACAGAATGAAGTAGAACGTGAGAGGAAGTATGAATCACTCTTCAGACGAGCATCAATTCGACACTATACGGAACCGTACCGTACACGTGCAAAAAGGTGCTCCTTTTATAGGTGAACAGGACAGACTCGGAGTCTGTCCAACCCCGCACCAATCGACTGCCCCTGGGGCAGTCGACTGACCTAGCATTAATTGCTAGCCAACGGTTAGTTTTCAGGGTATACTAGTCGACTGCTTTGGGGCCAGTCGACTGGTCCAAGGCCGAAAACTTTCTGTGAGTTTTGGCAGTCGACTGGCCCTAGGTCAGTCGACTGCCCTGCCTCTCAGCCTAGTTCCAGCCACTCCAGATCTTATCCTTCACGTGTGCCTTCAGGTCTGCTCTCTTAGCTTGCCTCTCGAAGTCCTCTTCCTCTAGCTATTGTCCCTTGGATGTGCACGCAAGCCTTCCCTTGGCTTGCCTCTATGCCACCCTTCACGTGTGCCCTTGAAGTCCACTTCCCGGCTTGCCCTTGGAGCACTCCTCCCTCGGCTCTCGTCCCTCGGATATGTCCACCATGTGTGATTCTCCAAGTCCTGCAAACTCAATCACACAAATCAAATACAACATAACACTCTAACCTTAAACATATTCACACACACACACATCAAAACCATGATCTTCTAATCATTTAAGGGTATTGCCACAACAATCTTTCCATTTTTGATGTGTGGCAATATGTTTAAGTTTAGAGATAAGTAACAGCAATAACAGTAGATAGCAATTGAAAAAGATTAAGACATAGTATCCCTAAGAGGTAACCTCCCCCTTAATCTATGTCTTCTCCCTTTTTCCAATTCTAATCATAGTCAAGTTAATTTTCCACTTAGCACTAACCATTAAAAATGTAAGACATGTGCAAACCTAAGAGATAGCCTCCCCCTTAATCCATGTCTTCTCCCCATTTTTAATCATTCAAGGTCTAAGTGGGAAAGACAACCTTAAACCATCCATTCCATGCTAAAAATTTTAACTTAAACAACCCATTCTCCCCTTTTGACACCATCAAAAGGATTGCCTCAAGCAACCCAACCCTAGGACATCAAAAGTGAGAATGATGGATTTCTGAAATTTCTTACAGTAGCTGAAACTGGTCGTGCCAGTCGACTGCCCATAGGGCAGTCGACTGATACGCTATCAGTTTTAATTTTCAGGTTTTTTGCCGAATTTCAGAAACCTCCAAAAAATTCAGAAAAATTCCAAAAATTATAAAAGTTTGCATACATGTTTGAAATGATATACTCTATCTAGGAAAAATATTAGTCCATATAAAATGTCAAACATGCATGACTTTTGATAAAAATCCAAAATCTTTGAAAACCACTATATTTTGTACCAACCTTTTAATCCAATTTTGCAATAATATAACTTTCAAAAGCATGGCAATTTATATAAAGCATAAAATGGTTTTCAAAAGTTTAAAATGTCCAACTATGATCTTTGGGCAAAGTGTCCATTGATTAAACACTTGTCTTCCCCATAATTGGTCTAGTTTTCATATTTTGACACTCTTAATGGTTCAACAATGTGCCACAAGCACAAGTGTGCCAATTGTATCACCCTAATGGATCAAGCACCCTTTTTCACATCTAATATCTCAAAGTTCATCCTATACTTCCATAAAACACATTCTAAGGCCTCTTCTTAAGGATGTAAACTCCGATTCGGGAAGAGGCTTGGTAAAGATGTCGGCTAGGTTTGACTTTGACTCAACATAGTGTTGTTCTATGTCTCCCCTTGCCACATGGTTTCTAATGAAGTGATGTTTCACTTCAATGTGTTTTGTCCTAGAATGGTGAACCGGTTTTTTGGTCAAATTGATTGTATTTACATTATCACACAAGACTTTGACCTTGGTGTAATGTAACTCATAATCCTCTAAGGTGTGCATGATCCAAAGGAGTTGGGAAACACACCCACCCATTACCACATATTTCGCTTCCGTTGTTGATAGGGCAACGCATGGTTGTTTCCTACTACTCCAACTAACTAAGGAAGACCCATGGAATTGACACCCTCCACTAGTGCTTTTCCTATCTAGCTTACAACCCGCATAATCAGAGTCGGTGTATCCAATTAGATCAACACTAGGGGTTCTAGGATACCAAAGTCCGACATTGATGATATCTTTGACATATCTTAAGATCCTCTTAACTACAACCAAATGGGACTCTTTGGCCCAAGATTGGTACCTTGCACACATACCTACCGCAAAAAGTATATCGGGTCTACTAGCGGTTAGGTACAGTAAGCTACCAATCATGCCCCTATATTGTTTAGAGTCTACCATTTCCCTCCAAGGTCACTATCCATTTTCACATTGGTTCCTATGGGTGTAGATGCTAGCATAGCATTTTCTAAACCAAATTTCTTTAACATCTCCTTAGCATATTTGGGTTGAAAAACATGTGTACCTTCATTAGTTTGCTTAACTTGAAGACCTAAAAAGAAGGTTAACTCACCTACAAGACTCATCTCAAATTCATCTTCCATACACTTGATGATTTCTTGTAAGAAGTCATTGTTTGTTGACCCAAAAATGATATCGTCTACATAGACTTAGGCAACAAATATGTCCTTATCCTTAGATTTTAGGAATAAAGTAGGGGCAATTGTTCCTCTCCTAATCCCTTAGACACTAGAAATGAAGAAAACCTTTCATACCAAGCCCGGGGAGCTTGTTTCAATCCATATAAGGCTTTTCTTATTTTGAGCACGTGTCTCGGATAGTTAAGGTCCTCAATCCCGAGGTACATAGACCTCTTCCATAATGATCCCATTAAGGAATGCCGACTTCACATCCATTTGGTGGAGTGTGAAACCCATGTGAGCAGCATAGGCTAGTAGGATTCTAATAGACTCTAACCTAGCTACGGGGGCATAGGTACCATCATAATCTAGTCCCTCAACATGGTTAAACCCCCTAGCTACCAATCTAGCCTTGTTCCTAGTGATTTTGCCTTGGTTATCTAGTTTGTTCCTAAAGACCCATCTTGTGGTTACAATGGTGCAGTCATTGGGTCTAGGAACCAACTCCCAAACTTCACTCCTCTCAAATTGATTTAGCTCCTCTTGCATGGCTAAAACCCAATCAACATCTCCCAATGCTTCATCAATGGTCTTGGGTTCTAATTGAGAGATTAGAGCTATTTGACTAGTTTGATCTCTAAAGTAGGACCTAGTCCTTACTCCTTAAGTTACATCACCTACTATTTGGTCAATAGGGTGATCGTGGTGATGTCTCAAGGGCCTAGAGGTTATCGGTTCATTTACTCCTTCCTCATCCTCTAGGGTACTTCTTACTCCCCCTTGATCATTGCCCTCCAAATGTAGGTCTTGGATTCTTTAGGCAAGGGTTGGACCTCTTCTATATCCTTATCAATTGAGGCTTTTCTAGGGTAGGTACTTGTTGTTTCATCAAACTTAACATTTGAGGACTCCTTAATCACTTTTGTCCTCTTGTTGTAGACTCTATAACCCATACTAGTTAATGAGTACCCTACTAGAATTCCTTCATCGGTTTTTTACTCAAACTTCCTTAGGTCATCTTTGGTATTTAAAATGTAGACTTTACATCCAAAAACCCTAAAATAGTGGACTTGAGGTACCCTTCCATTCCACAATTCAAAGGGTATTTTTCCTAGAAACCTATGTACCAATACCTGGTTTTAAATATAGCAAGCGGTGTTAACCTCTTCAGCCCAAAAGTAGCTAGGAAGAGAATATGCAATAAGCATAGTCCTAGCAGCTTCTTGTAGGGCTCGGTTCCTTCTCTTAACTACCCCATTCTGTTGAGGAGTCCTTGGGCATGAAAATTCATGCTTGTATCCATTTTCAACATAAAATTGTGTGAAACTTGCATTTTGGAACTCCCCAACGTGGTCACTCCTAATTCGGTTTATTTTAGTATGTTTTTCGTTCTCTACCCTTTTACTAAATCCTATAAAGATGGCCTTGGTGAGGTCATCTACCTTCTTCCTTAGTTCCCTATTTTCAGTTTCAAGATGTGAAGCATGTGAAGAGGTAGAAGTAGCATGCAATTCTTTAAGTTTAGTAGATTCTACTTTAAGCATGGCAATTTCTTCTTTTAGCTCCTTAATTTTACTTCTAGCCTTAGCTAAGTCCATGTTAGTGCTAGAAATTATCTTTACTAAAGTAGAGGAGGGTAAGTGGTATACCTCACTTACCGAAGCTTCTAACTCTGATGATGAAGTGGAGGAGCTCTCATCTTCACTGCTTGAACTTCTTTCATCATCTGATGAATCTGAGTGGTGTTGCGCCATAAGAGCGAAATGGGAGACTTGCTCTTCTTCTTCCTTTGAGGATGATGGATCATCCCAAGTTGCCTTGAGGTTGGTCGCACCCTTCTCCTTTCCCTTTGTCCTCTTCTTGTCACCTTTCTTTTTCTCCTCCTTCTTGTCATATCTTCTCTTCAATTGAGGGCACTCATTCTTCATGTGTCCCTCTTGGTAGAAGTTGTAGCATATGATGTCCTTGGCCTTACCCTTGCCTTTGGACCCTTTCCTAGCATAGGACTTGTTAGACAAACTTTTAAAAGCTCTACGAAATTTTCTTACCATGAACGCCTCTTGATCGTTATCCAAGGAGGCGCTGAATTCTTCTGAATCTAATGAGGATGAGTAAACCACCTTCTTCTTCTCCTTCCTTTTCTTCTTCTCCTTTTCTACAACAAAGGCAATACCCTTCTCTTTGGCCGAGACATTAGCTTGCTCGTGTAGCTCAAATTCACAGAAAAGGTCGTCTAGTTTAACAATGGGCAAATCCCTTGATACCTTATATGCATCAACCATGGATGCCCACAAGGTGGTTCTCAGGAAGGCTTGTAGAACATACTTGACGATGTCCCGGTTCTCGATCTTCTCTCCAATCACGTGGAGCTCATTGATTACCTCCTTTACCCTTCCATGTAGCTGGCTAACGGTCTCGTTGCTCTTCATGGATAGGGATTGTAGTTTGGCCACTAGCAAGTCCTTCTTGGCTCTTCTGGACTAGTTTGACCCCTCGTTCAATTCCACCAACTTGTCCCATAGTTCCTTGGTGCTCATGAACGGCCCCACCGTGTTCAGTTGCTCCTTCGAGAGCCCGCACTGCATTGTGGTGGTGGACTTGGCATTGGATTGTGCCCTCTTCATTACCTCCATTGACCAGGATCTCATCGGTGTTGGTTCTCCTCTTTCATCGACGGGTGCCTCGAAGCCATCTGCAACACTAATCCTGTTTTCAATATCGTTCATCAGGTAGTATTGCATCCTACCTTTCCAGTAAGCGAAGTCGTTCCCGTCGAAGAAGGGTGGTTGTGTTGTGGAGTATCCCTCTTGAAACACCATTAAATTTGCTCCGGTTGACGGTTAGTTCTTCCGAAACACACTCGCTCTGATATCAACTGATGGATCGTCTAGGCGTGCTAGAGGGGGGGGGGTGAATAGCACTTCTTGATCGTTTTGATCTCTACAAATTCGTTAGTGCAGCGGAAATAATATGCAATTGAATAAAACAATGCTAACAATAAAATTTTACTTGGTATCCACCCAGATGGGTGACTAATCTAAGGATCCACGCCGCGAGCACTACATTCACTATGGAAAACTCTCCTTCAGGTGGAGAAACCTTTACAACATGATCTTCCTCTTTACAGAATGAAGTAGAACGTGAGAGGAAGTATGAATTACTCTTCAGACGAGCAACACTTCGACACTGTACAAAACCGTACCGTACCCGTGCAAAAAGGTGCTCCTTTTATAGGTGAACAGGACAGACTCGCAGTCTGTCCAGCCCCGCACCAGTTGACTGCTCCTGGGGCAGTCGGGGGGCAGTCGACTGGCCTAGCATTAATTGCTAGCCAATGGTTAGTTCTCAGGGTATACCAGTCGACTGCCTTGGACCCAGTCGACTGGTCCAAGGCCGAAAACTTTCTGTGAGTTTTGGTAGTCGACTGGCCCTGGGTCAGTCGACTGCCCTGCCTCTCAGCCTAGTTCCAGCCACTCCAGACCTTCTCCTTCATGTGTGCCTTCAGGTCTGCTCCCTTAGCTTGCCTCTTGAAATCCTCTTCCTCTGGCTATCGTCCCTCGGATGCGCACGCAAGCCTTCCCTTGGGTTTCCTCCATGCCACCCTTCACGTGTGCCCTTGAAGTCCACTTCTCGGCTTGCACTTGGAGCTCTCCTCCCTCGGCTCTCGTACCTTGGATATGTCCAGCATGTGTGATTCTCCAAGTCCTACAAACTCAATCACACACATCAAATACAACATAACACTCTAATCTTAAACATATTCACACACACACATCAAAACCATAATCTTCCAATCATTTAAGGGTCGATTGCCTCAACAGGTCCATTGATGGACCTTTCCTGACTGAGCATTGCCCCTCCATTGTGGAGGCCTTCTACAACCTGGGCTTTCTCCTTTCCCTGCGGACGATAAACTATGCCGTTGTTTCTGAATTTTACAATAACTTACAACAAGGACCTCAAGGAGGTTTTGAGTTCACGACCCGGGTAGCGAAGAGGAACCTTGATTTTTCCTATGACATCTTGGCAGAGTATCTTGGCGCCCGTTGATCGCCGAACTTTTATTCTATCTACCCAGAGCTTCTTGACCCCTTATTGCCTCCATTTTCGGACATCACCCCAGATGACATTTACCAACACTTCTTTGGCCACCCTCGTCCAGCGGGTCTTGATGAGTTAGGGCCTGACTTTCCGACTTTTGCGGCCCTTCGACTTTCCCCTACTGATTACGTTCTGTTCAAGATAATCATGAACTGCATCTTTTCAATAACCTCAAAACCCTTGACTGAGATCCGACCGTATCACTGTTTGATGGTTTATGGCATGCATCACCACCTTGACTTTGACATTATTGAGAGCATCTTTCAGTCGATCATTTCCTACCGAGAGCCCAGTTGTCGCACTGTGTATATGCCATTTGGTCACATCATCACTAACTAGCTTATGTCAGTAGGTGTTGATGTAACCAAGGGCAGGACAGTGGCCATGGTTAGACAGGATTGTCGACTTGACAGGCAGGCGTGTGCCAAGTCTGGCATCATCATCAGGGATCAGGACCGGCCTCTTGTATGGAAGGACGGATGGGGTCTTGGAGAGCTACCCAGGGGCGTACATATTCAGGCACCAGCCGCACCGACAGTCCATCAGGAGGCACCCGACGCCGGAGCTGATTATGACTATGAGCCAGATCCAGACCTGCGCTGGCAGATTTCAGAGCTTGATTGGACCCTCCAGCATGATCTTCATTTGAGAGAGCTCTGGCGAGAGGAGGCCTGATCTAGGTTTTAGGCTTTCGACCGCAGACTGCTGACGATCGAGTCTGACGTCTCTGGGGTCCGCTCCAGGCAGGAGACATGGCATGAGGAGTGGCGCAGTTGGGCAGCTAGTCATCCATACCAGCCTTCATCTACTAGAGCTGCACTCTCCGGTAGTACTGCCCTAGGGTCCTTCATTCCTAACTACACGACTGATGACCCGATGCAGGCTGACCCCCCGGCCGACGATTGACTATGGTTGTACTCTGATGGTTGGTGACTTGACTGTTTTGCATGTTATGTCTTGATGGTGTTGTTGACTATACTTTGATGCATTGATATGCAACTAACTATTTGTCTGTCCTGGATTTTTGCAGCATTTGACTATTTTGTGATGTTGTATGATGCATCTGACCTTATGCCAATTTTCATGCTATTCTATGCTTATTGCTAGATCATTGCAATTCCATATTCATATGATGCATATGATTGTTTTGCCATGCTTTATATTTGTCATATGGTTTCATATGCTTTCAAAATTCAATCAAATCTTATGTTGTTTTGGGAAACCCCTAGGGTTTAGGGGAGTATGGTTAAACATAACAACCCTCTAGACCCTTTTCGGTGTTTGACAAAGGGGGAGAGTGTGGTTGGTTAAGTTTAGGACGATTACAAGCGTAATTATTATAGGGGAGGATCCTGATTCCCCTATGAATGTGAAATTTGTGATTATTGATTTCAAATCCCGAAACTTAAAATCAGGTTGTCAAACAACAAAAAGGGGGAGATTGTTGATGCAGTTTGACCCTGATTGTTGTTTTGGTGTTGACACCGATTTTAGTTTAGGTTGATGAGATGATTATGATTAAGTCTTGGTCGTGGACTATGCATACCTAGTGGGACTAGGTTTGATGAAACCCTGGCTTGGAGGGTCAGGTCCTAGCCTGGAGGGCTAGGTTGGGAAAAGTCCTAGCATGGAGGGCTAGGTGTGAAAAAGTCCTAGCTTGGAGGGTTAGGTGTGGAAAAGTCCTAGCTTGGAGGGCTAGGTATGAAAAGCCCTAGCTTGGAGGGCTAAGTGTGAAAAAGTCCTAGCTTGGAGGGCTAGGTGTGAAAAGTCCTAACTCGGAGGGTTAGGTGATTGAAATCCTGGTGAGTGAGGCCAGGTCCTAGCTTGGAGGACTAGGTTGAAGTCCCGGTGAGTGAAACTGGGCACGGTGTCTTGGTCCGAGGGACTGAGCACGAGTCAGGGGAGGCTGGGAGCCAGTTCTCTTGACTTAGGGTGGGTTTGGCCTTGCCAGGATCGGTCTGGTGACCAATCATGGAAGTTGGTACAGAGTTCCCTCATGGATCGGTCTGGTGACCGATCCAACTGTGTCTGAACAGTCTGGTGACCGATCAGGGATCACACAGTGAGTTTGGAACTCTACTGATCGGCTCCTGATCGGTCTGGTGACCGATCAGGGAGCATACAGTGTGTTGGTGCAGAATGCACCCAAGTCAAACCTGTGTTTTGATAATGGCAACAGAGGTCAAAAGTTAAGTCTTACTTGTTTTCTAACAAGTTACTCTAGTGTGCAGAGACAAAGTCCTAGCGAAGGAATGCTAGGCACCTGGCGAAGGACTGCCAGTATCAAAGCCCTAGCGAAGGACTGCTAGGCACCTGGCGAAGGACTGCCAGTATCCAAGCCCTAGCGAAGGACTGCTAGGCAACTGGCGAAGGACTGCCAGTATCCAAGCCCTAGCGAAGGACTGCTAGGCAACTAGCGAAGGACTGCTAGTATCCAAGACCTGGCAAAGGACCGTCAGGCAAAAGTCCAACTAAAGGAGCGGTTGGCATCAGGTGCATTCTCCCGAGAGGAGTAGGTGAGGACGCGTTCCCCGTCGAGGGAACAGTAGGCGTCGGTTCGACCTAGGGTTCCATTTTGGAGACCCAAAGTCAGAACCAAGACAGCTAAAGCTGTATAAACTTACCACTTAATGTTTTGTTGTGTTTTGGACTAACCCTGGATGCAGGACCGAAGGAACGAGTGTCTGCAGCTCAGAGTGCCTTAAAGGAGTGAGGCAACAGCTGACCAGGGCGCCCGGAGTGTCCCGGGCGCCCCCAAGGTGAACACAAAACACACAAATCAGAAACAAGCTTCGACAGTGCATCCTGCGTGCGCCCCTGTGCTCCCGGGCGCCCCCAGCGTCCCGGGCTCCCCCAATAACAAAGCATCGAAGCAGCCCCAACGAAGCCTAAAGGATAAGTGTTTGACCCGGTCAACCTGGGCGCCCCAGTCAACATCTATCCCAAGAATGAAGGGATCAGACGTTGACCGAGATCCAACCGGATCAAACGCCACGTGGGGGCGCCCCCGACATCCCGGGCGCCCCCAGGCCCTATATAAAGGACCCTCGACCAAGGCTTCAGAACACAACTTCCAATCAACGCTTCTACGCTCTTCCGCTCTCGCGCCTTGCTCCGGAAACCTCCCAACTCGAGCCGACGACGTCCCGCTGCTCCGAAAAAGTCAACCTTCATCGGACGTCGGTAAAAAGAAGAGCTTTCTTTTCGTTAAGTTTACTATACTGTATTTGTAAATCAATATTTGTAAACTTTCATTGCGCCTCATATAGAATTGCCCAAAGTAAACGGTCAACGACCGTGGGCCTTGGAGTAGGAGTCGACCTAGGCTCCGAACCAAGTAAAATCACCTGTGTTTGTGTGTGTTTTTAATTTTAATCTTCCGCTACGCATTCTCTTTTTAAATCCGAACGATTTCCGATATTCACCCCCCCTCTATCGGTTTTCTCGATCCAACAAGTGGTATCAGAGCGGGGAAGTTCAAATATGGTGCAACCACTAGTTTGAAAATTTTTCGGATTTTTATTTCTTATTCTCATTCGATTTTTTTTAATAAATTTTTTTATTTTATTATCCTTATCCCACACTACTAATTCAAGACCAAGTCTTGAGATATTTTTGTTAGTTTTCTTTTCCATATCAAATGGCCATCCAAGAGGGATTTAGCACCGCCAGACCTCCACTCTTCAGTGGAGAAGACTTTTCCTACTGGAAAAGCCGTATGGAGGTCCACCTAAAAACTCAGGTGGACATGTGGATCATCATCCAGTCCGGACTGGAGATACCCAAAAATGCTGATGGACTTCCTCAAAGCTACACAGAGTGGGACACCGCTCTGAAATGAAAAATCGAAGCCGACGCTAAAGCGACTCAGACTCTTCAATGCGGATTGACAAAAGAGGAGCTGAACCGGGTGGACCCCTTCAACAGTGCGAAGGAGCTTTGGGCAAAATTGATCGAGCTGCACGAAGGGACATCAGATACTCGGATTAGTAAGAGGGACCTGATCCTGAACAAACTCTACACCATCAAGATGGCCGACAACGAAACAGCAGCCCAGCTCCATGCACGAATCCAAGAGTTGATGAACGGTCTTCACACTATAGGTCACAAGGTTGAAAACCGTGACTTAATAAGGTATGCCTTAAACGCTTTCCCTAGAAACACCTTGTGGGCATCTATGGTAGATGCATACAAGGTCTCAAGGGATCTTTCAAAAATAAAATTAGACGAATTGTTTTCCGAACTAGAACTGCACGAACAAACTAACACCAATATGGTCGAGAAAGGTATTGCTTTCGTCACAGGTAAAACTGGAAGGACAATAAAGAAAAAGCCTGAACCTGAACCCGAGTCTAACTCAGACTCAGACTCAGTAGACGAAGAAGGAGATCAAACTAAGCTGGTCCGACTAGCCCGAAGCTACTACAAGGAGCTGAAGAACTGAACCAACAAACGGAAAATCAGCCGAAGAAAGGACGAACCAGCTGAACCCGCGAATGATAAAAACAAGCCCAACGTAACCTGCTACGAGTGCAAGAAGAAGGGCCACTACAAGACAGAATGTCCAATCTTAAAGGAAATCAAAAAGACAAGAAGAAAGAAAGCGCTCCAAGCAACCTGGGACGAATCTTCCTCAGAAGAAGAAGAAGAAGCACCCCAATCAAACCTACTAGCTCTGACCGCCTCAGATAAAGTCGAGACTGAGTCAGAATCAGAACAGGACGACGACGAGCTGACCTTTACAGAAGACGGCGAAATTAAGGTAACTGGTTTCAATAGATGTCAATTAAGTGAACTAATTTCATTTCTTTCTCGAGATTTGGCAAAAGCCAAACTCAGAGTCGAATCCCTCCGACACGAAGTAAAACTCCTGAAAGAGGAAGCTGACTCTAAACCCTTAACCGAGAAGGTTCAGGAAGGAACTCCTACTCAAGTTGAAAAACATGAAAAGGAGAACTCCTCCCTGAAAACTCAGGTTAAGGATCTTAGATCAGCTTTAGAACGATTTACATCTGGTACCAAGGGTCTTGACATGATCCTTGGAAAACAGAAATCAGTTCTAAATCGATTCGGAATTGGCTATAGATCCAAATCCCGGCAAAGATCTTACTTTGCTGTACTGAATCAGTCCAGAGGTAAAATTCAGACATGGGTACCTAAACTATACCTGAACAAACCAACTGGATAAAATCAGTATTGGATCCCCAAGGACAAGATTCACATCTTGCCTAACCATCACCGTGGCTTTAGTCCAGGGAGAGCCAAACTGAAAATAATATTCATTATTAGATAAGAATTTAATTCTTGATTGCAATTGCTTGATTGATTGTTTATTTAAAATTCCTGCAATTTACCATGCTTAGATTTAGGAATGGTTAGTATAAGGACTGAACAAACTTAGCTGAAACTTGACAACATAGTATTGGGTGGAGGTGAGATGATAGTACGTTAGGGAAGCCAATTTGGCGAAACTAGCCGAAGCTACCGATCCAAGACCCAAACTAGTTAGACCAGAAATTTTTCAAAGAATTTTGAAAATGAAATTTCATTAAAAGGCTTTGTCATGGAAAGGGTGGATGATCCCATAAGGCTACGGCCAAAGAAGGCCTAGTGCCTCGCCAAGACCTGGAAGCCAATATTTGAAATTCATATTCAAATTTTTTTTTGTCAAATTCGAATCTAACACAAAATTTCAGTTATTTGTAGATTTAAACATCTTTTCAAAAATTTCAAAATTTATTAAGTTTTCAAATTTTAATTGTTTTCAAAATTTAATTGTTTTCAAAATTAATTAAGCTATCAAAATTTAATTGTTCTTAAAATTAATCAAAATTTTCAAAACAGTCTTAACTATCAAAACCTGTCTCACGAAAACTATAAGGCTAACGTGATTGAAAACCCTAGACTAGGTGAGACAGTAGGATTAAGACTCAATTGGAAATTCTTTTGATACCTATAGTATGAGATAATCTTGTATTTAAGATCATAATCAAACCATGGTTAACATAGTCAAACCATGGTCAATATAGTCAAACCATGGTCAAAGCAGTCAAACCATAGTCAAATCAATTCCAACCATGGTCAAACCGATTAAACCATGGTCAAATGATGACAAGACAAAACTTTGTCCTTACCTATACTATTCCGGGCGCCCGGAACCACGCGGGCGCCCCCTCCATACCTTTTCTTGATAAAAGCCGACTCTGACCTTTAGTCAGGGCGCCCGAAACCATGCGGGCGCCCCCATCACTTCCAATGCAGCAAAAGCTACAAAAGCACCCTGTTGAGGGCGCCCGGACTGTCCCGGGCGCCCCCAACCAGCCAAAAGCCACTGTCTTTGGCAGCAGCCGCTGACCGGGGCGCCCGGAGTGTCCCGGGCGCCCCCATGGAAATGCCTATATAAGGCACTCGAATTCCCCCTCTCTTCCCACACCAAAATCAACCTCCTTCTTCACTTCTTTCTCTTCAAGAAGACCTTGCAAGTCCTCATCCTCAACTATGCCTCCCCGAGCTGCCCGGTATAATTATTATTTATTTTTATTGCATTTAAATTATTTTTTATGCAATATCTTTACGCTTCCTTTAATTTCCTTAACTTAGAAGACGCCGACCAAACTCGGCTAACCCCGGTGCCGAACCTAGTCCCGACCCTAGGTTTCCTACCCTAGAGCTATGTAATAAGTTTGCACAAACCATTTACAAGCCTATTAAAACAAGTTATCTCAATAGACACTTCTTTACCCAATCATGCCCCGTAGCCATGAACATTATCAACTTCTATCAGTTAGATAATCTTGTCTTCTACACTCATACCATTAATAAATCTTTATGTGCAGAATTCTACAATAATATAATTCGACAAGATAATCTTATGTTTCACACTACTGTCCAAGGGATTCCTCTGTCTATAACCCCTACTTTGTTGAACCGATTCCTAGGACTGCGACCCTCTCAGTCCACATTTTGCTGCTATCCTCCTAGGAACCCCCCATTTGATCCTCCCTACTCAGACATTACCCTAGATACCATCCACTCCTATTTCTATAGGGCAGACCTCCCCGCAAATAGACGTTTCCAAGCCGTTGAACTTCAGGCACAGGACTATGCCTTGTATAGAGTCCTGGTCCGCTGTATCCTACCACTCTCCACCAGAGATCTCGGGACTATGCGACCCTTTCATGCTTTCCTTCTATATGCCCTAGCCCATCACCTTGATATAGACATTGGACTCCATATGTTTCATACCATTCTGCATGCGTCCAGTGTCACGACCCAGGGACGAGTGCGCACACCATTTGCCACATCATCACTTCCCTCCTTCATCACCACGGTCGCGACATTACCGTGGGTGAAATAACCGCTATGACTGACTTTGACGAAATAGGATTTAGGAACTTCTCGTTAGCGGGTCTAGAGGTGTCGGCCACCGGGGTTCTTAGTTGGAGACGACAGCAGGCCGGGGCTCCAATCGACTCAGACGAGGAGGTTGAAGTCGACGTTGGAGACATCGCTGCAGCAGCCCGAGCACACATCGACGAGCCCGCTCCACCGACACTCTACGAGAGGGTGACACATTTAGAGACAAAGGTTCAGAGCCTCCGAGAGGAGGTCGAAGCCTACCACATAGAGCAGATGGACGCTCGTCGAGCCGATCGAGAAGTGGCTGACGCACGATTCATTGAAATGATGGCACGATTCGATTCATGGCAGCCTGGCCCATCTTATCATCCCGGTCCTTCGTCTTAGATTCACTTAGCATTGTACCTATTTGACTGCCCCTACTTAGTAGGGTTGACTTATGTTTGACTGTATGACTATGTTGACTATTCTCTGTTGACCAGTTTATGAGTATTTTTAATTCAGCAGTTAGGATTGTGCTCTGTAGAATAGATTAAATTTTTTTTACTGCTCTACTTGATTTAAAAATTTGTTTCTAAAAATAGAATTTGAAAAGCTATTTTTCAAAATCAGTTTTCATTTTCGACATAGTTTTATTTTTAATTCAAAACTACCCCTTTCAAAACTAGGGCTTTTTCGAAAATGGACTTAGCCTAGGCCCTAACCCTAGAACTGCATGCACCTATAGACTTAGAAGCCAGCATCTCACAAGCACCTTAGGGTACTTTTGGTTGATAACCTAGAAAGGGTTGAGATGCTTAGGTCTTTGCCTTAATTCAAAATGCTTTAAGTCAGTGCATCTGCAGTAATTGGGGCACTAAATACAACTTACATAGCAATCAAGTTAAGTGTCAAGCTTAGAAAATCTAACTTGAACAGAAACACTTAACTTGACTAACCCTAGCAAAAACTACTGTTTATAACAGTTAGTAAGTAGCTAATTGGGTTAGACAGGTCCCTACAGAGAAAATTGACTGATTTAATTTAAGTCTAATTATGAATTGGTTCAGTACAGCAAAATCTTACTTATTTCCTTTATGCAAGCTTATTTCTGCTATATTTATCTGTTTTGATATATGGCAAAGGGGGAGAGATAGGAAAGGAGAGAGTAAAGTAAAATTAATTTTTTTAACTCTATCCTTTATTCAAAAAGTTTTCAAAATTTTCTTATCCTTTATTCAAAAATTTTCATAAATACTTAAGCTTTTCAAAATTAACTAAAGTACTTAAGTTCTTAAAGCCTTCAAAATTTTTACTTAAGCTTTCAAAATTTTGCTAAGTACTCAAGTCTTTTAAAATTTTCTAACTTAAGCCTGTCAAAATTTTTTTTAAACTTCTATAAGTACTTTAAGCTTAAGTTTCTCAAAACTGTATAAATACAATATTACTAAGTACTTAGGTTTTTTAAATTTATTAAGTACTTAAGTTTTCCAAATGTACTTTATTAAGTACTTTAGTTTTCAAAATTATTAAATACTTAAGTTTTCCAAATGTACTTTATTTATTAAGTACTTAAGTTTTCAAAATTATTAAGTACATAAGTTTTCCAAATATACTAAAGTGTTTCAAAGTTTACTAAGTACTTAAGCTTTTTAAATCCTACTAAGTACTTAAGCTAACACTTTCAAAACTTTGGAGTACCTTAAAACTTAAAGCTTCAAACCTTTTAAGTACTCTAAAATCATGCTTCAAAAACTCTCCTATGTATTTTTAAGATTTCTATGTACCTAAAACTTAAGTTTTCAAAGTACAAGTAAAGTTTTTTTAACCCCACGAATTTTTGAAAAATCTAGGGGGAGATTCCTTCCAGGGGGAGGGAACAAAATTTAACCTTTTCATGTTTTCTTAAACTTAACTTTTTGAACTAGGGTTGCCATAAATCAAAAGGGGGAGATTGTTGGTGCAGAATGCACCCAAGTCAAACCTGTGTTTTGATAATGGCAACAGAGGTCAAAAGTTAAGTCTTACTTGTTTTCTAACAAGTTACTCTAGTGTGCAGAGACAAAGTCCTAGCGAAGGAATGCTAGGCACCTGGCGAAGGACTGCCAGTATCAAAGCCCTAGCGAAGGACTGCTAGGCACCTGGAGAAGGACTGCTAGTATCCAAGCCCTAGCGAAGGACTGCTAGGCAACTAGCGAAGGACTGCCAGTATCCAAGCCCTAGTGAAGGACTGCTAGGCAACTGGCGAAGGACTGCCAGTATCCAAGACCTGGCAAAGGACCGTCAGGCAAAAGTCCAACCAAAGGAGCGGTTGGCATCAGGTACATTCTCCCGAGAGGAGTAGGTGAGGACGCGTTCCCCGTCGAGGGAACAGTAGGCGTCGGTTCGACCTAGGGTTCCATTTTGGAGACCCAAAGTCAGAACCAAGACAGCTAAGGCTGTATAAACTAACCACTTAATGTTTTGTTGTGTTTTGGACTAACCCTGGATGCAGGACCGAAGAAACGAGTGTCTACAGCTCAGAGTGCCTCAAAGGAGTGAGGCAACAGCTGACCAGGGCGCCCAGAGTGTCCCGGGCGCCCCCAAGGTGAACACAAAGCACACAAATCAGAAACAAGCTTCGACAGTGCATCCTGCGGGCGCCCCCGTGCTCCCGGGCGCCCCCAGCATCCCGGGCGCCCCCGCCCCCAATAACAAAGCATCGAAGCAGCCCCAGCGAAGCCTAAAGGATAAGTGTTTGACCCGGTCAACCCGGGCGCCCCGAGCGCTCCGGGCGCC
Source organism: Boesenbergia rotunda (assembly GCA_024364735.1). Lineage (NCBI taxonomy): Eukaryota > Viridiplantae > Streptophyta > Magnoliopsida > Zingiberales > Zingiberaceae > Boesenbergia > Boesenbergia rotunda. The sequence goes on from JAGFNQ010000194.1 coordinate 80,965, forward strand.
CCAGTCAACATCTATCACGAGAATGAAGGGATCAGACGTTGACCGAGATCCAACCGGATCAAACGCCACGTGGGGGGCGCCCCCAGGCCCTATATAAAGGACCCTCGACCAAGGCTTCAGAACACAACTTCCAATCAACGCTTCTACGCTCTTCCGCTCTCGCGCCTTGCTCCGGAAACCTCCCAACTCGAGCCGACGACGTCCCGCTGCTCCGAAAAAGTCAACCTTCATCGGACGTCGGTAAAAAGAAGAGCTTTCTTTTCATTAAGTTTACTATACTCTATTTGTAAATCAATATTTGTAAACTTTCATTACGCCTCATATAGAATTGCCCAAAGTAAACGGTCAACGACCGTGGGCCTTGGAGTAGGAGTCGACCTAGGCTCCGAATCAAGTAAAACCACCTGTGTCTGTGTGTGTTTTTAATTTTTAATCTTCCGCTACGCATTCTCTTTTTAAATCCGAACGATTTACGATATTCACCCCCCCCCTCTATCGGTTTTCTCGATCCAACACAGTGGTTTTGGAAACCTTACTGCTTGGCTCCTGATCAGTCTGGTGACCGATCTGGGACACTGTTCAGATCGTTCTGGTGAACGATCAAGTGTCGTGGACTCCGCCCTATAAATGATCAGGTTTGAGCCTGATCGATCGGAGGATGGCCTGATCGGTCACCAGTCCGAACAGGCCACACCCTGATCGGTCTGGGGACCGATCAGGAGGATTGGACAACGAAACTGCGAAATCACCCTGCAACGGGGTGGATCGATCTGGTGACCGATCCACGACTTGGGATCGGTCTGGTGATCGGTCCCAGAGAAGTCGCGATTTTTGATTATGCGTTGGGGACCGATCAGGTTGTATCCTGATCGGTCTGAACCCAGCCTGATCGGTCCGGTGATCGATCAGGAGTCACTCTGATCAGTCCAGTAATCGATCAGTAGCTGGCAGCTTTAATTCAAAAACGCTATCAAAGTTCTGATTGCGTATGATTGTCTGCTGATTTGCTACTGATACTCCACTGATATGTTCTGAAGCTTTGATCCTCTGTTGATCTGCTGTTCTAATAAGCTGCTAAGTGTGCAGATGACAGGGATGAATTCAATCACTCAAGGAGAGTCAATGGGAGTCTTTCCTTGGAGCAGGATTGTTCGTTTTCCATCTCAGGTTGCTATGGATGCTGGCATTGTTGGAGTTGCTGACTCGGGCTTGGCTGAGGTAAGCTCAGGGTGTCCAGGAGAGCTCAGTGGTAGGTGGGCAGTTGCAGCTGAGCAGCTGGTAAGCTGCAGTAGAGTTTCTAGTTGCTGGCGATGTGAGCTGCAGAAGCCAGATGCTTAAGACAGCATTGAGCTATACACACTTGAGAGTGCTGGCGACATCTCTTGTTCTGCTAGAGCAACAACTCTGATCTATTGAGCATCACTCTGAATCTTGAGCAACCTGCTGTTACTCGAGCACTTGGGAAGAAGAAACAAGAAGCTTGGCGAGTCCATCAGCAAGAAGACATGAAGAAGGGAGTTCTTGCGTGAGATCTGTGCTGAGTGGAGCTCGGTGAGGAGTTTGCTTGTGTTCTTGCGGTTCTGAGTGCTCAGTAAGATTTCTTTCTTGAATTTCCTGTACTTAATACTTCATCCAGTTGAAACGCTGTGGAGAGGTTACTCCACCGAGAAGGAGGTTGCATTCTATCCGGATTTTCCGGGGCTTAATCTGCCGACGATCAAGGGATCACCCACCTTAATGGCACGCCAAGGAGTAGGGGAAAGTTATCCCCGAACCTTGTAAATCCTCTTTGATAGCATTTTGATTTGTCTTTAGTTTCTGCACATTGTTCTTGCTGTTATACATCTGTTTTGCTTCCGCTGTGCTACTAATCCTAAGTGCAGAAGTTCATAAAAGAAAGCGATTTTTGGTGTCTGGCTATATTCACCCCACCCCCTCTCTAGCCATCCAAGTTCCAACATGGTATACCTCGCCTTTTACCTCGCAGTCTTCTACCATATGACTCTCCCCTCCTGGATGTCGTGTGGGCGATGAGCTACCAAGATGCGGAGTGACCAAGGCTTGCAATTAATCACCTTTCTTCTAGCTTCTTCCAAGCACAAAGACAAACCCTAGAATCTAGGGTTTCCTTGTGCCTCTTGATGGACCCAATTACTATGCTCAAAAGCAATGTGTCACGAGTGAGTCTCAAATTTAGATATTTATAAAACTGAAATCCCTTGCTAGCAAAATAGAAATGTAGGATAGGGGTCTCAGGTCGTATTTTTCCAAGGACTAGTTGTGAGTGTTTGAATCAAGTTTGAAGGCTATTTACCGTTAAATGATTTGGGTTTTCTAGATAAAATGGGGGTTTTGTTTTGCAAGTAATATTGGAGATGAAATTTGAAATGGACTTGACTTAACCAAGTAAAGTAAAACTAGGTATTGCAAGAATTGAACTTTAACACTAGGAAAATTGAACAAGACAATTAGAAACTGGAAATATAAAATTGATAACGACTGCAGGAATGAAACTAAAATTTTATCAAAATTCAAAAATTAAAAGTTGAAACAATGCTAAATTCTGAAACATAGTATGTGGTGCAGAAATTTTCCTGATCAGTCGGTTGACCGATCAGATACAAGCCTGATCGGACTGATGTCCGATCAAGTACTGCCTGGATCGGTCACAACGACCGATCAGTAGCTGATTTCAATCTGATACCAAACTAAAACAATGCAGAGAACGAATGTGAATCGAAAACTAAATGGCAGAATTAATTTTCAATACAAAAACCATCTTGTTGTCACCCAAGATCTGGCTAGAAACCCTCTAGCTTGCCAAATCATCCGGATCCGAGCTCTCCTTGTGAGAGCGAATGTGAATCGAAAACTAAACAGCAGAATTAATTTTCAATACAAAACCATCTTGTTGTCACCCAAGATCTGGCTAGAAACCCTCTAGCTTGCCAAATCATCCGGATCCGAGCTTTCCTTGTGAGATTGCGCTGAATCAAGTCGAAGATGTCTATTCATCCGAGCATCCTCTTGATCGCTGAATCGATTGAAGCTTGATGATCAGAACCTCCAAAGCTCTTCAAAAAACCCTTCTGAATTCATTGGCAGCTCCGATCGGTGAAGTCAAGCATCCAAGAGGCAATCGAACGGAAGGCAGACCCTTTGGAGAAACCCTCTCCGCAGGGCTTTTCAACGATGAGAATCCATCTCAATCCTCTCGGGAAGTTGATCTCAATGACTTGGGAACTTGAATTGATGCTCAAAAATGTTGTGGCCGCGCAATCGAATGAAGAAACGGAGAAGAAATCGCAAGAACAGTGAAGGATGTGGCGAAGACACGACAACGCGAGCGGAAGAGGGAATTCCCGATTTAACTGAACATTTTGAATTACGACGGCTGAGATTGCACCGATTCAATCCAATGGTCAGATCAAGTCAGATCTGACCCAAATTTCTCGATCTTGATCAATGGCTCTTATCTACTTGTCCTAAACTCGGATCACTCAGATCTGAAGCGGATGGCTCAGATCTTCTCTTCTCTAGCTTGGACGGTCTAGATCCTCTAGTGCTTGATCCAACGGCTGAATTAACTCTGATCCGTCCCAAACTTTCAGATCTTGATCCATGAACTAGATTAAGTCTATCTTGAGCTTGGATTGACCAGAAGTTGGCGGATGGCTTAGATCTAACTGTTCTCTTGAATTGACGGCCCATGATAATCCGATGCTTGATCCATTTGATCCGAATCCAATTCTGACCCAAGTTTGACCCAATATGATCCAGGTCCATGATCATTTGAAACCCACAAAATAATATTAAATTTTAGTGCCAATTCATCTTAAATATAGAAAGAATTGAATCTTAAGCCAAAATGGAGACAAGCCATGAAACCTAATACAAATGCAAACTTAAGCATATGAAAAGTGGATTAAAACATGGATTTGAGGGCCTAATTTAATCAACAAAATGAAAGTTATCACCTCTCTTCACCTTGTGCCGCCGACAACCACAAACAGCCCAAAGAGCTCCAACCACAAGAGAGATGAAAAGTAGGGGTATGGGAAGATGAAGAAGATGGAAGAAGAAGCTAAGACAAACTCCTTCTTCTTCCCCATGTTAGTGATATGAGAGAAGTGTCCTAAGGCAATCGCCTTATGATTGTAATCATTTATTTTAATAAATGAATATTCACTATTTGTGTATACATGTTTGTGTATTTGATTGAGATCTTAAACTCATTTACTGAATGTCCGCAATACAATTCACAGCATGAGAGAATTTGTGATGAATTCACAACTAGTGATTATCTCTACATGTGCAATTGTGAAGTGTTGAAATTGTCCCTAGTCGATGAATTAATAAATACGGACACTATCAATTCTGTTGAGACTAGCATGAGTTATTCTCTAATCAGCTGATTCTCACTGGCTGGTAACATTGAGATGTTCGAAGATAAACATGAATCCTAGTTAAGGGAACTAGTTCATTGGAGTGACTGGCTGTAAAACTTCATATGGTAGTCTACATATTGATATGTCAGTGAAGTTCTTACTGCAGCTTAAGTGTGATGTTCCTTTGACTTGCGGTGTTCAAGTCATCTTGGTCATGGAGACTTATACTTTGACATCTTAAGCAAGCATCTCCAAGGAGGTGTGGACCCAGGATGATTGGGTATAAGCCGAAGTGCCCGAAGATGTTTGAACAGCCTACAAAGGATTCACCACTCCTTACGAGGAGATGTATACTCGAGGCCTATCATCGGATTGTTACTCGAAGCCTCTATCCAGAGCATGACATGTTCAGAGTATGAATCTCTTAAATACATGAGAGTAAATAAAATCCGTAGGACGAGAAAATGTTACTTGGGCTAGGTGTGACGTAGTTAGCCTAGTGGGGACTGACACACATAGACCATGTCCTGAACCAAGTGGGTATATGATGGTGAAGTGAATGGGGCACGATTCATTATAGCTGCTGAAGGGTTTCAGAATTGTTTATGAGGTCAACCGTTGATCTTTCGATTAATTGGGGATCATGATGTACTACTAGGTGCCACTCATGATCGTTCTATAATTGATTAATTATAGACGGCCAACATAAATCGAAAACCTATTTAGTCACATGCACTACGAGTAATCCGAGGGATTTAAAAAGAGTTGAAAATTGAATTTTCCAATCAAGAGAGATTAGGTTTGGTTGAGCCAAACGATAAGTCAAATCAAAATTTTTCAGAGACGCATCGGAAGCTTAAAATGGCTAAGTCTTTTGAAGACTTAATAGATGAATTAAATAAGCTTAATTCATTGGGGCGTGGCTTGGATGGGCCGGCCAAAGAGGGCCTCCATCCTCTTTGCTTGGCCGACCACAACAAAGGGAGAGAACCAATTTTTGGATCAATTTATAAAATAAACCAAGTGTGGTTTGTTTTATAATAAACTAAGGTTTGGTTTATTTCTTTATGAAAATTAAAATGAACCATGGATTGGTTTATTTTATAAAATCAATCATGTATTGATATACCATGATAAGGAAATTTATTCCATAGAAGAAAAGAGACTTGATTGATTTTTATCATGAATTAAAATATGATTTTATCCATGATATAAAATCAAACTTGGAATGATGGAATAAGTTATTCCATATTTGAGAGGCTTGATGGTTGAGAGGCTACTATATAAAGGACCCAAGGCAAGGCATGAAAAATAATTGAAGAGATCAAGGCATAGGCTCTCTCCCTCTCTTTCTCTCCTTCTCTTCTCCCCTTCTTGCTGTGCGCCAACCATCCGCAAGAAGGAGCACCAAGCCGGCCGCCCCTGCCCTTTCCCTGCCGACCATCCTTTTGTGGTTAGTCTTCCGACTTCTCTCTTGGTTTTTCTTGTCACGTTCTTGGAGAATCTAGTAGTTCTCGAGAACACGAAACTCGTGGCTTTGCGAAGTCATCCCGAAGATACTCGGCGTGGACGCGAATAGAGGCGGAGCTTCCAAGGGACGCTTACGGTTGGATCTCGTCCCTTCCTTCGAGTTACGCGAGGTAATATGTAAATTAGTTTACGATTCTGCAACATTTTAAATATATGATCATGTCTACACAAGATAAAATTGCATGCTTAGATGTGTGGTTAAATAATCTAAGAAATTATTTATGCTAAACCTTCCGCTGCACATAATTAATTTTAAAATTACGAACCTGCATCAATGTCAGCATGCACTCGGTTCCAACAGTGGTATCAGAGCGAGGTTTGTGTTCGACATAATCATATAATTGTTTTTGCGGAAAGCTTTGTCATGATCTCAATTTTAGAAAACTTTTCAATTATAGAAACTTTCAAATTATGGTAAATTTTCGATTTAGGAATTTCAAAGTTTGGAAATCCTCATGAAATTTCGCAAACTTTTGAAATATCTCTGTTTTTGAAATTTTATGATAATTGTGAAAACTTACCATTTTTGGAAACTTTCCAATTTTGGAAATTTTCATTCCAATTTTGGAAATACGTAAGTTTTCTTTGTACCAGAAACTGACAATTATTCTGAAAATATTTTATTTTCGGAAACTTTCCATTTATGGAAAGCTCGCAATTTTGGACACATTCTTTCAAGAAAGTCTAGACAAATTATGGGAATATTAATTGGCATTTAAATTCTTAATTGGAAATTAAATTATTGACAAAATTCTTTATTTTGGATTGAGCCTCGGGGAGCCGTCCAATTTAAAGTTAGTTGTTATAATTAAATTTCCTAAATTGGATTTAAGTTGTCAAATGTTTAATTTGGATTGAGCCTCGGGGAGCCGTCCAAATTAAGTTATTAATATTAATTTTTCATAAATAAAATATGTGATCAAATCTTAGAAATTTTTGAGGTGATTCTCAAACGATAATTTCTTTATTTGATTTATGAGGTGATGCTCTTACATATTATTGTCTCCAAAATTAATTAGGAAAATGGTTTCCTATAGAGTATATTTCCTTAAATAAGATTTTCATGAAAATAATATGTAGTTGAATTAAGGGAATCTGTCTCTTAATTTAATAAGATTTGATTTAGAAAAATCAAAGTCTTAAACATATTAATTCCGAAATTGATTATGATAATTTAGGAAATTATTTCCCAAAAATAATTCATTGAATAAAGTATGAAATTAAAATTAGGAAGTCCGGTTCCTAATTCAATTAATGAGACTTGATAAATTAAGTCACATACATACTTTATTAAGGAAATCGTTAGAACATGACATAATTATATGTCATGAATGTGCATAAAAGAAAAGGATGAGACCCAAAACCCCTTACAAAATATTAAGGCCAACACCTTCCATTAATATGGTTAGAACCAGAGTTTTGTTTCTCGTTTGTGTTGATGGACACATCCATGCCCTGCTTGAACCTCAACATGTTCAAACCATGGAATTAGTTTATGATTAATATAGTTGGAGTCAGAGGTCAATCCTTAGTTTTGGTTGTTGGACACATCCAAGCCTGACTAAACGGTTGAATGAGCTCCAACCAAGTTAAAACTATTTCTTGATTAATGGGTCAGCTTTAAGCTTGGAACATCGATTTGTTGTGCCACAGTCAAGGTCGATGTAAAGAGAGGTGTAGTTGGGTGCTATGTATATTGTTGCATACTTGTTAATGAGTTAACAACCCAATGATTTATGCAAACATTCAATTAGTTGATAGCATAATGTGATAGTTACATATGTATAATATGTAATTGGTATAATTACCTACCTTCATAGCTAAGAATAACTTGATGGACTCCAGCCATGATTGTTCATATCTATGGTTGGATATCAACCAATTTGGAGATGTTCCTACGATCTCCCGAATTGATAAAAAGGGTTATTCAATTTGAAAAATAAATAGGATTTAATTAATGTATATTGATGCATTCTTTATCATTCTTATCACATAAGCTCAATTTGTATTTCTAGGATAATCACCTGATCATGACTTCTCCGAATTTGCATTCCATTTTGGACATCAATAAGCTGACTGGGTCAAACTTCATGGAATGGCTTCGAAACCTGAGGATAGTCCTCAAGGCAGAAAAGCTTGCTTATGTCCTTGAAGAACAACTTCCCAACCATCCTCCTGAAGATGCAACCCCAGACCAGTTAGTGCCCTATCAGAAACATGTGGGTGATTCTGAACTTGCGAGTTGCATTATGCTGGCTGCTATGGTACCTGAGCTACAAAAGCAGCATGAGCATATGGATGCTCATACCATCGCCTTCTATCTTCATGAGTTGTTTGACGAGCAGGCGAGATCCGAAAGGTCTGAGGTCTCCAAACTCCTCTTCACCTCTAAGATGCAGGAAGGCACTTCTGTCTCACAGTTTGTGTTGAAGATGTTGGGGTACATTGAGAGACTAGGCACAGTCGGATTTGCAATGGATCACGATCTATGTATTGACTTAATTCTGCATTGTTTGCCCAAGAGTTACTCATTGTTTGTGATGAACTATAGGAGAACAAACTGGAGACTACCATTCCTGAGCTGCTTAACCTGCTGAAGACTGTAGAGCCTTCTGTAAAACAGGATCAGAAGATGGTACTATTAGTTGGTTCCTCAAAGAAAGGCTCTTAAAGGAAGCCCAAAGAACAAAATAAGGGAAGGAAGAAAAGGCCAAAAAGATTGAAAAGGCACCAAAAGGCACTTGCCATCACTGCGGCAAGGAGGGCCACTGGCGAAGAAACTGCAAGGTTTATCTTGAATCCTTGAAGAAGAAGGCATCCGATGCCCCATCCTCCTCAGGTATCTTCATTATTGAATATCACTCTATTTCCTCGTACACCTGGGTACTTGATACTGGGTGTACCTCACATATATGTAATGACATATAGGGGCTAAGGAATAGAAGAAGACTCGTCAAGGGAGAAGCAAATTTGGGAGTTGGAAATGGAACAAAGATTGCTGCTGTTGCCATCCGAACATATTTGCTAAAGCTCCCTACTAGACTTGTCTTAGAATTGGATAATTGTTATTTTGTTCTTTCATTAATAAAGAACATTGTATCTATTTCATGCTTGAATGAAAAGGGTTATCATTTAAATTTTAGTAACAATTGTTGTTACATAACTTTAAATGGTGTTCTTTATGGGACCAGAACTTTATACAATGGTATCTACACGTTAGATTTATCCTGTGACGTTTTCAATATCGAAGTTAGCAACAAACGTGCTCGAATAGATAATCAAATAGACTCCTATAAGTGACATAGTTGTCTTTGTTGGTGCAGAAAGCACCCAAGTCAATCCTGTATTTTGATAATGGCAACAGGGTTCAAAAGTTAAGGTATATTGTTTGTATAACATGTTACCCAAGTGTGCAGCCAAAGCCCTAGCGAAGGACAGCTAGGCACCTGGCGAAGGAATGCCAGGATAAAAAAAACCTAGCAAATGACAGCTAGGCACCTGGCGAGGGAATGCCAGGATACAAAGCCCTAGCGAAGGACTACTAGGCACCTGGCGAAGGAATGCCACGATACAAAGACCTAGCAAAGGACTGCTAGGCACCAAGCAAAGGGCAGCTTGGTACTGAAGACCTGGCGAAGGACAGCTAGGCACCTGGCAAAGGACTGTTGGGCAAAACTCCAACCGGAGGAGCCGGTTGGCATTAGGTACATTCTCCCGAGAGGAGAAGGTGAGGACGCATTCCCCGACGAGGGAACAGTAGGCGTCGGTTCGACCTAGGGCTCCATTTTGGAGGCCCAAAGTCAGAACCAAGACAGCTAAGGCTGTATAAACTAACATCTTATTGCTTTATGTTGTTTTGGACTAACCTTGGATGCAGGACCGAAGGAACGAGTGTCTGCAGCTCAGAGAGCCTCAAAGGAGTGAGGCAGCAGCTGACCAGGGCGCCCGGAGTGTCCCGGGCGCCCCCAAGGTGAACACAAAACACAAGAAGCAAAGGCAGGCTTCGACAGCTCATGGGCGGGGCGCCCCCGTGCTCCCAGGCGTCCCCCATCCTCCCGGGCGCCCCCAGCGTCTCGAGCGCCCCCAGGTGAGGCTAACGAAGCAGAACCCAGTGAAGCCAACGGATAAGAGGAGACCCGATGATTCTGGGCGCCCCCGGTGTTCCGGGTGCCCCCGTCAAAGCCTGATCCTGAGTTTTAAGGGATCAGAGCTGACTGAGAAGGAATCGGATCGGCTGACACGTGGGGGGGGGGGGGTGCCCCCAGGGACTATAAATAGGCCCTCGACCCCAAGGCTTCGACAACTCAATCCTTCCAACGCATACACACTCTTCTGCTCCCGCGTTCTGCTCCGGAAACCTCCCGACTCAAGACTCAAGCGCCGACGACGTCCCGCTGCTCCGAAAAGGCAACCTACATCGAACATCAGTAAAAGAAGAGTTTCTTTCAAAAGTTTACTTTTCTATACTTGTAAATTCAATCTTGTAAACTGATTTGCAAAAATATAGAATTGCCCGCAGAAAACGGTCAACGACCGTGGGCCTTGGAGTAGGAGCCGACCGTGACTCCGAACCAAGTAAAAAACTTGGTGTTTGCGTGTTTGATTATTTTAATTTCCGTTATGCATACTCTATTTTCTTAATCCGAACGTTTTACGATATTCACCCCCCCCCACTCTATCGTTTCTCTCGATCCAACAAGTGGTATCAGAGCGGGGAAGCTCAAATTTGGTGCAATCACCAATTTGAGAATTTTTTAGATTTTTATGAAATTTTTTATTTTTTTTAAATTTCTTCTCGTTAATCGAGGTTGGTGCAACACCCCTCGACAAATACTTTTTTCTCTTTATCCCGCACTACTAATCCTAGACTAAGTCTTGGGATATTCCTTTTTTTTCTTAGTTTACATTTCAGATAAAATGGCCATGCAAGAAGGCTTCAGCATCGCAAGACCACCTCTCTTCAGTGGGGAGGACTTCTCCTACTGGAAGAGCAGAATGGAGGTCCACCTGAAATCTCAGGTGGACATGTGGATAATCATCCAATCCGGACTGGAGATTTCAAGAAATGCTGAAGGAGTACCTCAGACTTACACAAAGTGGGACACCGCTCTGAAACAGAAAATTGAAGCGGATGCAAAGGCGACCCAGACCCTCCAATGCGGCTTAACAAAAGAGGAGATGAACCGGGTGGGTCCCTTCAACAGTGCCAAGGAGCTGTGGGGGAAACTGATCGAGCTGCACGAAGGAACATCAGACACTCGGATCAGCAAGAGGGATCTCCTCCTGAATAAATTGTATACAATTAAAATGACCGACAACGAAACAGCAGCTCAGCTTCACGCCCGAATCCAGGAACTGATGAACGGACTGCACACCATCGGTCACAAGGTAGAAAACCGTGACCTAATAAGGTACGCTTTAAATACTTTCCCTAGAAACACCTTGTGGGCATCTATGGTAGATGCATACAAGGTTTCAAGGGACCTTTCAAAAGTTAAATTAGATGAATTGTTCTCTGAATTAGAATTACATGAACAGACTAACTGCAATTTGGCCGAGAAAGGTATTGCCTTTGTTGCAGGTAAAACTAGAAGGACAACAAAGAAAAAGCCTCAACCTGAACCCGAGTCTAACTCAGACTCAGACTTAGAAGACGAAGAAGGAGATAGACCTAAGCTGGTTCGACTGGCAAGAAACTTCTACAAGGAATTAAAGAATCAAACCAACAAACGAAAAGCCAGTAGAAGACAGGATGAACCAGTTGAACACACAAACGAAAAGAACAAGCCCAACGTGACCTGCTACGAGTGCAAGAAGAAAGGTCACTACAAGACGGAGTGTCCGAACCTAAAGGAGACCAAAAAGAATAGAAGGAAGAAGAAGTAACTTCAAGCAACGTGGGACGAGTCCTCCTCCGAAGAAGAAGAAGAGGTCCCATAATCGAACCTACTCGCACTAACCGCCTCAGAAGAAGTCGAGACCGAGTCAGAATCAGAACAGGACGACGACAGACTGACATTCTCAGAGGACGACGAAATCAAGGTAAGTGGATTTACTAGAAGACAATTAAACGAGTTAATATCTTATCTGTCTCGAGATTTGGCAAAAGCCAAACTCCAAATCGAATCCCTCCGACAGGAAGTAAAACTCCTGAAAGAGGGAGCTGACCCTAAACCCTTAACTGAGAAGGTTCAAGACAGAACCTCTACTCAAGTTGAAAAACTTGAGAAAGAAAACTCCTCCCTGAAAATTCAGGTTAAGGATCTTAGATCAGCGTTAGAACGATTTACTTCTGGTTCTAAGAATCATGACATGATTCTTGGAAAACAGAAATCGGTTCTAAATCGATCCGGACTAGGTTATAGAACCAAGTCTCGACAAAGATCCTACATTGTTGTACTGAACCAGTCCAGACCTAAAGTTCAGGCATGGGTACCAAAACTATGCCTGAACAAGCAAACTGGATCAAACCAATATTGGATCCCCAAGGACAAGATTCACATCTTGCCAAACCATTATCGTGGCTATAGTCTAGGGGGAGCCAAATTGAAAACAATAGTTATTATTAGATAAAATTCAATTCTTGCTTGCAATTTGCTTGGTTGCTTGTTTATTTAATTTTTGCAATTTATCATGCTTAGACTTAGGAATAGTTAGTTTAAGGACCAAACCAACTTAACTGTAATTTAACAACATAGTACTGGGAGGAGGTGAGATGATAGTACGTTAGGGAAATCAATTCTAATAAGGTCAAGTATGTTGATGCAGTCTGGCCCAGTTATTGTTTTGGTGTTTGACAATGATCTAAGTTTGGTTGAATGAAATTCGGGTTAAGTCCAGGTGGATCTGGGAGATCGCACGCTGGCATGGAAAAAGTCGTAACTTGGAGGGTTAGGTGAAAAGTCCTAGTCTGGAGGGCTAGGTTGGATGAAATCCCAGTGAGTGAAGCCGGGTCCTGGTGAGTGAAGTCAGGTGGTGGAAATCCCGGTAAGTGAAGCCGGGTCCTGGTGAGTGAAGCCAGGTGATTGAAATCCTAGTGAGTGAAGCTAGGTTGAAATCCCGGTGAGTGAAGCCAGGTCCCGGTGAGTGAAGCCGGGTGACTGAAATCCTAGTGAGTGAAGCTAGGTTGAAATCCCGGTAAGTGAAGCTGGGTCCCGGTGAGTGAAGCCGGGTGACTGAAATCCTAGTGAGTGAAGCTAGGTTGAAATCCCGGTGAGTGAAGCCGGGTCCTGGTGAGTGAAGCCGGGTGACCGAAACCCTGGTGAGTGAAGCTAGGTCCTAGCTTGGAGGGCTAGGTTGAAGTCCCAGTGAGTGAAGCTGGGCATGGCACGAGTCAGAGAAGGGTTGGAGGCTTGTTCTCGTGACTTAGAGTGCATTTGGGCTTGCCTGGATCGGTCTGGTGACCGATCAGGGAAGTTGGCACGGTGCTCCTTCGTGGATCGGTCTGGTGACCGATCCTGCGATGTCTGATCAGTCTGGTGACCGATCAGGGAGTATGCGTTTCACTCACTGAATGGCTCCTGATCGGTCTGGTGACCGATCAGGGAGCTCACAAGTGGGTTGAGTTCCCTTGCTGATCTGCTCCTGATCGGTCTGGTGACCGATCAGGATCACTATGCAGATCGTTCTGGAGAACGATCCAGCATCGCAGGTTCCTCTCTATGATCGATCAGAACGGAGCCTGATCGGTCTGGACCCAGCCTGATCGGTCTGGTGACCGATCAGGAGGCTCTCTGATCGGTCCGGTGACCGATCAGGGATCATACAGTGGGTTTTGGAAATCTTACTGCTCGACTCTTGATCGGTCTGGTGACCGATCAGGGATACTGTTCAGATCGGTCTAGAAAACGATCAAGTGTCGTGAGATTCTCCTTATGACCGATCAGGATGGAGCCTGATTGGTCTGGGAGGAGCCTGATAAGTCTGGTGACCGATCAGGCTGGATCCTGATCGGTCTGGTGACCGATTAGGAGCAGAACTTTAATTCAAATACGCTGTCAGAAGCTCTGATCGCGCTATTTTCTCTGCCGATTCTCTGATACACTGCTGATATATGTTGATATGAGTTGCTAAGCTTCTATTGGAGTGTGCAGCCTTTACAGAGATGATTCAAACATTGGAGGAGAGTCAATGGGAAGCTTTCCTTGGAGCAGGTTTGGCTGTTTCCTTGTTTCAGGTCTCAACGGCGTCTGGAGAGCAGCTGGCAACTGACGGAGGCTCAGCTGGAGAGGGTCTTCAGTGGACTGAGTGCTCAGGGAGTCAGGGGGCCAGGCTATGGCTTCAGTGGATGCTGATGGAGAGCTTGATGATGGGAGAAGATGCTTAAGACGAGGCTGGAAGCAGAGGAGCGACAACGGGAGAAAACAGACAGGAACTTAAGGAGTTTGGCTGGGTTGTGTGTTGTGCTCTCTGTTGCTTTGTGCTTGAGCGTTCTTGTTTCATCTTTGTGAGCTATCCTTCTCTTAGTCTCGTGAGCTTATCTTGTATCCTATTGAGACGCTTGTGGAGAGGTTTCTCCATCGAGAAGGAGGCACTGTTTTATCCGGGTCACCGGGGCTTGATCTGCCGACGATCAAGGGATCGCCCACCTTACTGGCACGCCAAGGAGTAGGGGCAAGTTATCCCCGAACCTTATAAACGATCCTTGTTAGCGATCCTTGGTTTGTATTCTTTGTTTCTGCATTTCTGTTAAGATTGTTTCTCTGCATATGCTTTGTTTCCGCTGCTGCTAACTTAAGTGCAGAGAAAGATTTCCAAGAGCAAGTTTTGTGTCCGACTAGATTCACCCCCCCTCTCTAGCCATCTCGTTCCCAACAAGTGGTATCAGAGCTTGGGGCTCTGTTCAAGGCTTAACATTCGAGAGCTTACAACAAGATGGCTGGAGGAGAAGGCTACAGCACAAACCGACCTCCACTCTTCGACGGCACAGATTTTCAATATTGGAAATCGAAGATGGAGTTTTATTTGAAGACAAACATGAGCATATGGTTCTCGGTCAAAGAAGGTTTCATCCCTCCAAGAGATGTTGAAGGAAATGATCTCGATTTCTCAAGTTGGTCGGCTGAGCAAATAAGTAGGAGTGAAGCAAATGCCAAAGCGGTGGTCACTTTGCAATGCGGGTTGACTAAGGAGGAGTTGATCAAGGTGGGTCCTTTTACAAGTGCTAAAGATCTTTGGAACACAATATTTGAGCTCCATGAGGGAACTCAAGACACCCGGAGAGCCAAGAAGGATTTGCTTCACAGCCAACTCCAAAACCTCACCATGGGAGAAAATGAAAAAGTAAGTGAACTCCATGGACGGTTTAAAGAAGTGTTGAATGGTCTCCACTCCATTAATGAGAAGGTAGAGAACCGAGATCTTATAAGGTATATCCTCAAAGCTTTTCCTAGGAACGCCTTGTGGTCATCCATGGTGGATGCTTACAAGGTGTCCAAGGATTTATCTTTTGTCAAGTTAGAAGATCTATTTTGTGAAATGGAACTACATGAGATTTCTAACAAAAGTTCAAAAGAGAATGGTATTGCTTTAGTGGCAGGTGATAACAAGAAGAAGAAGAAGGGGAAGAAGAAGGAAGTCTCTTCATCTTCATCCTCATCCGAGTCCGAGGAGGAGGGCAGTTGGTCTTCTTCCTCCGAGATGACAAACTTTGTTAGAAGAATGATGAAGAAGAGCCGGCGCTACAAGGGTAAAGGTAACCCGAGTGAAGTTAAATTTGATAAGTCTAATGTTACTTGTTATGAGTGTAGCAAGAAAGGGCATTACAAGGATGAATGCCCGAAATTAAAGAAGAAGAAGGATAAATCAAAAAAGAAAAGGAAGGCCTTGAGGGCTACATGGGATGAATCGTCCTCTAGTTCATCCGAAGAAGAGGAGGAGGAGAAGTACACTCATCACCGTGCTCTCATGGCCATAGAGGATTCAAATGAAGAGGAGAGTGAAGACGAATCAAGCTCCTCAACCGCGCCTTCATCATCTTCGGATGATGAAGAGGTAATCTCTCCTGGGCTAGATAAGTGTTATAGAACCATTGCATGTCTAGCTAGGTTGCTTAAAAAATCCAAGAACAAAATTAAATTGTTGAAATTGGAAGTAGAAGAATTGAAATCCTCTAGGGTGGAGGATGTTAATGATTTTCATGATGACTTGCATGTTAAAAAGCTTGAGGATGAAAATAAGGGCTTGAAGGGTGAAATTGAAAACCTTAAGAATATTCTTGAGAAATTTTCAACAAGTTCCAAAACCCTAGACATGATACTAAACTCCCAAAGGGCGGTTTACAACAAGCCGGTATAGGTTACCGACCTAAGGAACCAACCTTTGTATCATTAATGTCAAGAACCCAATTTAGATCATCAAATGATTCTAGGGCTCAAAAAGTCAAAAAGAAATTGACTAAGGTATGGGTGCCAAAGTCCTTCATTGAAGATTCATTAGGTCCCAAAATTTGGGTACCTAAAACCTCTATCTTTTGAATTGTATAGCTTAGTTTGAGGGGGAGCATCTATCAACATGGGAGGTTGATATTTGATGCTCCAAATCCATGACCAAAGGCAAAATTGTCATTCACATGGATGGTTACGGAAAATTTGAATTAAATGGTTTGAGCTCCATTGTTTTAGATCTTATGATAATATAATTCCTTGGCTAGTGATTTTTATGATATTCATGTGTTAAAGTACTTAGTCATGGTATAATCTACTTTAGTGTTTAAGTTCTTCCATGATCAAGTATGCCATGATTTTCTTGTATGTATTATGCCAACATGAAGAACACATGGTTTGTGAAAATCACTATAAAAATCTCACAATACATGAGTAGACAAAGAACATGAGTTTAAGGCCTAGGCTTAAGCTTTTCTTATTATTTTGGAGATGAATCTACATGAGTATGCCATGACTTTGATGTTTGGATGATTAACATTAACCTATGACATGCCCATTTTGGTTAAGAACAACATGATCACATAGGTTATGATGTTTTAAGTGTTGGTGCAGGAAGCACCATATCGAACCTGGTTTTGATATTGGCAAAGGATTCAAAGTTAAGTTTATTTGTGATCTAACGTTGTTCACTGAGTGTGCAGAAAAAGCCCTAGCGAAGGAATGCTAGGCACTGGCGAAGGACTGCCAGAATGGACAAAGCCCTAGCGAAGGAATACTAGGCACTGGCGAAGGACTGCCAGAATGGAAAAGCCCTAGCAAAGGAATGCTAGGCACTGGCGAAGGACTGCCAGAAGAAAAGACCTAGCAAAGGGCTGCTAGGCACCAAGCGAAGGGAAGCTTGGTAACTCAAGACCTGGCGAAGGACTGCTGGGCAAAAGTCCAACTGGAGGATCCGGTTGGCACCAGGTAAAACTCTCCCGAGAGGAGTAGGTGAGGACGCGTTCCCCTCGAGGGAACATTAGGCGTCGGTTCGACCTAGGGCTCCATTTTGGAGATCCAAAGTCAGAACCAAGACAGCTAAGGCTGTTTTAACTAACTTATTATTTGTTGTTTTGGACTAACCCTGAATGCAGGACCGAAGGACTGTGTTTCTGCAGCTCAGAGAGCCTCAAAGGAGTGAGGCCGTAGCTGAGTAGGGCGCCCCGGATATGTCGGGCGCCCCAGAGTCAACCCAAAGTCAGCAAAGAGGTAAACGCCCCAACAGCAGCGCATGTCGGGCGCCCCGCGTGTGTCGGGCGCCCCGCATGTCGGGCGCCCCATGTGTCTCGGGCGCCCACTGTGCCACGCCACTGAAGGCGGCCGCAGCTCACCCTCGCGAAGCCTCGGTGATAAAGGTTTGACCGGTCAATCGGGCGCCCCGTGCGCGTCGGGCGCCCCAGTCAACTGTTATCCCGAAGATAACGAGATCATCTTTGACTGGAGCTTCGCCGGATCTGCAGCCACGTGGGGGGCGCCCCGAGCATGTCGGGCGCCCCCTGCCCTATATAAAGAGGGCCTCGACCCTCTTCAAAGATAATCAATTCTTCAGACACTTCCGCGCTCTTCTGCTCTCGTACTTTGCTCCAGATACTGCCCAACTCGAGCCGACGACGTCCCGCTGCCCCGAAATCTTCGATCTACTCCGGACGTCGGTAAAAGAAGAGCATACTTCTTATTGTATAAGTTTACTGCACTTATTCTGTATTCAATAATTGTAAACTGGTTTACGAACTTATAGAATTGCCCGCAGAAAACGGTCAACGACCGTGGGCCTTGGAGTAGGAGTCGACCCAGGCTCTGAACCAAGTAAAAATCTTGGTGTTCGCATTGTCTGATTTTAATTATTCCGCTACGCAATTGCTCTTTACGAAATCCGAACGATTTACGACATTCACCCCCCCTCTATCGCATCTCTCGATCCAACAAGTGGTATCAGAGCGGGGAAGCTCAAATTTGGTGCAACCACCAATTTGGGAGTTTTTCGGATTTACAAACGTTTTTATTTTATTTCTTTTCTCTTTTAATTAACACCACTCAATCTTTTCCGCCCTTTTATTTTAATATAAATAATATCTGTAGGTGTATTTAAAATATCCTTACGCCTTTTTCAATTTTGAATTTTCATATTTTCACCATAAGTCTGATTTAATAAAACAAACAATTTTTGAAAATTTGTCATAAATTTTTTTTATTATTATTTTAATATTTTTCTCGAAACTCGTGCTACTTTAATTCGAGCAAATTTTTTTTCCTAAACATTAAATTCCTACTTTTTCAAATATCAGAATTTACAAAATCAACATTTTCAAAAATTTATCATAAATTGTTTTTATTATTTTAATATTATTTTGCCTCGAAAATCGTGCAATATTTATTTTGGATTATTTTTCTCTTGCTCCCGCACTACTAATCCAAGACCAAGTCTTGGTACATTTCTATTTTTCTGTTTGTGTGCAAGATTTGTTCTTAATGGCCAATCAAGAATGGAACAGTACCCGTCCACCACTCTTCTCCGGCAAGAACTTCAACTCTTGGAGAAGTCAAATGGAGTCGCTTCTAAAAGCCCACATGGACCTATGGCTAATCATCCAAACGGGATTTTCTTTTCCCGTAGAAGATGGAATGTCGATCGCTTGGGAGAAATTGGACGAACCAACTTTGAGGAAGATCGAGGCAGATGCAAAGGCGACTGCAATCATACAATGTGGTCTAACCAACGAGCAACTCAAGCTAGTTGGATCCTTCAACTGTGCTAAAGAAATGTGGGAGAAACTAATCAACCTACACGAAGAGAGCTCCGACATTGAGGTACTTGATGTCCAAGCACAAATAGCCGAATCAGAATCTGAACTCGAATCCAGAATCGAAATCGAACCAGTAGAATCAGACGATGAACTGACTAAGATGGTAACTAATTTTGAATCTTTTTCTAAATTAGAATTGAATAATCAAATAGATACTATAATGGTCGAGAAAGGTATAAGTTTTATTGCAGGGAAAACTCCAAGAGAACTGCAAAAGAGGCCTCAACTAGAACCTGAGTCCAACTCAGACTCAGAATCTGACGACAAAGAAAGGTATCCTCGGAAACTTGTCCGGTTAGCTCGCGACCACTACAAAATACTGAGGAAACAATCAAGCAAAGGGAAGACGGCAAGTATCAAGGGGGAGATTCCCAACCGGGAATCAAAAGGTAAATTTACAGTTTTCGAAAATCCATTATTTACCCTGAATAATATGATTAATTCATACAAATTAGTTAAGGTTAATTTGTTAGATAATTTAATTCATAATATTGCTGTTGTTGATAATCCAGAATATTATTATGATTATGATGTAACGTAGATCATTTTTTTTGGCTTTAATTGTAGGTTCCTTTTATTTTATTTTATTTTTTTTGCTTAAAATTAGGATTGATTAGTTTAAGGACTCAACTAATTAATTGAAATTTGACAATATAGTATTGGGAGGAGGTGAGATGATAGTACGTTGGGGAAACCAACTCTAATAAGATCAAGTCTACTTGGTCTCTTTAGACTGGTGAAACCAGCCGAAGCTACCGATCCAAGACCCAAGCTAGTTAGACTAGAAAATGACCTAATTTAATTTGAAAATGAAATTTCATTAAAAGGCTTTGTCAAGGAAAGGGTGGATGATCCCATAAGGCTACGGCCAAAGAAGGCCTAGTGCCTCGCCAAGACCTGGAAGCCAATTTCTGAAATTCAAATTCAAATTATCTTTTGTCAAATTCGAATCTAACACAAATTTTCAGTTAATTTTAGATTCAAATACCTCTTTTCAAAATAAATTTAAATTGGGTTTAAAAAATTAATTTAACTTTTCAAAATTAATCATGGCCTTTTCAAAATAAATCTTTCTATTAAAATATGCATCTCACAAAACAGTTAAGGATATCCTGTTTTGCCACTTAGAAATGGGTGAGATGCTTAGGACCTAAAAGTTGAGTCCAACCCAACCAACTAAATCGAATTCAAACTCAAATTAATTCAAACTCAAATTAATTCAATTCAATCAAATTCAAATTAATTCAATTAAATAAAATTCAACTGAATTATTCTAAACTTAATTATCCTCAAATTCAAATTAATTATTCTCAAAATTCAATTTAATCATTTATTTTCAAAATTAAAATTATTGTCTCATACAACCCATAAGGTTAACATGTTTGACCACGTAGAACTGGGTGAGATATCTAGGACCTAAAAGCACAAATCAATATCCTTTCAAAAAAAAATATTTTCAAAAGTTATTCAAAATCATCTCTATTTTTTTAATTCAGTCTGCTGTACCCTATATTTTCATTTCTAACATTTTTTTTCATCTCAATAGACTTGTTTTAAATATAATCTAGGGCTTGTTTTGTGTTAGTCATTGATTGATCAAACTTGGTCAAAACAGTCAACCCTAGTCAACATAGTCAAACATAGATAACACTGAAGTCCCCTAGGACATTAGATTGAGTTAAATAGTAAGGGAGAATGGTTTATTCTTTTTAATTTTCTTTCAAAATATCTTTGAAAAATTATTATCACTTCAAAATGGTTTTCGAAAACTGTGTTATCATACCAAATTATGTTTTCAAAAATCTATCTCCTAAAAAATTATCATACTCAAAAGGCATGTTCAAAATTGTTCCTTTAATTTTGACAAACCCTAAGACTAAGAGGAGGATTAACTTGTGGTCAACAAGCCTCCCAGGACTGTGTCAGATTTAAGGGAAGTTCAAATTAAAAGAAGAAGTTTTATGCCTTCAAATAATCACTATATTTTTCAAAATTATGCTTTACAAAAATCATTTTAAAATGTTTTTCGAAAAAGAGGCTTATGTTTGAAAATTATCTTCAATTCAAATTGAATTTCCTAAAATTTTATTACCGTACTGATATTCAAAACTATTCTTTTGATTTTAATAAACCCTAAAGACACAGAGGAAGGTCCACTTCATGATCGATAAGGACTCCTAGGATGTGTCAAATTTAGGGGGAGTTTGAGTCAAGAGAAGAATTTCTGAAATGTGTTTATTAATTATTTTTTAATTTAAATCAAACCTTAAGACTCAGAGGAAGATCGCCTGTAGTCAACAAGCTTCCTAGGACTGGGTCAAGTTTAGGGGGAGATTAAATTAAAAGAATTATTGAATTATATGTTTTCATGCACTGCACGTTTAAAATCCTTTTGAAAACTTAAATAATTTTTTTTAAAATACTATTATTTTTTTTTCAAAATTCTTTTGGAAATAGTATTTACTTGAGTTGGAGAATTTCCAGGACACTTAGGAAACTATCCTTGTAGTTAACAAGGTTTCCTAGGATTGTGTCAGACTGGAAAAGTAACCAAAGCAAGTAAAATGTTATGCGTTAAAAACAATACTTTTGTAAGTGCTTTCAAAGGATAATTTTCTCTAATATTATAAAAGCACTTATAGTTTTTAATGCGTAATCTTCTTATATCTTCAAAAATGCACAATATCTTTCAAAAATACTTCTACTTTTCAAAATATAATGTTTCAAAAGTACTAATATTTTCAAGGCAATAATGTTCTAAGTGAATTTTCTACAAGACTTGCCTACAAAAATATTTTTTTTAAAAAAAAATGCCTTTCAAAGTGGAGTTTTGGTGCATGTTAAGCTTTTGCTATGCTTTCAAAAATTATGCTAAGTATTTTTATGTTTTCAAAACTCATAGGCTCTGATACACAAATTTTAAAATTTTTTAAAACATATATAATTTTTTAAAAAAATTCCTTATTGATATATGTTCTAAGGAAAATTCTCTATGAGTGCAAAAGTTGAAACTTTTTAAAGAAAACTTGTTTTCAAAATGTTGGCTAAGTAAGTTACGGTTAAGTGTTTCTTGAAAACTATGTTACAAGTTTTTGCATGCTTTTTCTAAAATATCGGTTAAGTTTTTCTTGAAAACTATGTTACAAGTTTTTGCAAGCTTTTTCTAAAATATAAGTAGAAGAGTTATCACATTAAGGGGGAGCCTCAAAACATCCATTACCTTGAAAATTATGAAATTCATTACTTAAAGCTTCTTTTGAAAACTATGCTTTTGAACTCCTTTACTTAAATTTCTTTTGGTAAAACTCAAACCTCCCTATTAGATACCTTGTTCACCCATGTTTATTTTTGATATATGTCAAAGGGGGAGGAAAGGTCAAAGTTAAGTATTATAATACAAGTACTCAGGGTTTTAGGGGGAGTAAAGATTTTTTATGAGAGATAAAGGTTACCTTGTGTTAGTAAATGTTATAAAGTTTTTACTTAACATTGAATTGTGTAAAATTGCTATACTTCATTTTTACATTATGTTCTTAACAGTTATAAAGTTTTTACTTAACTTTGAATTGTGTTGCCATAATCAAAAAGGGGGAGATTGTTGGTGCAGGAAGCACCATATCGAACCTGGTTTTGATATTGGCAAAGGATTCAAAGTTAAGTTTATTTGTGATCTAACGTTGTTCACTGAGTGTGCAGAAAAAGCCCTAGCGAAGGAATGCTAGGCACTGGCGAAGGACTGCCAGAATGGACAAAGCCCTAGCGAAGGAATACTAGGCACTGGCGAAGGACTGCCAGAATGGAAAAGCCCTAGCAAAGGAATGCTAGGCACTGGCGAAGGACTGCCAGAAGAAAAGACCTAGCAAAGGGCTGCTAGGCACCAAGCGAAGGGAAGCTTGGTAACTCAAGACCTGGCGAAGGACTGCTGGGCAAAAGTCCAACTGGAGGATCCGGTTGGCACCAGGTAAAACTCTCCCGAGAGGAGTAGGTGAGGACGCGTTCCCCTCGAGGGAACATTAGGCGTCGGTTCGACCTAGGGCTCCATTTTGGAGATCCAAAGTCAGAACCAAGACAGCTAAGGCTGTTTTAACTAACTTATTATTTGTTGTTTTGGACTAACCCTGAATGCAGGACCGAAGGACTGTGTTTCTGCAGCTCAGAGAGCCTCAAAGGAGTGAGGCCGTAGCTGAGTAGGGCGCCCCGGATATGTCGGGCGCCCCAGAGTCAACCCAAAGTCAGCAAAGAGGTAAACGCCCCAACAGCAGCGCATGTCGGGCGCCCCGCGTGTGTCGGGCGCCCCGTATGTCGGGCGCCCCGCATGTCGGGCGCCCCGTGTGTCTCGGGCGCCCACTGTGCCACGCCACTGAAGGCGGCCGCAGCTCACCCTCGCGAAGCCTCGGTGATAAAGGTTTGACCGGTCAATCGGGCGCCCCGTGCGTGTCGGGCGCCCCAGTCAACTGTTATCCCGAAGATAACGAGATCATCTTTGACTGGAGCTTCGCCGGATCTGCAGCCACGTGGGGGGCGCCCCGAGCATGTCGGGCGCCCCCTGCCCTATATAAAGAGGGCCTCGACCCTCTTCAAAGATAATCAATTCTTCAGACACTTCCGCGCTCTTCTGCTCTCGTACTTTGCTCCAGATACTGCCCAACTCGAGCCGACGACGTCCCGCTGCCCCGAAATCTTCGATCTACTCCGGACGTCGGTAAAAGAAGAGCATACTTCTTATTGTATAAGTTTACTGCACTTATTCTGTATTCAATAATTGTAAACTGGTTTACGAACTTATAGAATTGCCCGCAGAAAACGGTCAACGACCGTGGGCCTTGGAGTAGGAGTCGACCCAGGCTCCGAACCAAGTAAAAATCTTGGTGTTCGCATTGTCTGATTTTAATTATTCCGCTACGCAATTGCTCTTTACGAAATCCGAACGATTTGCGACATTCACCCCCCCCTCTATCGCATCTCTCGATCCAACATTAAGTTCCATGACTTAATTGATTTCCCACTGATCATGCTCTGACACAAATCATGACATATATTTTGATTAAGAGAATCCTTAGAATCAAATGTATTACCTCTATGCTTTGACACAAATCATGTTGATCACTTTGGGAAATGATTTTTAGTTAAAAGAAATCCTTTAGGATCAAACGGATTACACCTGATTGTGTTAGGGTTTAGGAATGGCTGAGAATTGAAACAAACCCGATTTCAGAGTTTCTGAAATCGATTTCTGAAATTTAGAACTCAGAAAACATCCTGTGCCGAACTTGATCGGTCCACAGACCGATCAGGGATCCCTCTGATCGGTCCAGTGACCGATCAGACCAACTCTGATCAAGGAACTCCCAGATCGTTCCAAATTGATCCAAAACCTCCTCAAACCAATCAATTTTCATCGAATTGTATCAGATTACTTATCATACTGATACACACAAACATGACACAATCTGATTACAATTGAAACATATTTGATCATCCATTGGTACAAACCTGGTACTAAGGGAGCACAAATTTGTTCAAACGGTAAAATATGGGTAGAAATTGTTAAGACCCTTGATTCTCAGAAATGTTTCTGAAACATCAAGTGATCCTAATCATACTTGGAACAAAATTTGATACAAACCTATGTTGGAATGTTCAAGTTCATGAGAAAGGGTTTGTTGAGTCATGACTCTTGTTTTTAATGTCGTGTTCCAGAAATGTCTCTGGAATATCGAATATCAATAGAGTCCTCTCCCCTGGTATGGAATGCAAATGGTTAATGCAGTCTGATCAGGAACGTATCAGAGTTTTCGAAATTTTTCTGAAATCTGATCGCTCCCCAGACTAATCAGATATACTTCTGTATCACGTAATCAACAGACTTGATTGGTCACAGAGACCAATCAGGACAATGTTTCAGATACAGATGCATTCCTTACTCGTCCTATGAAGCATATACGTATTTGACCATGATACATTTATGGTATATGCCTCTCATATGCAATTCAAAAATCATCCTTTGACTTACTTCTCATATGAAACATATACATGCTCGACCATGATATTATTCTGTATATGTTTTCATGTGCGATTTAAAAAATTATCCTTTGATTATTCTGGGTTTGGGGAGAGACCCGTGTTTGAGGGGGAGTTTGATGTTTAAACTTAATAACCATACCCTTTTCGATGTTTGACAAAGGGGGAGAAAATAGCTGATTAAGTTTATGGTTATTATAGGGGGAGGATCATGATTCCCTTATGAGAATTGAACGGACTTCAATTGATTGATACCTAAACTTAAATCGGGTTGTCAAACAACAAAAAGGGGGAGATTGTTGATGCAGTCTGGCCCAGTTGTTGTTTTGGTGTTTGACAATGATTTAAGTTTGGTTGAATGAAATTCGGGTTAAGTCCAGGTGGATCTGGGAGATCGCACGCTGGCATGAAAAAAGTCGTAACTTGGATGGGTTAGGTGAAAAGTCCAAGTCTGGAGGGCTAGGTTGGATGAAATCCCGGTGAGTGAAGCCGAGTCCTGGTGAGTGAAGGCAGGTGGTGGAAATTCCGGTGAGTGAAGCCGGGTCCTGGTGAGTGAAGCCAGGTGATTGAAATCCTAGTGAGTGAAGCTAAGTTGAAATCTCGGTGAGTGAAGTCGGGTCCCGGTGAGTGAAGCCGGGTCCCGGTGAGTGAAGCCGGGTGACTGAAATCCTAGTGAGTGAAGCTAGGTTGAAATCCCGGTAAGTGAAGCTGGGTCCCGGTGAGTGAAGACAGGTGACTGAAATCCTAGTGAGTGAAGCTAGGTTGAAATCCCGGTGAGTGAAGCCGGGTCCAGGTGAGTGAAGCCGGGTCCCGGTGAGTGAAGCCGAGTGACCGAAACCCTGGTGAGTGAAGCCAGGTCCTAGCTTGGAGGGCTAGGTTGAAGTCCCAGTGAGTGAAGCTGGGCATGGCACGAGTCAGAGAAGGGTTGGAGGCTTGTTCTCGTGACTTAGAGTGCATTTGGGCTTGCCTGGATCGGTCTGGTGACCGATCAGGGAAGTTGGCACGGTGCTCCTTCGTGGATCGGTCTGGTGACCGATCCTGCGATGTCTGATCAGTCTGGTGACCGATCAGGGAGTATGCGTTTCACTCACTGAATGGCTCCTGATCGGTCTGGTGACCGATCAGGGAGCTCACAAGTGGGTTGAGTTCCCTTGCTGATCTGCTCCTGATCGGTCTGGTGACCGATCAGGATCACTGTGCAGATCGTTCAGGAGAACGATCCAGCATCGCAGGTTCCTCTCTATGATCGATCAGAACGGAGCCTGATCGGTCTGGACCCAGCCTGATCGGTCTGGTGACCGATCAGGAGGCTCTCTGATCGGTCCGGTGACCGATCAGGGATCATACAGTGGGTTTTGGGAACCTTACTGCTCGACTCCTGATCGGTCTGGTGATCGATCAGGGATACTGTTCAGATCGGTCTAGAAAACGATCAAGTGTCGTGAGATTCTCCTTATGACCGATCAGGATGGAGCCTGATTGGTCTGGGAGTAGCCTGATAAGTCTGGTGACCGATCAGGCTGGATCCTGATCGGTCTGGTGACCGATTAGGAGCAGAACTTTAATTCAAATACGCTGTCAGAAGCTCTGATCGCGCTGTTTTCTCTGCCGATTCTCTGATACACTGCTGATATATGTTGATATGAGTTGCTAAGCTTCTATTGGAGTGTGCAGGCTTTACAGAGATGATTCAAACATTGGAGGAGAGTCAATGGGAAGCTTTCCTTGGAGCAGGTTTGGCTGTTTCCTTGTTTCAGGTCTCAACGGCGTCTGGAGAGCAGCTGGCAACTGACGGAGGCTCAGCTGGAGAGGGTCTTCAGTGGACTGAGTGCTCAGGGAGTCAGGGGCCAGGCTGTGGCTTCAGTGGATGTTGATGGAGAGCTTGATGATGGGAGCAGATGCTTAAGACGAGGCTGGAAGCAGAGGAGCGACAACGGGAGAAAACAGACAGGAACTTGAGGAGTTTGGCTGGGCTGTGTGTTGTGCTCTCTGTTGCTTTGTGCTTGAGCGTTCTTGTTTCATCTTTGTGAGCTATCCTTCTCTTAGTCTCGTGAGCTTATCTTGTATCCTATTGAGACGCTTGTGGAGAGGTTTCTCCACTGAGAAGGAGGCACTGTTTTATCCGAGTCACCGAGGCTTGATCTACCGACGATCAAGGGATCGCCCACCTTACGGGCACGCCAAGGAGTAGGGGCAAGTTATCCCCGAACCTTGTAAACGATCCTTGTTAGCGATCCTTGGTTTGTATTCTTTGTTTCTGTATTTCTGTTAAGATTGTTTCTCTGCATATGCTTTGTTTCCGCTGCTGCTAACTTAAGTGCAGAGAAAGATTTCAAAGAGCAAGTTTTGTGTCCGTCTAGATTCACCCCCCCCCCTCTCTAGCCATCTCGTTCCCAACAAAGTATACTTGGTCTTATTAGACTGGTGAAACTAGCCGAAGCTACCGATCCAAGACCCAAACTAGTTAGACCAGAATTTTTCAAAGAATAATCTTGAAAATGAAATTTTATTGAAAGGCTTTGTCAAGGTAAGGGTTGATGATCCAATAAGGCTACGGCCAAAGAAGGTCTAGTGCCTCGCCAAGACCTGGAAGCCAATCTCTGAAATCCAAATTCAAGTTATTCTTTATCAAATTCAAATCTAACACAAATTTTCAGTTACTTGTAGACTTAAACATTCTTTTCAAAATAAATTCAATTGTTTTCAAAATTAATTAAGTTTTTCAAAGTAAATCATGTTTTTCAAATATTCTTTTATCAAAACTTGTCTCACAAAACCTATAAGGCTAACGTGATTGAAAACCCTAGATTTGGGTGAGACAGACTAGGCTGTGAAAATCAATTTAGGCTATTCCTGATTCTAATTGGATCCAAATCAACAAAACTCTTTATGTGTAGGAACATAATGATTTGGACCAATGGATGTTGGATAGCGGTTGCTCCAGACACATGACTGGAGATAAATTGAAATTCACCAAACTCAAGTTCAAGAACCTAGGCTCTGTGGCATTTGACAGCAATGCTACACTCAAGGTAATTGGGTCAGGTAATATTGAACTCAAATCTGACTTTATTATTGAGAAAGTGCTTTTGGTTGAACAATTCAATTTTAACTTGCTTAGCATAAGTCAGTTATGTGATTCCGGTTATATAGTTACCTTTAACAATTCTAACTACCTGATTAGAAACGTACAAGACTCAGAAATCATGCTTAAGGGCACTAGGAAAAATAATGTTTACACTATAAACCTTCCCCTAGTACCTAAATGCATGTTAACCCAGTTAGAACAATCAAACCTCTGGCATAGGAGACTAGGTCACACCAACCTAAGAACTATTTCTAAAATCACCCAACTTGGCTTAATTAAAGGTATTCCCAAGATTAAAAATCATGAAAACCTAATCTGTGAATCTTGCAATCAAGGTAAACCAACCAGATCTAATCACAAAATAATTCAATCTGATCTAACTCAAACCACAATTGAGCTCCTGCACCTTGACCTATTTGATTCACATGGAGCCAAGTCACTAAGCGGAAGCCGGTACTGCTTAGTAATAGTTGATGATTACTCTATGTTTTCCTGGGTTAGGTTTCTAAAGACCAAAGATGAAACCCTAAACCTACTTAATGAATTCTGTAAATTAATTGAAAATCAAAACGATACTAAAATCAAAAGACTTAGGAGTGACCACGGGAGAGAATTTGAAAATCAACGGTTCGAGGAATTCTGTAAGGTAAATGGATACATACATAAATTTTTGTGTCCTAGAACCCCCCAGCAAAATGGGATAGTCGAAAGGAAAAATAGAACACTACAGGAAGCCGCTAGGGCAATGATCAATGAATTTAACTTAGCAAACCAATATTGGGCAGAAGCAATTAGTACGGCTTGCTACATCCAAAATAGGGTCCTGATTAACAAACGACACAACAAAACACCCTATGAACTATATTACCATAGACTCCCAAATCTACACTACCTAAGGGTCTTTGGATGCAAAGTCCATATCCTAAACACCAAAGACTACTTAGGAAAATTCGAGTCTAAGTCAACCCCAGGCATCTTCTTAGGATACTCAACAACAAGTAGAGCCTATAGGGTTTACAACAACCAAACCAAGAAAATCGAAGAAACAACCAAACTAATATTTGATGAAGAAAGTAATTCAAATCCAAATCTAACTTCATCAAACACTGATCAAGAAGATAATCAACAAATTGGTGAATCCTTAATTGAACCTATAAACGAACTAACCATTGAACCAACTAGTGAATCAAATGAACCAATTATTGAACCAATAATTGAACCAGCTCAAAGAGTTGAATCAAATAGTGAACCAAACCGACCAACCGGACCTGAGGCTGAACCAAGTTCTAGAAAATCCATGAAACCCAGACTTAGTCACCCAACCGATCAAATTGTGGGTGATCCAACTCTAGGAGTCAGGACTAGATCCTCCTATAGAAACCTTAGTCAAATAGCAATGATCTCAAAAATAGAACCTAAGACTATAGATGAAGCCCTACCTGATCCTGATTGGATCATAGCTATGCAAGAAGAATTAGCCCAATTTGAGAGAAACCAAGTCTGGGAACTAGTACCTAAACCTGAAGGCAAATCCATCATTGACACTAAGTGGGTCTTTAGGAATAAGCTAAATGATCAAGGAGAAATAGTCAGAAACAAAGCCCGCTTAGTAGCAAAAGGATTCAGCCAAGTAGAAGGGTTAGACTACGACGAAACATATGCCCCAGTAGCTAGACTTGAGTCCATTAGGATGTTATTAGCCTTTGCATCTCATAAAGGATTTAAGCTATACCAAATGGATGTAAAGTCAGCCTTCTTAAATGGATTCATTAAAGAAGAAGTTTATGTAAGACAACCCCCTGGGTTTGAAGACTTAGAAAGACCTAACCATGTTTACAAACTTAGTAAAGCACTTTATGGAATAAAACAAGCACCTAGGGCCTGGTATGAACGCCTGTCAACCTACCTAACTTCAAAAGAGTTTAAACAAGGTCAAATTGACTCAACCTTATTTATTAAGACCCTAGGAAAAGATATATTTATTGCCCAAATCTACGTAGATGACATAATCTTTGGGTCCACCAACTCAAACTTTCTAAAAGAATTTGTTAAAATAATGGAAAATGAATTTGAAATGAGCTTAGTTGGTGAGCTTAACTTTTTTCTAGGATTACAAATTAAACAAACTAGGGATGAAAATTATGTCCATCAATCCAAATATGCTAACGAGTTAATAAAGAAATTTAAAATGGATAACTTTAAAAGCATAAGTACCCCCATGGCCACTAATATAAAGATAGACAGTGACCCTGATGGTAAACCAGTAGACCTTAAACTCTATAGAAGTATGATAGGAAGTCTACTGTACCTTACAACCAGCAAACCTGATATTCTTTTTGCTGTAGGGATGTGCGTAAGATACCAAACCTGTGCTAAGGAAACGCACTTAGTAGCCCTAAAAAGAATACTAAGATATGTCAAGGGCACCCTAAATGTAGGGATTTGGTATCCTAGGACCTCAACCTTCAAATTATCAGGATACTCGGACTCTGACTACGCAGGTTGTAAATTAGATAGAAAGAGCACAAGTGGAAGCTGCCAACTATTAGGAAATAGTCTAGTAAGTTGATGCAGCAAAAAACAACACTGTGTAGCTCTATCCACAACTGAAGCTGAGTATGTTGCCTTAGGAGAGTGTGTAGCACAACTTTTATGGATGATGCACACTCTTAAGGACTTTCAGCTCAATTACACCCAAACCCAAGTTTTTATTGACAATATAAGCTCAATTAATTTAACTAAAAAATCAATCCAACATTCCAGAACTAAACACATAGAAGTTAAGCACCATTTTGTAAGAGATCATGTAGCCAGGGGTGAGATAGTCCTTAAGCATGTAGACTCCAAATCTAACTTAGCTGACATATTCACCAAACCCACCTGAGTCTAAGTTCAGTTCACTAAGAAGGCATTTAGGATTATGCTTGATAGAATAGGTTTACTTTGCTTGTTGGTTTTTCTACTACTTCAGCCTTTAAAATTTTCAAATGTTTTTAAAATCAGTTTTTTTTAAAAAAAATTAAATGTTTTCAAAATCAAATTTTACTTAGTTTTGAAAAATTTTAAATATTTTTTGACGTAGTTTTATTTTAAAAATATCCCCTTCAAAACTAGGGCTTTTTCGCAAATGGACTTAGCCTAGGCCCTAACCCTAGAACTGCATGCACCTATAGATTTAGAAGCCAGCATCTCACAATCACCTTAGGGTTCTTTTGATTGATAACCTAGAATGGGTTGAGATGCTTAAGTCTTTGCCTTAATTCAAGATGCTTTAAGTCAATGCATTTGCAGTAATTGGGGCACTAAATACAAACTACACAGTAATCAAGTTAAGTGTCAAGTTTAGAAAATCTAACTTGAACAGAACACTTAACTTGACTAACTCCAGCAAAAACTACTGTTTAATAGCAGTTAGTAAGTAGCTAATTAGGTTAGATAGGACCCTAAAAGAAACTGATTTGGTTTAGTTCATATCCTGAATTGGGTCAGTACAACAAAATAATGCAATTTATTATTTCGCTTTTATGCAATTTAATTATCCTATTTCTGCTATATTTATTTGTTTTTGATATATGGCAAAGGGGGAGAGATAGGAAAGGAGAGTTTAAAATTTTCTAAAATTTTTTATATAAATTTTTGTTCCAAAATTTCAAACTCTATCTTTTATTCAAAAAGTATTTCAAAACATAAGTTTGCAAAATTTTTCTAAGTACTCAAATTTTTTATGCTCAACTTAAGTTTGCAAAATTTCTCTAAGTATGTCAAAACTTAAGTTTGCAAAAAAAATTTCTAAAGTACTCAAAACTTAAGTTTGCAAAATTTCTCTAAGTATTTCAAAACTTAAGTTTGCAAAATTTTTCTAAGTACTCAAATCTTTTATGCTCAATTTAAGTTTTTTCAAATTTATCTAAGTATTTAAACATAAATTTTTCAAAGTGCACAACGAAACTTGTTTTGGAAAATATATCTTTAGAGTTCTATTGAAAAAATTGTTCTAAGTAAAAATTAAATCAATCTTTAGACTTAGAACTTAATTTTCAAAAACCCCACGAATTTTTGAAATATCTAGGGGGAGATTCCTTCCAGGGGGAGGGAACAAAAATTCATTTTTTGATTAACATAACTTTTTGAACCTGGGTTGCCATTAATCAAAAAGGGGGAGATTGTTGGTGCAGAAAGCACCCAAGTCAAACCTGTATTTTGATAATGGCAACAGGGTTCAAAAGTTAAGGTATATTGTTTGTCTAACATGTTACCCAAGTGTGCAGCCAAAGCCCTAGCGAAGGACAGCTAGGCACCTGGCGAAGGAATGCCAGGATACAAAGACCTAGCGAAGGACAGCTAGGCACATGGCGAGGGAATACCAGGATATAAAGCCCTAGCGAAGGACAGCTAGGCACATGGCGAGGGAATACCAGGATATAAAGCCCTAGCGAAGGACTGCTAGGCACCTGGCGAAGGAATGCCAGGATACAAAGACCTAGCAAAGGACTGCTAGGCACCAAGCGAAGGGCAGCTTAGTACTGAAGACCTGGCGAAGGACAGCTAGGCACCTGGCAAAGGACTGCTGGGCAAAAGTCCAACCGGAGGAGCCGGTTGGCATCAAGTACATTCTCCCGAGAGAAGTAGGTGAGGACGCATTCCCCGACGAGGGAACAGTAGGCGTCGGTTTGACCTAGGGCTCCATTTTGGAGGCCCAAAGTCAGAACCAAGACAGCTAAGGTTGTATAAACTAACATCTTATTGCTTTATGTTGTTTTGGACTAACCCTGGATGCAGAACCGAAGGAACGAGTGTCTACAGCTCAGAGAGCCTCAAAGGAGTGAGGCAGCAGCTGACCAGGGCGCCCGGAGTGTCCCGGGTGCCCTCAAGGTGAACACAAAACACAAGAAGCAAAGGCAGGCTTCGACAGCTCATGGGCGGGGCGCCCCCGTGCTCCCGGGTGCCCCCCATGCTCCCGGGCGCCCCAGCGTCCCGGGCGCTCCCAGGTGAGGCTAACGAAGCAGAACCCAGCGAATCCAACGGATAAGAGGAGACCCGGTCAATCTGGGTGTCCCCGGCGTTCCGGGCGCCCCCGTCAAAGCCTGATCCCGAGTTTTAAGGGATCAGAGCTGACCGAGAAGGAATCAGATCGACTGACACGAGGGGGGGGGCGCCCCCGATGTTCCGGGCGCCCCCAGGGACTATAAATAGGCCCTCGACCCCAAGGCTTCGACAACTCAATCCTTCCAATGCATACACGCTCTTCTGCTCCCGTGCTCTGCTCCGGAAACCTCCCGACTCAAGACTCAAGCGCCGACGACGTCCCGCTGCTCCGAAAAGACAACCTACATCGGACGTCGATAAAAGAAGAGTTTGTTTCAAAAGTTTACTTTTCTATACTTGTAAATTCAATCTTGTAAACTGATTTGTGAAAATATAGAATTGCCTACAGAAAACGGTCAACGACCGTGGGCCTTGGAGTAGGAGTCGACCGCGACTCCGAACCAAGTAAAAAACTTGGTGTTTGCGTGTTTGATTGTTTTAATTTCCGCTGTGCATACTCTATTTTCTTAATCCAAACGTTTTACGATATTCACCCCCCCCCCCCTATCGTTTCTCTCGATCCAACAGTCTTGGCCATGTATGTAAGAAACGCTGACCAAATTACACCGATGTGGAATTCTGGAATCATTTGAACCCGATTCATTCGATACATGCGAATCATGCTTAAAAGGCAAGATGACCAAATTACCCTTTTCCGGAAAAGGTAAACCAGTGGGAGAATTGCTTGGTCTAATACATACTGATGTATGTGGACCAATGTCAACTCTTGCACAAGGAGGTTATAGCTACTTCATTATCTTTATCGATGATCACTCACGATTCGGGTATGTGTTCTTAATGAAACACAAATCTGAAGCTTTTGAGAAATTCAAAAAGTTCAGAAGTGAAGTAGAGAAACAGCTTGGCAAAAGTATTAAGATACTTCGATCCAATCGGGGTGGTGAATACTTAAGTCAAGAGTTTCAAGATTATCTTAAGGACAATGGGATATTGTCTCAATGGACTCCGCCATATACACCACAGTATAATGGTGTATCTGAGGGGCATAACCGAACCTTGATGGACATGGTTAGATCTATGATGAATCATGCAACTCTTCCAAAATCCTTTTGGGGCTATGCGCATAAGACAGCTGTTTACTTACTAAACAGAGTCCCGACCAAGGTAGTCTCTACTACTCCATATGAGACATGGAATAGTAAGAAACCTCATTTATCTCACCTAAAGATATGGGGTTGTCTTGCTTATGTAAAGAGGACTGTATCAGACAAATTGGATGTTAAGTCTAATAAATGTCTATTTATTGGATACCCTAAGGAAACGAAAGGTTACCAATTCTATCATACCTTTGTGCAAAAGGTGTTTGTTTTAAGGCATGCTGTATTTCTAGAAAAAGAAATTCTTTTACAAGAAAACAGTGGGAGTAGCATTGAGCTTGAAGAAGTTCAAGAAACACCAATAGACATTACAAAGACACCTAGTCTAGACCCACAACCAATAACTCATAATGATGAGCTATCAGTTGAACCTAAAATAACACCACTTCTTCGTAAGTCTGATACGACACACAATATTCCAGAGAGATACGGATTTCTCATAAGTGAATCGAACGACGTGTTACTCATTAACAATGATGAACCTACCAGTTATGAAGATGTTCTGAAAAATTCAGAAAGGGATAAATGGCTTGAAGCCATGAAGTCAAAAATGGATTCCATGTACAAAAATCAAGTATGGGACTTGGTTAACCCACCAGAAGGGATTAAGCCCATAGGGTGCAAGTGGGTTTTCAAGAAGAAAACTGACATGGAAGGTAATGTTATTACCTTTAAGGCTAGATTAGTGGCAAAAGGATATCGTCAGAAACAAGGAATTGATTATGACGAAACCTATTCGCCAGTAGTTATGCTTAAATCCATTCGGATGCTCCTGGCCATAGCAGCTCATTATGATTATGAGATATGGCAAATGGATGTGAAAACAGCTTTCCTTAATGGAAACCTGCTTGAGGATGTATACATGATACAACCTGAAGGTTTCACATCGGTTGATAAAACCAAAATATGGAAGCTTCGATGATCCATATATGGACTGAAGCAAGCATCCAGGAGCTGGAACATTCGTTTTGATGAGACAATCAAAGAGTTTAATTTCTCACAAAATCTTGACGAACCTTGTGTATACAAGAAGGTTAGTGGGAGTGCAGTCGTATTCCTAGTATTATATGTCGATGACATATTACTTATAGGAAACGATATATCAGTCTTACAGTCGGTTAAAATTTGGTTGTCCAAAACCTTCTCCATGAAAGACCTGGGAGAAGCAAACTATATCCTTGGGATTATAATCTATAGAGATAGATCAAAACGGTTGCTTGGTCTTTCGCAGTCTAAATATATAGACCGAGTGCTAAAAAGGTTTCGCATGTCGGAATCTAAGAAAGGTTACCTTCCCATCAGGCATGGGATCAACCTTTCAAAGTCTATGTGTCCGCGCACAGAAGATGAGAGGATTTGCATGAATAAGATTCCTTATGCATCCGCGATAGGATCTATCATGTATGCTATGTTATGTACTAGGCCCGATGTATCATATGCTCTGAGCGTCACGAGCAGATACCAGTCTGATCCAGGAATGGATCATTGGGCGGCTGTCAAGACAATCCTTAAGTACTTAAGAAGAACTAAGGATGTGTTCCTAATATATGGAGAAGGAGATATGGTAATACGTGGGTATACAGATGTCAGTTTCCAGACAGATAAGGATGACTCCAAATCTCAGTCTGGATACATATTTACTTTGAATGGAGGCGCAATAAGTTGGAAGAGTTCCAAGCATGACACTGTAGTGGATTCTACCACGGAAGCGGAATATATTGCGGCTTCGGAAGCAACAAAAGAAGCAATTTGGATCAAGAAGTTTGTCTCGGAATTTGGTGTGGTTCCAACCATTGATAAAGCAATACCGGTTTACTGCGACAACAATGGAGCTATTGCACAAGCAAAGTAACCAAGGTCTCATCAGCGATCCAAACACGTGCTTCGCCGCTATCATCTGATAAGAGAGATTATAAGTAGGAATGATATACAAATTGAGAAAATTCCCACTAAGGCCTTGCCTCAAAGCAAGTTTGAGGGTCATGTTAGAGCCTGTGATATTGGATACCGTAGCGATTGGCATTAGGCCAAGTGGGAGTTTGTTAGTAATATGAGAGAAGTGTCCTAAGGCAATCGCCTTATGATTGTAATCATTTACTTTAATAAATGAATATTCACTATTTGAGTATACATGTTCATGTATTTGATTGAGATCTTAAACTCATTTACTGAATGTCCGCAATACAATTCACAGCATGAGAGAATTTGTGATGAATTCACAACTAGTGATTATCTCTACATGTGCAATTGTGAAGTATTGAAATTGTCCCTAGTCGATGAATTGATAAATACGGGCACTATCAATTCTGTTGAGACTAGCATGGGTTATTCTCTATCAGCTGATTCTCACTGGCTGGTGACATTGGGATGTCCGGAGATAAACATGAATGCAAGTTAAGGGAACTAGTTCATTGGAGTGACTAGCTGTAAAACTTCATATGGTAATCTACATATAGATATGTCAATGAAGTTCTTACTGCAGCTTAAGTGCGATGTTCCTTTGACTTGCGGTGTTCAAGTCATCTTGGTCATGAAGACTTATACTATGACATCTTAAGCAAGCATCTCCAAGGAGGTGTGGACCCAGGATGATTGGGTATAAGCCGAAGTGCCCGAAGATGTTTGAACATCCTACAAAGGATTCACCACTCCTTGCGAGGAGATGTATACCCAAGGCCTATCGTCGGATTGTTACTCGAAGCCTCTGGCCAGAGCATCACATATTCCGAGTATGAATCTCTCAGAAACATAAGAGTAATTAGAATCCATTGGACGAGAAAGACATTACTTGGGCTAGGTGTGACGTAGTCAGCCTAGTGGGGACTGACACACATAGACCGTGTCCTGAACCAAGTGGGTATATGATGGTGAAGGGAATGAGGCACGATTCATTAAAGCTGCTTAAGGGTTTCAGAATTATTTCTGAGGTCAACCGTTGAACTTTTGATTAATTGGGGATCATGATGTACTACTGGGTGTCACTCATGATCGTTCTATAATTGGTTGATTATAGACGGCCAACATAAATCGAAAGCCTATTTAGTCACACGCACTACGAGTGATCCGAGGGATTTAAAACGAGTTGAAAATTGGATTTTCCGATCAAGAGAGATAAGTCGAATCTGAATTTTTCAGAGACGCATCGAAAGCATTAAATGACTAAGTCTTTTGTAGACTTAATGGACGAATTAAATGAGTTTAATTCGTGAGGTATAGGCTTTGGTTTGGCCGGCCAAAGAGGGTCCCCACCCTCTTTGTTTGGCCGGCCATAATAAAAGGAGAACCAAATTGTTTGGTTCAAATTATAAAATAAACCGAGCGTGGTTTGTTTTATGAAATTATATATAAAAAAATTTATATAAAGAGATTTATTTTCATGGAAATTAAAATGAACCTTAGATTGGTTTATTTTATTTTACAAAATCAATAATGGATTGATTTACCTTGATAAAGAAATTTATATAAAGAAATTTCTTTCCATAATAAAAGGGGAGACATGGTTGTTTTTATTATAAATTAAGTTATAATAAAAACTTGGCATAACGGAATAATTCATAGAAAAATTTATAAGAAAAATTTCTTATGAAAATTTATTCCGTTAAAGGGGACTTGGCGATTGAGAGGCTACTATATAAAGGCACCAAGGCAAGGCTTGGAGATCAATCCAAGAGATCAAGGATTCTTGCCTAGCCTCTCTCCCTCTCCCTCCTCTAGTGGCGCTGACCCTAGAGGCCTTCCCTATGGTTGTCGTGAGCCTCCTCCACCGAGAAGCTACCGAAGAAGAAGAAGAAGCGGGCGCAACTCCTTCCTTCCTCCCGGAATCTTGATTCCGTTCTTCATTTGGTGGTTAGTTTTCCATCTCTCTCTTGGTATTCTTGTCGTGCCTTTGGAGAATCTAATAGTTCTTATCGGCACGAAACTCGTGGCTTTGCGAAGTCATCCCGAAGAAAACTCGGTGTGGACGCGAATAGAGGCGGAGCTTCTAAGGGACGCTACGGTTGGATATCGTCCCTTTCTTCGAGTTACGCGAGGTATTAAGTACATTAGTTTACTTCCTGCAAAATTTCAAATATATGATCATGTCCACACAACATAAGGTTGCATGCTAGATGTGTGGTTAGATAATTTGAGAAATTATTTATGCTAAATCTTCTACTGCACGTAATTAAAATTTTAAATTACGAACCCGCATCCATGTCAACATTCACCCGGTCCCAACAGTACACCCCAACAGAATGGAGTTGTAGAAAGAAGGAATAAGACTCTTATGGGAATGATTAGGTCAATGATGAGCTATTCAAACTTGCGTGATTCGTTCTGGGGATACGCTCTGGAAACGGCAGCGTACATATTGAACTTGGTTTCATCTAAGTCAGTCCCTCATACTCCCACAAAACTGTGGACTGGGCGCAAGCCCAGTCTAGGACATGTTCGGATTTGGGGTAGTCCAGCACATACGCTGAAGGGAGATACTGATAAGTTGGAATCTCGTACGGAGGTACGCCTGTTTGTAGGCTATCCTAGAGGAACAAAGGGTGGTCTGTTCTATAGTCCTAAGGATCAGAAGGTAATTGTTAGCCCAAATGCCAGATTCTTGGAAGAGGACTATGTGATGAGCCATAAGCCAAAGAGTAGACTAGTGCTTGAAGAGTTAAGAGGGGAGGTTCCGACCTTAGGACCAATTGTACAAGAGGACACACCACAAGTCACTGCACCGCGTGCCACAGAGGGTACACAGATAGTGCCTCATCACAGTGGGAGGGTTGTGAGACAGCCTGAAAGGTTCATGTTTTTGGGGGAGTCTTCGGACATGGTCTCAGGTAAACATGAACCGGATTCCTAGACCTATGACGAGGCCCTCCAAGACAAGGATGCAAATTCTTGGCAAAGGGCAATGAACTCAGAGATAGAATCGATGGATTCTAACCATGTCTGGGAGCTAGTAGAACTACCCAATGGTGTAAAAGCCATTGGATGCAAGTGGTTCTACAAGAGAAAGAGAGGATCACACAGGAAGGTTGAGACCTTCAAAGCAAGGCTTGCTGCGAAAGGGTACACTCAGAAAGATGGTATCGATTATCAGGAGACCTTTTCGCCGGTAACCATGCTTAAGTCGATCCAGATTCTCTTATCTATAGCAGCTCATATGGACTATAAGGTGTGGCAGATGGATGTCAAGACGGCTTTCCTTAACGGAAGTCTTGAGGAGACCATCTACATGCAGCAATCAGAAGGGTTCATTGCAAAGGGCAAAGAGCATCTAGTGTGCAAGCTTAAACGATCCATCTATAGATTGAAGCAAGCTTCAAGGTCTTGGACCATCCATTTTGTTGAAGTAATCTAGTCATATGGATTTACTCAAAGCCTGGATGAGTCTTGAGTGTACAAAAGATGTGACGGAAATGTAGTGGTGTTTCTTGTGTAGGACCGGTGACGTCGATAGAGGGGGGTGAATATCGACCGTTAAAATATTTCAGAAACTTCATAAGACTTTCGATTGTCATTCTGGACTCAGAGCGTTAGTGCAGCGGAAAAGTTGAACAGAACGAAAATAAACAGACACAGCGCACGCGGGATTTACTTGGTTCCCAACCCCCCAGGGTCAGTACATCCAAGGCCTAAGCACGGGAACGCCCGTCCACTATTGGTCTCCTTTTCAGACTTTCCGGAGGGGAAGAAACCCGTCTTACAGTGCAGAAGTACAATGACAAATATAGTAAAGTAAGTATAGAACAATAAAATGCAAACCGAACAAGCAAGTTTTGAAACTCGGCCGATCTGGACCTCCGAAGTGCCGCGCACTTCCTCCTGGAGCCTCCCGGTCGTACAGCCTCATCATTAGCGCGTTGTCATCGGTCAGAGTGATCAGAATTGTACTTCACAGTTGTTTTTGAAGCAGAGGGGTCGAAGCCCCTTTTATAGCACTCCTGGGGGCGCCCTGGACGTTAGGGGCACCCCGATAAACCCGGTCAAACGTTATCCCCGCGTCGACCTATTCGCAGCTGATAAAACCTTTGACCAGGGCGCCCCAGACCTCCCGGGCACCCTCATGAGGGCTTATCTGTGTTTCGGGCTCGAAACTGTAAATACAGCTTTGAACCAGGGCGCCCCGGACGCTCCGGGCGCCCCGCTTGAAACTTGTTATGCCTGCTTCACTTAATACCCCTTTTTCTTC
Organism: Boesenbergia rotunda; assembly: GCA_024364735.1. NCBI lineage: Eukaryota > Viridiplantae > Streptophyta > Magnoliopsida > Zingiberales > Zingiberaceae > Boesenbergia > Boesenbergia rotunda. Next base: position 121,598 of record JAGFNQ010000194.1, read on the forward strand.
TTTAGCTTGGGCGCCCCCATCATTGGGGCGCCCTAGATGCATGGGGGCGCCCCCAACACTTGGGGCGCCCTGCTTCAGGGCTTCCAACAGCCTGCTTTGTCTTCCAATCTTGGTACCTGCAAGATACACAAACACAAAGCACATATACATGTAATATTAGCCTTAAGGACTTGGTTCGGACTTCAGATCTCCACGAAACCCTAGGTCGAACCGGCACAAGTTCCTATCCCTGAGAACTCGCCCTTCACCTACTCCTTTCAGGAGACGGTTGCCACCCAGTCCTTCGGGTGGACTTTTGCTTAGATTCCGATACCTCCGGACCTCGAGACGCCTAAACCCTAACCCGTCTCTACTCCTGTCCTTAGTCATCGCTTAGCTAAGTTGCTTAGTCTCTTGGGCCAAGACTTTATTCCCTAGCAGTCCTTCACCATAGCATCCCTTCGCTAGGTCTTCGTTACCAAGCAGTCCTTCGCCTGGTGCCTAGCAGTCCTTCGCTAGGTCTTAGACTCCTAGCAGCCTTTCGCCAGGTGCCTAGCAGCCCTTCGCTAGGTCTTAGACCCCTAGCAGCCATTCTCTAGGTGCCCAGCAGCCCTTCGCTAGGTGCCTAGCAGCCCTTCGCTAGGTCTTAGGGTTTCAATGCCTAGATTAACTAGGACTTTTCTTCAACTTAGGTTACTTCTCCATTGCTCCCCTTTGTCTGTTCAATGTATCACTAACTTAAGTATATTGTCAAACATTAAAACACTTAAAGGAGAACATCATTGATGCAACTTGCACCAACAATCTCCCCCTTTTTGATGTTTGACAATAACTTAAGTTAGATTGGTTGAAGGGGTAGACTTACTATCCTTGGGATAAAAACAAAAAAATGATATAAGTTTTGAAACTATATTTTTGATCTTTGGGAGAAAATTTTTCTAACTTAAGGAGAAAATTTTTCTAACTTAAGCACACCTCTCCCCCTTTGTCATACATCAAAAAACTTTAAGAAAATACTTGCACCAACAATGAAAACTTTTAGTTGTTTTTGAAAATACTTAGTGCAAAATTTTTGAAAGCATTGCATTTTGAATGATATATTGCATTTTTTTTCTTGAAAAATGCATAATTTTGAAAAAGATGCTATGTACTTTTGAAAGATTATATAATTTTTGAAAAATATAAGTACCTTTGGAAAATGCATAATTTTTGAAAGAATGCTATTTTAGAAAATATAAGTATTATGCATATTTTGCAAGTACTAACTATTTTTGAAAAAGATGAGACATTGAAAATTTTAAGTAATTTTTGAAATATAATATTTTACTTGACTAGGTTTCTTTTCCAGTCTGACACAATCCTAGGAAACCTTGTTAACCACAAGGACATTTTCCTAAGTGTCCTGGAAATTCTTTAAACTCAAGTAAATATTAACAAAATTTTGTCAAAAAAATGATAATACTTTTGAAAATATATGCTAGTGGATTTTGAAAAATGTGTGAACTTTTGAAGACCCAATATTTTACTTGACTTGGTTTATCTTCCAATCTGACACTATCCTGGGAAACCTTGTTGACTACAAGGACATTTTCTATGTCTCCTAGAAATTCTCCAACCCAAGTAAACATTATTTCAAAAATAAGTTCATAAGTCACACAAATTCTAACAAATAGAATAATAGTATTTTGAAAGACTTAGATTTTTAGCAAGATTTTGAAGATATGAAAATATATTATTAATTAATTCTTTTAATTTGACCTCCCCCTAAACTTGACTCAGTCCTGAGAAGCTTGTTGAGTACTCTTCCTCTGAGTCTCAAGGTTTGATTCAGATTAAAAAGAAATATTTAATAAAAAAATGAATAAGTATAAAAAAAACTTTTTCTGAAATTCTTCTTTTGACTCAGACTCCCCCTAAATTTGACACATCCTGGGAGTCCTTGAAGATCATGAAGTAGACCTTTCCTCTGTGTCTTTAGGGTTTATCAAAGTCAAAGAAACAGGTAAATTTGGAAAGAAGATAATTTGGAAAACATATGTGATAGAAGTTAAGGTGTAGTTTTCGAAAAATATTTTTAACGAAAAGAACAAAACACTCCCCCTGCATCCAACACCGTTTGACTCTATCTAAGTGCCTTAAGGAACTTTAGTGTTGTCCTAAGAGGCTTGTGTCTAATTGAGTGAGTCAAATAATTTTTTAAAAGATATACTTTTTGAAAAATATATAATATGTATAATCAATCAGACAAGCATAAATTCCATAAAAACATTATTATGTTGAAGCACTATTTTGAAAATATATTTTTAGAAAAACATTCTAATGATTTTGAAAAATAGTTTGAAAAATATTTTTCAATTCATTAGTCCTTAACATCTCACCCATTTTAGATGTATCAATACAACAAGCATGGTTGACTTATAGGTGTATTGTGAGATGCTTGAATCATTTTTCTTAATTTATTATTAACTCTAAGATTTAATTGAATCTTGTGTTAGATTTGAATTTGACAAGAAGTAACTTGAATTTGAATTTCAAAAATTGGCTTCCAGGTCTTGGCGAGGTACTAGGCCTTCTTTGGCCGTAGCCTTATTGGATCATCAACCCTTTCCTTGACAAAGCCTTTTAATGAAATTTCATTTTTAAAATTACTTTTTGAAAAATTCTGGTCTAACTAGTTTGGGTCTTGGATCGGTAGCTTCGGCTAATTTCATCAGTCTAAAGAGACCAAGTAGAGTATACTTGACCTTATTAGAATTGGCTTCCCTAACGTACTATCATCTCACCACCACCCAATACTAGGTTGATCAAGTTTCAATTATTCTTTTTCGTATAGCCATTCTAATATATGTATAAAATTTAAATATGAATGACATGTCATATAAAAAGAAGTAGCAGATGCATGACATGGCAATTATGCATGAGTCAAACAAGTCCAAAGCATTTTATTTAAGTTTCTAAAAATGAATCAAATTCCCGATTTGATACATGTCGTGTGAACCTACGAATATGTCAACCCGCTTTGACATATTTAATTTTATTAAATTAATTATTTCGGTTTAGGTAAGGTTTTAGTTTAGTTCGAGTTTAAGTTATTTTGGATTCAAGTTAATTAAGAATTAATTGAAGTATATTAATTTGAATCAATTAAAGTTGAATTAATTTGAAGTAAAAAGAATTAATTAATTTTATTCGATTAAATTAATTTAATTGACTTAATTAAGATCTGATTAAGATTTAATTTGAATTTAATTATGATTTAATTAAATTAAGATTTATTTTGAATTTAATTTAATAAAGATTTAATTTAAATTTAATTTAATTAAGATTTAATTTGAATTTAATTTAATTAAGATTTAATTTGAATTTAATTTAATTAAGATTTAATTTGAATTTAATTGAATTAAGATTTAATTTAAATTTAATTTAATTAAGATTTAATTTGAGTTTATTTAAATTAATTGAATTAATTTAGATTTGAATAATTAAGGTTGAAATGATTAATTAATAATTGTGAGTTTAAATTCATCATTTTCATTATTTCGAAAATTTCTTCTTCGTCTTTATCTATCTTTTCAAGTTTTTCTAATAATTTTGATTTATTTGAATTTTGTAATTTTTATTAATTATGGCCCTAATCGTAGAAAATTTTATCTCCTCCTCAACATTAGATCTTTCAATATCCTCAACCTAGGTGGAGTAATTTGGGCCACTAATTAAGGTTTTGTAATACTCTTCAATATTATCTATGATTAAGTTATTATCTAGGAAAATTTCATTTTCAAATTTATCCTCAGAATTATCCTCAGTCACATCTTCAATATTTTAAAGAAATTCAAAATTAATCTCTAGATTATCCTTAAGATTTTCAGAATTAATTTCTGGATTATCTTTAAGATTTTCAGAATTAATTTCTGGATTATCCTTAAGATTTTCAGAATTAATTTCCGGATTATCCTCAAGATTTTCAGAATTAATTTCCGGATTATCCTCAAGATTTTCATAATTAATTTTCAGATTATCCTCAAGATTTTCAGAATTAATTTCCGGATTATCCTCAAGATTTTCAGAATTAATTATACTAACTTCAGAGTTATCTTTAGAATTTTTAGATTCGAATTCAGAGTTATACAGTAGATTTTCAAATTTGAATTCAAAATTATCTAAAGGATTTTCAAATTCAGAATTATCCTTAAGATTTTTGAATTCAGATTTATCCTTAGGATTTTTGAATTCAGATTTATCCTTAGAATTTTTGAATTCAGATTTATACTTAGGATTAAATTTATCTGAATTAAAATTATCAGATTTATCTAGATTAAAATTATCAGATTTATCATTATCAGAATTTATTTTAGAAATTACAGAATTGATGTTCTGGATTAAATAGTTAATTTCGGATATTTCAGTCATATCTTTATTTTCTAATTTGACATGCAAAAAATTAATTTTACTATGCAGTAAATCTAATTTATCAGAGAAATTAACTAAATTATCTAACGAGAGTGCAGGAATTTGTAAAACTTTTAGAACATAAATCTTACGTACCTTCGCCGGATACTTATTTTTGTAGTGTCCGTACTTCTCGCATTTCAAGCATATGATGTGGCTTTTATCTCTCCGGACTCCTGGCGCTGGTGTCCCCTTTGCCGCCAGTGATGAATGATTTTTACGAGTAGGGCACTAATTTTTATAGTGCTCTCTCTCCCTGCACGTGAAATAGATAATATGGAATTTAAAAACAGACATTTTAATTAAAATATACCTGATTCACCCCTAGGCTCCCCCTCAACTCCTGGCGTCGTTGCTCCGTCGGCGGTTAGTCCGGTGAAGAGCGGCTCGGCTCTGATACCAATTGTAGGACCGGTGCCGTCGATAGAGGGGGGTGAATATCGACCGTTAAAATATTTCGGAAACTTCGTAAGAAATTCGATTATCGTTCTGGACTCAGAGCGTTAGTGCAGCGGAAAAGTTGAACAGAACGAAAATAAACAGACACAGCGCACGCGGGATTTACTTGGTTCCCAACCCCCCAGGGTCAGTACATCCAAGGCCTAAGCACGGGAACGCCCGTCCACTATTGGTCTCCTTTCTGGACTTTCCGGAGGTGGAGAAACCCGTCTTACAGTGCAGATGTACAATGACAAATATAGTAAAGTAAGTACAGAACAATAAAATGCAAACCGAACAAGCAAGTTTTGAAACTCGGCCGATCTGGACCTCCGAAGTGCCGCGCACTTCCTCCTGGAGCCTCCCGGTCGTACAGCCTCGTCTTTAGCGCGTTATCGTCGGTCAGAGTGATCAGAATGGTACTTCACAGTTGTTTTTGAAGCAGAGGGGTCGAAGCCCCTTTTATAGCACTCCTGGGGGCGCCCTGGACATTAGGGGCGCCCCAATAAACCCGGTCAAACCTTATCCCCGCGTCGACCTCTCCGCAGCTGATAAAACCTTTGACCAGGGCGCCCCGAACCTCCCGGGCACCCTCATGAGGGCTTATCTATGTTTCGGGCTTGAAACTGCAAATATAGCTTTGAACCAGGGCGCCCCGGACGCTCCGGGCGCCCCGCTTGAAACCTGTTATGCCTGCTTCACTTAATACCCCTTTTTCTTCTTTAGCTTGGGCGCCCCCATCATTGGGGGCAGCCTGGATGCATGGGGGCGCCCTGCTTCAGGGCTTCCAGTAGCCTTCTTTGTCTTCCAATCTTGGTACCTGCAAGATACACAAACACAAAGCACATATACATGTAATATTAGCCTTAAGGACTTGGTTCAGACTTCAGATCTCCACGAAACCCTAGGTCGAACCGGCACAAGTTCCTATCCCCGAGAACTCGCCCTTCACCTACTCCTTTCAGGAGACGGTTGCCACCCAGTCCTTCGGGTGGACTTTTGCTTAGCTTCCGATACCTCCGGACCTCGAGACGCCCAAATCCTGACCCGTCTCTACTCCTGTCCTTAGTTATCGCTTAGCTAAGTTACTTAGTCCCTTGGGCCAAGACTTTATTCCCTAGCAGTCCTTCGCCAGGTGCCTAGCAGCCCTTCGCTAGGTCTTCGTTACCAAGCAGTCCTTCGCCTGGTGCCTAGCAGTCCTTCGCTAGGTCTTAGACTCCTAGCAGGCCTTCGCCAGGTGCCTAGCAGCCCTTCGCTAGGTCTTAGACTCCTAGCAGCCCTTCGCTAGGTGCCCAGCAGCCCTTCGCCAGGTCTTAGGGTTCCGATGCCTAGCAGTCCTTCGCTAGGTGCCCAGCAGCCCTTCGCTAGGTCTTAGGATTTCAATGCCTAGATTAACTAGGACTTTTCTTCAACTTAGGTTACTTCTCCATTGCTCCCCTTTGTCTGTTCAATGTATCACTGACTTAAGTATATTATCAATCATTAAAACACTTAAAGGAGAACATCATTGATTCAACTTGCACCAACATCTTGTACTTTACGTAGATGACATTTTGTTAATTGGCAACAATGTCAAAGTGTTATTAGACGTAAGGTCTGGCTATCAAAGCAGTTTGATATGAAGGACTTAGGAGAAGCGGGACACATCCTTGGGATCAAGGTCATAAGGGATCGCTAGAAAAGGATGTTGTACTTATCCCAAGGTTCATATGTTGACACTGTCTAGTCTCATTTTAGCATGGAAAACTCCTAGAAGGGTTTTCTACCCTTAAGACATGGAGTTCCTCTATCCAAGGAGATGTGTCTGAAAACATCAAAGGAGATAGAGGAAATGAAGGCATTTCCTTATGCTTCGATAGTGAAAAGCCTCATGTATGGTATGTTTTGCGCGACACCTGATATCTGTTTTGTCATGGGCATGGTTAGCAGATATCAGAGTAACCCTGGATAGGGACATTGGACAGCGGTAAAGCATATATTGAAATACCTAAGACGGACTAAGGATTATATGTTGGTTTACCGGGTAGACCAATTAGTTCCTATGGGTTACACGGACTCAGATTTCCAGTCAGATAGGGACAAGAGTAAGTCTACCTCTGGGTTTGTGTTTACTTTAGGAGGTGGAGCCATTGTCTGGAGGAGTGTCAAGTAGAAGTGCGTGGCAGACTCCACCATGGAAGCTGAATATGTGGCAGCCTCAGAGGCGGCAAAGGAAGCTGTATGGCTCAGAAACTTCATCAGGGACTTAGATGTGATTCCTGGTTTGCTCAGTATGGCTCAGAAAATTCATCATGGACTTGGATGTGATTCCTGGTTTGCTCAGATCTATCACAATCTTTTGTGATAACAGTGGTGTGTTGGGACCGGGTGCATGTTGACATGGATGCGGGTTTGTAATTTTAAAATTTAATTACGTGCAGCGAAAGATTTAGTATAAATAATTTCTCAAATTATTTAACCACACATCTAGCATGCATCCTTATGTTGTGTAGACATGATCATACATTAAAATTTTTGCAGAAACGTAAACTAATTTACTTGTTACCTCGCGTAACTCGAAGAAAGGGATGAGATCCAACCGTAAGCGTCCCTTGGAAGCTCCGCCTCTATTCGCATCCACGCCGAGTTTTCTTCGGGATGACTTCGCAAAGCCACGAGTTTCGTGCCAACAAGAACTACTAGATTCTCCAAAGGTACGACAAGAATACCAAGAGAGAGATGGGAAGACTAACCACCAAATGAAGAACGGAATCAAGATTCCGGGAGGAAGGAAGGAGTTGCGCCCGCTTCTTCTTCTTCTTCGGCATCTTCTTGGTGGTGGTTGAAGCTCACGGCAAAAGGGGTTCTCCTTTTAGGGCCGGCAGCACTAGAGGAGGGAGAGGGAGAGAAGGAGAGAGAGAGAGGGCTTATTTCTAGATCTCTTAGATTAATCTCCAAGCCTTGCCTTGGTTCCTTTATATAGTAGTCTCTCAATCGCCAAGTCTCCTTTTTATGGAATAAATTTTCATAAGAAATTTATCATATAAATTTTTCTATGAATTATTCCATCATGCCAAGTTTTTATCATAATTTAATTTATGATAAAAACAACCATGTCTCCCTTTTTTTTATGAAAAGAAATTTCTTTATATAAATTTCTTTATATAAATTTCTTTATCATGGTAAATCAATCTATTATTGATTTTATAAAATAAAATAAACCAATCCATAGTTCATTTTAATTTCCATGAAAAATAAATTTCTTTATATAAATTTCTTTATCCATAATTTTATAAAACAAACCACGCTCGGTTTATCTTATAATTTGAACCAAAAATTTGGTTTTCCCCTTTTGTTGTGGTCGGCCAAACAAAGAGGGTGGGGACCCTCTTTGGCCGGCCAAATCCAAGCTAAAACTATACGAATTAAACTCATTTAATTCGTCCAATAAGTCTTCAAAAGACTTAGTCATTTTATGTTTCCGATGCGTCTCTGAAAAATTTAGATTCGACTTATCTCTCTTGATCGGAAAATCTAATTTTCAACTCGTTTTAAATCCCTCGGATTACTCGTAGTGCGTGTGACTAAATAGGTTTTCGATTTATGTTGGCCGTCTATAATTAACCAATTATAGAACGATCATGAGTAGCACCTAGTAGTACATAATGATCCCCAATTAATCGAAAGATCAACGGTTGACCTCAGAAATTATTCTGAAACCCTTCAGCAGATATAATGAATCGTGCCCCATTCCCTTCACCATCTTATACCCACTTGGTTCAGGACATGGTCTATGTGTGTCAGTCCCCACTAGGCTAACTACGTCACACCTAGCCCATGTAACGTTCTCTCGTCCTACGGATTCTAATTACTCTCATGTATTTAAGAGTTTCATACTCTGAACATGTCATGCTCTGGCCAGAGGCTTCGAGTAACAATCCGACGATAGGCCTTGGGTATACATCTCCTCGCAAGGAGTGGTGAATCCTTTATAGGTTGTTCAAACATCTTCGGGCACTTCGGCTTATACCCAACCATCCTAGGTCCACACCTCCTTGGAGATGCTTGCTTAAGATGTCAAAGTATAAGTCTCCATGACCAAGATGACTTGAACACCGCAAGTCAAAGGAACATCGCACTTAAGCTGCAGTAAGAACATCACTGACATGTCTATATGTAGACTACCATATGAAGTTTTACAGCCAGTCACTCCAATGAACTAGTTCCCTTAACTAGCATTCATGTTTATCTCCGAACATCCCAATGTCACCAGCCAGTGAGAATCAGCTGATTAGAGAATAAGTCATGCTAGTCTCAACAGAATTGATAGTGTCCGTATCTATCAATTCATCGACTAGGGACAATTTCAATACTTCACAATTGCACATGTAGAGATAATCACTAGTTGTGAATTCATCACAAATTCTCTCATGCTGTGAATTGTATTGCGGACATTCAGTAAATGAGTTTAAGATCTCAATCAAATACACAGACATGTATACTCAAATAGTGAATATTCATTTAAAATAAATGATTACAATCATAAGGCGATTGCCTTAGGACACTTCTCTCATATTACTAACATGGTGCAGTTGCAAACTCGATGGAACCATGAGCCCATAAGGCGAGTAAACACATAGAGCGCAAGTACCACCTGATACGAGAAATCGTAAAGCGAGGAGAAGTAGCTGTCGCCAAGATTGCATTAGAGGACAACCTGGCAAATCCTTTCACTAAGGCTCTTCCATCTAGAGCTTTTGACAGGCATGTGGAGGATATGGGAGTCAGATGTATGGCAGTAGGAGAACAGCAGTGTCTTTAAATATAAGTGGGAGATTGTAAGATGTGTATACTGAAAGACATAAGTTTTATTATATGAACATCTTTATTTTGAAAAGAGAATCACAACTACACTAGGTGTTTGTTTATATTAGTACATACAAGAAGTCCACTTACTTTGCATTACAGATAACATGGTGTGTGGTATCACACGGAAGATCGTGTTATCAGTTCCTTGCTTAGTATAAATAAGAGGCCCACAACGGAGATGGAATTGGACAACCTATCGGGATGGTTGTAGTATAGTTAGGTGTGGTTGGTCTTGACCATAGAACTATACTAGTGTGCTATGAGTACATTGAGCAGGACCAAAATCCGAGGTTATCCGATTTGTACTGACTAGATAATTGGATAGGACCTCAGTTGATATTATGGAGAACGATCCCTTAATCCTGAAATAATATCGGACATATATTATTAATTATTATTTCTTTAATTTATCAATGGGCGAGATCTATTTTGTTAGATCAATAGACCCGGTAAGTTGGGAGATAATATTAATAATATGATGTGCCGATGATTATTGACGGAATTCATGTCCTGGTGAGTCAGGATGATGATGCCCCCTTGATGAGCTCAAAAGATTCATCGTGCTAAACCCTGCAGGTGGATTTGATCCGACACGTTGATAAGGTTAAGTGGTATTAATCAAGGATCCAGAAGTTAATTAATTTAAATTGTCAGTAATTTAATTAATTAATGGGCATACGAGTTCTTAAACACGGGGGATGGACGACTCATAATATGTGGAGCCCATATGAAAATATGGGGGTTGGTGAGAAAGTTTAATTAAGATCCTTTAGTGGAATGGATCTTAATTAATTGATCGGGTTTAGATCCATTAGTGGGCCAAGAACCAACTCCTCCTCTTGGTCCCTACCTTAGCCCTATAAATACCCTATGAGATCATGAAACCAAGAACTAATTAATCCAAGAGCCAACACCCAAAAAGTCTCTCTCTTTCTCTCCTTCTCCCCTTCTCTCCTAGGGTTCGACGGTGCATCAAGAAGAAGAGGAGAAGCTCCTCGGTTTTTCTTCCTTCATCCACCAAGCTTCGGCTGAGGCTCATGGAAGCAAGGTAGAGGAGTCCTCTACCTTGCGTGGTGCTCAGGGAGGGAGAAGGAGGCACCGTCGGCCAGCTGTAGGCGGCGCAACCAAGGGTTGCGGCGGCGCCGCAAGGCTGAGGGAGTGAGGGGTTTGCGGGCTGTTTGGGTGAGGAAGAAGGAGAATTTTCTCCTTCATCATCTTCTTCACCTTCCTCTCGAGGGGTGCTGCTAGTCCGGAGGGCTTGGAGTCGGCTCCGGCGGTCGGCGGCACAAAGGGAGAGGGAGGGAGGCCGACGGCGCAAACCATAGGGGTTAGGGTTTTGACTGGCTGGAAGATAGGATTGGTAGGAGCTCTTGGTAATCTCGGATCGTGGTAGATCGTCGCCCACACGACGTCCGTGAAGGGAGGGACATAATGTAGAAGACCACGAGGTGATCCGAAAGGTATATCTTTCCCTACGATCCTTTGTATTTCCTTATGTCTTTTATGTGCCATGATCGTTAGTCTCGTCATTTTATGTTTGATAGTTTATTGTTTTGATTCCGAATCTTAATGAATAAATTGTTATTGGACCCCGACCATAATCACAAAAGTCGGCGATCAACTCATCGCCTTTTCCGCGGTCGAACGTGTAACGACCCGACCCGTTTGACGGCCCATTTACCAGCCCATTTACCGGCCCTCACGACCGTCGTACCATCGTACCGTCGGTCGTCGACCGTGCCGTTACTCATACTAGGTCTTCCCACTTCCTGGGCAGTGAATTTTTGCCTTCCCAGGATTCGAACCCTAGACCCAGGCTTAAATCTAGTTCTTTATGAATCCTGAATACCAATTGAGATATTCAGGATTCATAAAGAACTAGATTAAGCCTGGGTCTAGGGTTCGAATCCTGGGAAGGCAAAAATCCACTGCCCAGGAAGTGGGAAGACCTAGTATGAGTAACGGCACGGTCGATGGTACGACGGTCGTGAGGACCGATAAATGGGCCGCCAAACGGGCCGGGTCGTTACAATAAAAAGGCGCCTTTTATTGTAACGACCCGGCCCATTTGACGGCCCATTTACCAGCCCTCACGACCGTCGTACCGTCGACCGTCGACCGTGCCGTTACTCATACTAGGTCTTTCCACTTCCTGGGCAGTGGATTTTTGCCTTCCCAGGATTCGAACCCTAGACCCAGGCTTAAATCTAGTTCTTTATGAATCCTGAATACCTATAGCTCAATTGGTATTCAGGATTCATAAAGAACTAGATTTAAGCCTGGGTCTAGGGTTCGAATCCTGGGAGGCAAAAATCCACTGCCCAGGAAGTGGGAAGACCTAGTATGAGTAACGGCACGGTCGACGGTCGACGGTACGATGGTACGACGGTCGTGAGGGCCGGTAAATGGGCCAGTAAATGGGCCGTCAAATGGGCCGGGTCGTTACACGGGGCGCCCTGGTCAAAGGTTTTATCAGCTGCGGCGAGGTCGGCGCCGGGATAAGGTTTGACCGAGTTTATAGGGGCGCCCTCGACGTCCAGGGCGCCCCCAGGAGCACTATATAAGGGGCTTCGACCCCTCTACTTCAGACACAACTGCTAAGAACGATTCTGATCATTCTGACCGACGACAACGCAATAAAGATGAGGCTCTACGACCGAGAGGCTCTAGGAGGAAGTGCGCGGTACTTTGGAGGTCCAGATCGACCGAGTTTCAGATTCTTGTTCGGTTTGCTTTTATTTGTTCCGTACTTAACTTTCAATATTGTTGCTTGTAACTATACACTGTAAGACGGGTTTTCTCTGCCTCTGAAAATTCCGGAAAGGTGACCAATAGTGGACTCACGCCGAGTACATAGGCCTTGGACGTACTGACCCTGGGGGGTTGGGAACCAAGTAAATAAATCTCGCTGTGTCCTTGTGTTCTTTCTATTTTATTTTCCACTACACTAATGCTCTGAGTCCAGTATGAACTAAAGTCTTACAAAGTTTGCGAGAATTTTCAACGGTCGATATTCACCCCCCCCCCCTCTATCGACGGCACCGGTCCTACACTTGCTACATTCATAACAAGTGATATTAGATTTATCAACATTATTTTTACTTGTTTTACCTTTCCCCTTGTAGTGTCGGCTCTTCCTCATCATTCTTCTCACAAAGTTTGCCATTTCGGTTGATGAAGACTCGCTCCCGTCCTCATCGGATTCGGATGAAGAAGAGGAGACCTCCTTCTCCTTCTTCTTCTTTCCTTTGTCCCCTGCTACAAGAGCAATACCCTTCTTTTTTAGGCCTTTGTTAGCAAGCTCATGTATCTCCATTTCACAAAAGAAGTCATCTAATTTTACAATGAAAAGGTCCTTGGATACCTTGTAGGCATCCACCATGGATGACCACAAGGCATTCCTAAGAAATGACTTGAGTACATACCTTACTGTTGATGCAGTCTGACTTGATTGTTGTTTTGATGTTGACACCGATTTAAGTTCGATTGAGTGAGAATTGAGATTAGATAGTTAAGTTTGGATTAAGTGTACAGGTCAGAGAGGGCTTGGTAGCTCATTCACTGGACCGAGATGAGTCGGAGAGGGCTCAGTAGCTCATTCTCCAGACTTAGGTCATAGAGGGCTCGGTAGCTCATTCTCTGGACCAGCTTGAGTCGGAGAGGGCTGGGTAGCTCGTTCTCTAGAATTAGGTCAGAGAGGGCTCGGTAGCTCGTTCTCTGGACCGGTTGAGTCGGAGAGGGCTCGGTAGCTCGTTCTCTGGACTTAGGTTAAAGAGGGCTCGGTAGCTCGTTCTCTGGACCGGGATGAGTCGGAGAGGCTCGGAAGCTCGTTCTCTGGACCAGGATGAGTCGGAGAGGGCTCGGTAGCTCGTTCTCCAGACTTAGGTCAGAGAGGGCTCGGTAGCTCGTTCTCTGGACCGAGATGAGTCCGAGAGGGCTCGGTAGCTTGTTCTCTGAACTGGGATGAGTCGGAGAGGGCTCAGTAGCTCGTTCTCCGGACTTTGGTCAGAGAGGGCTCAATAGCTCATTCTCTGGACCGGTTAGGTCAGAGAGGGCTCGGTAGCTCGTTCTCCGGACCAGACTGAGTCAGAGAGGACAAGGGAGCCTATTCTTTGGACTCAGGGTCTAACTTGAGTTAGACATGGTCAGAATTGGGCCATGAATTAATCAAGTGATTTGGTTGGATCGGTCTGCAATCCGATCAGGGAGTTGGCACAAACTCTCTCGATAGTAGATCGGTCCCAAGACCGATCCAGGATGTCTGATCGGTCTGTTGACCTATCCAGAAGGCTTCTGTGGAAACATAAGGCGTTCTGAACGGTCTGGTGACCAATCAGAAAACAGTCTGTGTGGTCACAGAAAGAAATCTAATTGGTCAGTGCGACCGATCAGCATCAGCCTGGACTGATCAGGAGGTAGCCTGATCGGTCCAGCCCCTTCCTGACCGGTCACCTTGACCGATCAAGAGGTTGCCTAATCGGTCAAGGTGACCGATCAAGTGATTTGATCTAAGTTCTAGTGGGTTTTAGTGATCGGTCTGGTGACCGATCTCATGGTCTCTAATCGGTCAGTGAGAACGATCAGAACATCACTGGATCGATCAAAATAGAGTCTAATTAGTCAGGAGGTTGTCTGATCGGTCAAGGTGACCAATCAACATCTCAGAACTTTAATTCAAATTGTTGTCAGATTTCTGATTTGCTTCGCTAATGAATCTGTAAGTGTGCAGATGACACAGGACTTTGAAAGTCAAATGAAGGAGCAAGAAGAAGGGTCCAGGATGACTTTCACGGTTGCTATTTTGTTTGATACATGCTTGCAGGTTTCAACGGAACCTGACGACCTGAAGCTTCAACTGAGGAGGATGCTTAGAGCTCAGAAGGGGTCAGTGGGTGACGCTGACCTGAAGCTTCAGCAGTCAATATGCTGAGAGTTCAAAAGGTTTCAGTGGGTGACGCCTGTGTGTGTGCAGCCTGGGTATGCAGAAGAAAGGTTTAAGAAGAATTTAGCGAAGCAGAGGAGACAAAAAACAGAGAACAAAGTAAAGGGTTTGCTGTGGTGTTGTTGTGTTGTTGTGCTCTCTGCATTGTTTCTTCTTGCTTGATCTTTCTGCTTCCTACTGTTGTGTGGCTTCCTTCTCTTGTCTCTCGTGCTTAACTTGATATACTGCTGAGACATTTGTGGAGAGGTTACTCCACTGAGAAGGAGAAGTTTTTAGTCGGATTCACTCCGGAGTCTGATCTGTCGAAGATCAAGGGATCGCCCACCTCACGGGCACGCCAAGGAGTAGGGGCAAGTTATCCCCGAACCTTGTAAATCCTTGTGTTAGTTCTGTTTGTGTTTCTTTCTATTCTATTTTCTGCTGCTAACCTGAGTGCAAAAAGTGCAAGGAGCAAAGTTTGGTGGGTGGCTATTCACACCCCCCCCTCTCTAGCCATCCTAGATCCTAACACTTACAAGGTCACGGTTCTCGACCTTCTCATCGATCGAGTACAGGCCGTTAAGGATCTCTTTGAACCGACCATGAAGCTCGCTCACGGTTTCACTTTCTTTCATGAAAAAATTTTGGAGTTGGTTGAGAAAGAGATCCCTCTTCGCTATCCGGGAGTCTCGAGTGCCTTCATGTAGCTCTATGAGCTTGTTCCACAGATCTTTGGCACTTGAGAAGGGACCAACCTTAATGAGTTGCTCCTTGGTCATCCCACACTGCAGAGTGACCACTGCCTTGGCATCTGCCTCTCCTTTTCTTGTTTGTTCTGCTGACCATCTGGATGACTCAATCTCCTTGCCCTAAACATCCTTTGAAGGAGTGAATCCCTCCTTGACTGAGAACCACATGCCAATGTCGGTTTTCAAATAATACTCCATTCGGCTTCTCCAGTACTGGAAATCTGCTCCATCAAAGAAAGGTGAGTGGTTGGTGCTGAAACCTTCTACTCTCAAAGACATCTTCTTGCTCTTAGGGTGTTAATCCAGTTGAAAGAGCACAAGGCTCTGATACCACTTGTTAGGATCTTGGGATGGCTAGAGAGGGGGTGTGAATAGCCACCCACCAAAACTCGCTTCTTTCTTCCTACGATCAGGTTAGCAGCAAAAAACAAAACAAAAAGAAACACAAACAGAAACTAACACAAGTGTTTACAAGGTTCGGGGATAACTTGCCCCTACTCCTTGGCGTGCCCATGAGGTAGGCGATCCCTTGATCGTCGGCAGATCAGGCCCTGGAGTGAATCCGGCTAAAAACTTTCTCCTTCTCGGTGGAGTAACCTCTCCACAAACGTCTCAGAAATATATCAAATGAAGAACACGAGACTAGAGAAGCTTAATCAACATAGCACAAGCACCAGTAAGAAACAGAAAGCTCAAGCAAGAAGCAAGTCACAGAGAACACCAACAACAAAACCTTTCACTCTGTTCGTTGTCTTCTCTGCTTCACCAACTTCTTCTTCTTAAGCCTTTCTTCTGCACACATACAAGCCGTCACCCTCTGACCCCTTCTGAGATCTCAGCATAGATCCTCTTCAGCTGAAGCTTCAGGTCACTGACCCCTTCTGAACTCTCAGTATACTGATCCTCTTCAGCTGAAGCTTCAGGTCGTCAGGTGCCGTTGAAACCTACAAATGTATATCAAACAAAATAGCACCAGGAAAAGTCACCCTGGACCCTTCTTCTTGCTCCTTCATTTGACTTTCAAAGCTCTGTATTATCTGCACACTTACAGATTCATTAGCAAAGCAAATCATAAGCGAATCAGAAATCAGAATAGCGCTGACAATAATTTGAATTAAAGTTTAGAGGTGTTGATCAGTCACCTTGACCAATCAGACAACCTCCTGACCAATCAGACTCTATCCTGATTGTTCCAATGATGTTCTGATCGGTCTCACTGACCGATCAGAGACCAGGGGATCGGTCACCAGACTGATCCCTAAACATACTGGGATTCCAGTCAAGGCAACCTGATCGGTCAAGAGGACCGATCAGGGAAGTGCCTGATCGGTCCAAGTGACCGATCAGCCACATGCCTGACCGATCATGACCCAGCCTGATCGGTCCAGGCCTATTCTGATTGGTCGTACTGACCGATCAGATATCTCTTTGTGACCACACAGAATGTTTTCTAATCGGTCACCAAACCATTCAGACAACCTTCTATTTCCTTAGAAGCTTTCTGGATCTGTCAACAGACCAATCAGACATCCTGGATCGGTCTTGTGACTGATCTACTATCAAGAGAGTTTGTACCAACTCCCTAATCGGATCTCAGACCGATCCAGCCAACTTTTCTCTGATCATTTAATTAATTCATGGCCAATCCTGACCATGACTAACTCAAGTTAGACCCTGAGTCTAGAGAATAGGCTCCCTTGCCCTCTCTGACTCAGTCTGGTCCGGAGAACGAGCTACTGAGCCCTCTCCAACTTATCCCGGTCCGGAGAACGAGCTACCGAGCCCTCTCTGACCAATGTCCAGAGAACGATCTACCGAGCCCTCTCCGACACATCCCGGTCCAGAGAACGAGCTACCGAGCCCTCTCTGACCGAAGTCTGGAGAACGAGCTACCGAGCCCTCTCTGACCGAAGTCTGGAGAACGAGCTACCGAGCACTCTCCAACTCATCCTAGTCCAAAGAACGAGCTACTGAGCCCTCTCTGACCAGAGTCTGAAGAACGAGCTACCGAGCCCTCTCTGACTCATCCCGGTCCAGAGAACGACCTACCAAGCACTCTCTGACCAAAGTTCAGAGAACGAGCAACCGAGCCCTCTCCGACTCATCCCGATCCAGAGAACGAGTTACCGAGCCCTCTTTGACCAGAGCCCGAAGAACTGTTAGATCGATGCGGCTTGCTAGAGGGGGTGAATAGCAATTTTCGGTTTGTTCTTCCTACAAGTGTTAGTGTGCAAGCGGAGATAATAACAATAAACACAAACAAACGCTAACAAACCTATTTATTTGGTTCGGAGATGAAGACTCCTACTCCACGACAGTCCGTGAGGTGGACGATCCCTCGATCCTTCAGCAGATCACTCACCGGATGCCCTCCGGCTAGCTCGTGTAGCTCCTTGTGGGTGGAGAAACCTCACCACAAACCCAAGTACACTTCTGAGCTCTCAAGACTACTAACAAGCCTTAACCAAGCTTGTTTCATCAAAAGTTCTCAGCTCAACCCGAGTTCTCTTAAATAGAACCCAACACTGAAACCCTCACAACCAGTCGACTGATCATTTACCAATCAACTGGTCCCACTCAACTATCCAGCTAACGGCTCTCTCAACGGCTAGTTATTGAGCTTACCAGTCGACTGCTCCCAAGGCAGTCGACTAGTCTCGGGTCAGAAACCTTCTATGAGTTTCTGTGCTTGCTGGCAGTCGACTGTTATATCACCAGTCGACTGCCCAGCTTACAAACACACTCCTACTCACTCCGAAGACCCTCCTCCACGCGTGCCTTCAGGTACACTCCTTTGGCTTGCCTCTTGAAGTCTTCTTCCACCAGCTATCATCACTCGGATGCGTACACAAGCCGTCCCTTGGCTTGACTCCATGCCACCCATCACGTGTGCCTTTGAAGTCCACTTCCCAGCTTTCCCATGGAGTCCTCCTCCCTCAGCTCTCGTCCATTCATGACTTAGCTGACTCTTCACCAGCAGCCTTGATTGTTTCCTTCACGCCCTCTTCGTCTTCGGTTTACTGCGACAACAATGGAGCTATTGCACAAGCAAAGGAACCAAGGTCTCATCAGCGATCCAAACATGTGCTTCGCCGCTATCATCTGATCAGAGAGATTATAAGTAGGAATGATATACAAATTGAGAAAATTCCCACTGAAAGGAATTTAGCGGATCCTTTAACTAAGGTCTTGCCTCAAAGTAAGTTTGAGGGTCATGTTAGAGCCTGTGGTATTGGATACCGTAGCGATTGGCATTAGGCCAAGTGGGAGTTTGTTAGTAATATGAGAGAAGTGTGCTAAGGCAATCGCCTTATGATTGTAAACATTTATTTTAATAAATGAATATTCACTATTTGAGTATACATGTCTGTGTATTTGATTGGGATCTTAAACTCATTTACTGAATGTCCACAATACAATTCACAGCATGAGAGAATTTGTGATGAATTCACAACTAGTGATTATCTCTACATGTGCAATTGTGAAGTATTGAAATTGTCCCTAGTCGATGAATTGATAAATAAAGACACTATCAATTCTGTTGAGACTAGCATGGGTTATTCTCTAATTAGCTGATTCTCACTGGCTGGTGACATTGGGATGTCCGGAGATAAACATGAATGCTAGTTAAGGGAACTAGTTCATTGGAGTGACTAGCTGTAAAACTTCATATGGTAATCTACATATAGATATGTCAATGAAGTTCTTACTGCAGCTTAAGTGCGATGTTCCTTTGACTTGCGGTGTTCAAGTCATCTTGGTCATGGAGACTTATACTTTGACATCTTAAGCAAGCATCTCTAAGGAGGTGCGGACCCAGGATGGTTGGGTATAAGCCAAAGTGCCCGAAGATGTTTGAACAGCCTACAAAGGATTCACCACTCCTTGCGAGGAGATGTATACCCAAGGCCTATCGTCGGATTGTTACTCAAAGCCTCTGGCCAGAGCATCATATGTTCAGAGTATGAATCTCTCAGAAACATGAGAGTAACTAGAATCTGTTGGACGAGAAAAACATTACTTGGCCTAGGTGTGACGTAGTCAGCCTAGTGGGGACTGACACACATAGACCGTGTCCTGAACCAAGTGGGTATAAGATGGTGAAGGGAATGAGGCACGATTAATTAGAGCCGCTGAAGGGTTTCAGAATAATTTCTGAGGTCAACCGTTGATCTTTCGATTAATTGGGGATCATGATGTACTACTAGGTGCCACTCATGATCGTTCTATAATTGATGAATTATAGACGGCCAACATAAATCGAAAGCCTATTTAGTCACACGCACTACGAGTAATCCGAGGGATTTAAAACGAGTTGAAAATTAGATTTTCCGATCAAGAGAGATAAGTCGAATCTGAATTTTCAGAGACGCATCGGAAGCTTAAAATGGCTAAGTCTTTTGAAGGCTTATTGGACGAATTAAATGAGTTTAATTCGTAAGGGTTTCGGCTTGGTGTGGCCGGCCAAAGAGGGTGCCCACCCTCTTTGGTTTGGCCGGCCACAAGGAAGAGGGGAAACCAAATTGTTTGGTTTAAATTATAAAATAAATCGAGCGTGATTTGTTTTATAAAATTATGGATAAAGAAATTTATATAAATAAATTTATATAAAAGAAATTTTATATAAAGAAATTTATATAAAAAATTTATAGAAATTTATTCTTTTTATGGAAATTAAAATGAACCATGGATTGGTTTATTTTATTTTATAAAATCAATTATGAATTGATTTTTCCATGATAAGAAAAATTTGTATAATAAATTTCTTGGATAATTTTATTCCATAATAAAAGGGGAGACATGGTTGTTTTTATTATAAATTAAGTTATAATAAAAACTTGGCATAACGGAATAATTCATAGAAAAATTTATAAGATAAATTTCTTATGAATTCCGTTAAAAGGGAGACTTGGCAATGGAGAGGCTACTATATAAAGGAACCAAGGCAAGGCTTGAATTCTAATTAAGAGATTAAGAAGCAAGCCCTCTCTCTCTCTCTCCTTCTCTCCCTTTACCTCCTCTAGGGCCGGCGCCCCTTCTAGTTGCCGTGAGCCACATCCACCAAGAAGGTGCCGAAGAAGAGGAAGAAGCGGGTCGCAACTCCTTCCTTCCCCCGGAATCTTGATTCCGTTACTTGGTGGTTAGTTTCCATCTCTCTCTCTCTTGATATTCTAGTCGTGCCTTTGGAGAATCTAGTAGTTCTTGTCGGCACGAAACTCGTGGCTTTGCGAAGTCATCCCGAAGAAAACTCGGCGTGGACGCGAATAGAGGCGGAGCTTCCAAGGGACGCTACGGTTGGATCTCATCCCTTTCTACGAGTTACGCGAGGTATTAAGTAAATTAGTTTACTTTTGCAAAAATTTAAATGTATGATCATGTCTCCACAACGTAAGGTTGCATGCTAGATACGTGGTTAAAATAATTTGAGAAATTATTTATGCTAAAACTTCCGCTGCACGTAATAAAATTTTAAAAATTACGAACCCGTATCCATGTCAACATGCACCCGGTCCCAACAGTGTATCAGAGCCGGTTAGTGTTCGACATAATCATATAATTGTTTTGCGGAAAACTTTGTCATGATCTAAATTTTGGAAAAAATTTCAATTATGGAAACTTTCCAATTATAATAAATTTTAGATTTAGGAATTTCAAAGTTTGGAAATCCTCATGAAATTTCGCAAACGTTTGAAAAATCCTAGTTTCTGAAATTTTATGATAATTGTGAAAACTTCCCATTTTTGAAAACTTTCCAATTTTGGAAATTTCCTATTTTAGAAATTTTCCAATTTTGGAAATATGTAAGTTTTCTTTGTACCAGAAACTTACAATTATTCTGAAAACCTATTATGAAATCTCGCAATTTTGGGCACTTTCTTTCTAGAAAGTCTAGACAAATTTATGGATTATTAATTGACAATTAAATTCGAATGGGTTTTAAATTATTAACAAAATTTTTTATTTTGGATTGAGCCTCGGGGAGCCGTCCAATTTAAAGTTAGTTGTTGTAATTTAATTTCCTATTTTGAATAAAATTGTCATGTTTAATTTGGTTACGCCTCGGGGAGCGGACCAAATTAGATTTACAATAAATTCCTTTTTTTTGGTATCTGAGCCTCGGGGAGCCACCCAAAGAAAATAATTTGTTGAAATTAATAAATCCATAAATAAAATATGTAATCAAATTTTGGAAATTTTGAGGTGATTCTCAAACGATAATTTCCTTATTTGATTTAAGAGGTGATGCTCTTACATATTGTTGTCTCCAAAATTAATTAGGAAAATGGTTTCCTATAGAGTTTTCTTAAAAGAGATTTTCATGAAAATAATATGTGGTTGAATTAAGGGAATCTATCTCTTAATTTAATAAGATTTGATTTAGAGAAATCAAAGTCTTAAACATATTATTTCCGAAATTGATTATGACAATTTAGGAAATTGTTTCCCAAAACAATTCCTTGAATAAATTATGAAATTAGAATTAAGAAATCCGATTCCTAATTCAATTAATGAGACTTGATAAATTAAGTCACATACATACTTTATTAAGGAAATCGTTAGTACATGACATAATTATATGTCATGAATGTGCTTAGAAAAGAAAGGATGAGACCCAAAACCTCTTACAAAATATTAAGGCCAACACCTTCCATTAATATGGTTAGAACCGGAGTTTTGTTTCTCGTTTGGGTTGATGGACACATCCATGCCCGGCTTGAACCTCAACATGTTCAAACCATGGAATTAGTTTATGATTAATATAGTTGGAGTCAGAGGTCAATCCTTAGTTTTGGTTGTTGGACACATCCAAGCCTGACTAAACGGTTGAATGAGCTCCAACCATATTAAAACTATTTCTTGATTAATGGGTCAGCCTTAAGCTTGGAGCATCGATTTGTTGTGCCACAGCCAAGGTCGATGTAAAGAGAGGTGCAGTTGGGTGCTATGTATATTGTTGCATACTTGTTAATGAGTTAACAACCCAATGATTTATGCAAACATTCAATTAGTTGATAGCAAAAAGTGATAATTACATATATGTGATATGTAATCGGTATGATTACCGACCTTCATAGCTAAGAATAACTTGATGGCCACAGCCATGGTTGTTCTTATCTATGGTTGGATATCAACCTATTTGGAGATGCTCCTACGATCTCCCGAATTGATAAAAAGGGTTATTCAATTCGATAAATAAATAGGATTTAATTAATGTATGTTGATGCATTCTTTATCATTCTTCTCACATAAGCTCAATTTGTATTTCTAGGATAATCACTCGATCATGTCTTCTCTGAATTTGCGTTCCATTTTGGACACCAATAAACTGACTGGGCCAAACTTCATGGACTGGCTTCGAAACCTGAGGATAGTCCTCAAGGCAGAGAAGCTTGCTTATGTCCTTGAAGAACAACTTCCCAACCGTCCTCCAGAAGATGCAACTCCAGACCAGTTAGTGGCCTATCAGAAACATGTGACCGATTCTGAACTTGCGAGTTGCATCATGCTAGCCTCTATGGTACCTGAGCTGCAAAAGCAGCATGAGCATATGGATGCTTATACCATCATCTTCCATCTTCATGAGTTATTTGAAGAGCAGGCGAGATCCGAAAGGTTCGAAGTCTCCAGACTCCTCTTCACCTCTAGGATGCAGGAAGGCACTTCTGCCTCACAGTTTGTTTTAAAGATGTTGGGGTACATTGAGCGACTGAGCACACTCGATTTTGCAATGGATCATGAACTAAGTATTGACTTAATTCTGCATTGTTTGCCCAAAAGTTATTCAGAATTTGTGATGAACTATCGGATGAACAAGCTGGAGACTACCATTCCTGAGTTGCTCAACCTGCTGAAGACTATAGAGCCTTCTGTGAAGCAGGATCAGAAGACGATACTGTTAGTTGGTTCCTCGAAGAAAGGTTCTAAGAAGAAGGCCAAAGAACAGAATAAAGGAAAGAAGAAAAAGGCCAAAAAAACTGAAAAGACACCAAAAGGCACTTGCCATCACTGTGGCAAGGAGGATCACTGGCGAAGAAACTGCAAGGTTTATCTTGAGTCCTTGAAGAAGAAGGCATCTGATGCCCCATCCTCTTCAGGTATCTTCGTTATTGAATGTCACTCTATTTCCTCAAATACCTGGGTACTTGATACTGGGTGTAGCTCACATATATGTAATGACATATAGGGGCTAAGGAATAGAAGAAGACTCGTCAAGGGAGAAGCGAATTTGCGAGTTGGAAATGGAGCAAAGATTGCTGCTGTTGCCATCGGAACATATTTGCTAAAGCTCCCTACTGGACGTGTCTTAGAATTGGATAATTGTTATTTTGTTCCTTCCTTAATAAAGAACATTGTATCTATTTCATGTTTGAATGAAAAGGGTCATCATTTAACTTTTAGTAACAATTGTTGTTACATAACTTTAAATGGCGTTCTTTATGGGACTGGAACTTTGTGCAATGGTATCTACACGTTAGATTTATCCGATGACGTTTTCAATATCGAAGTTAGCAGCAAACGTGCTCGCATAGATAATCGAATAGACTCCTACACGTGGCATTGTCGTCTTGGCCATGTAAGTAAGAAACGCATGACCAAATTACACCGATGTGGAATTCTGGAATCATTTGAACCCAGTTCATTTGATACATGTGAATCATGCTTAAAAGGCAAGATGACCAAATTACCCTTTTCCGGAAAAGATAATCCAGTGGGAGAATTGTTTTGTCTAATACATACTGATGTATGTGGACCAATCTCAACTCTTGCACAAGGAGGCTATAGCTACTTCATTACCTTTATCGATGATCACTCACGATTCGGGTATGTGTTCTTGATGAAACACAAATATGAAGCTTTTGAGAAATTCAAAGAGTTCAGAAATGAAGTAGAGAAACAGCTTGGCAAAGGTATTAAGATACTTCGATCCGATCGGGGTGGTGAATACTTAAGTCAAGAGTTTCAAGATTATCTTAGGGACAATGGGATATTGTCCCAATGGACTCCGCCGTATACACCACAGCATAATGGTGTATCTGAGAGGCGCAACCGAACCTTGATGGACATGCTTAGGTCTATGATGAATCATGCAACTCTTCCAAAATCCTTTTGGGGCTATGCACTAAAGACAGCTGTTTACTTGCTAAACAGAGTCCCGACCAAGGTAGTCTCTACTACTCCATATGAGACATGGAATAGTAAGAAACCTCACTTAACTCGCCTTAAGATATGGGGTTGTCCTGCTTATGTGAAGCGGACCATATCAGACAAATTGGATGCTAAGTCTGATAAATGTCTATTTATTGGATACCCTAAGGAAACGAAGGGTTACCAATTCTATCATTCCTTGGAACAAAAGGTGTTTGTTTCAAGGCATGCTGTATTTCTGGAAAAAGAATTTCTTTTACAAGAAAACAGTGGGAGTGACATTGAACTTGATGAAGTTCAAGAAACTCCAATAGACATTAAAGAGACACATATTCTAGACCCACAACCAATAACTCATAATGATGAGCTATCAGTTGAACCTAAAACAACACCACCTCTTCATAGGTCTGCTAGGACACGCAATATTCCAGAGAGATACGGATTTCTTATAAGTGAATCGAACGACGTGTTACTCATAAGCGATGATGAACCTATCAGTTATGAAGATGTTCTGAAAAGTTCAGAAAGGGACAAATGGCTTGTAGCCATGAAGTCGAAAATGAATTCCATGTACGAAAATCAAGTATGGGACTTGGTTAACCCACCTGAAGGGATTAAGCCCATAGGGTGCAAGTGGGTTTTCAAGAAGAAAACCGACATGGAAGGTAATATTGATACCTTTAACACTAGATTAGTGGCAAAAGGATATCGTCAGAAACAAGAAATTTATTATGACGAAACCTATTCGCCAGTAGCTATGCTTAAATCCATTCGGATGCTCCTGGATATAGCAGCTCATTATGATTATGAGATATGGCAAATGGATGTGAAAATAGCTTTCCTTAATGGAAACCTGCTTGAGGATGTATACGTGATACAACCTGAAGGTTTCACATCGGTTGATAAAACCAAAGTATGCAAGCTTCGACGATCCATATATGGACTGAAGCAAGCATCCAGTAGCTGGAACATCCGTTTTGATGAGATAATCAAAGAGTTTGATTTCTATCAAAATCCTGACGAACCTTGTGTATACAAGAAGGTTAGTGGGAGTGCAGTCGTATTCCTAGTGCTATATGTTGATGACATATTACTTATAGGAAACGATATATCAGTCTTACAGTCGGTTAAAATTTGGTTATCCAAAACTTTCTCCATGAAAGACCTGGGAGAAGCAACCTATATCCTTGGGATTAGAATCTATAGAGATAGATCAAAACGGTTGCTTGGTCTTTTGCAGTCTACATATATAGACCGAGTGCTAAAAAGATTTAGCATGTCGGAATCCAAGAAAGGTTACCTTCCCATCAGGCATGGGATCAACCTTTCAAAATCTATGTGTCCGCGCACATAAGACGAGAGGATTTGCATGAATAAGATTCCTTATGCATCCGCGATAGGATCTATCATGTATGCTATGTTATGTACTAGGCCCGATGTATCGTATGCTCTGAGTGTCACGAGCAGATACCAGTCTGATCCAGGAATAGATCATTGGGCGGCTGTCAAGACAATCCTTAAGTACTTAAGAAGAACTAAGGATGTGTTCCTAATATATGGAGAAGGAGATATGGTAATACGTGGGTATACAGATGCCAGTTTCCAGACAGAAAAGGATGACTCCAAATCTTAGTCTCGATACGTATTTACTTTGAATGGAGACGCAATAAGTTGGAAGAGTTCCAAACAAGACACCGTAGCGGATTCTACCATGGAAGCGGAATATATCGCAGCTTCGGAAGCAGCAAAGGAAGCAGTCTGGATCAAGAAGTTTGTCTCCGAACTTGGTGTGGTTCCAACAATTGATGAAGCAGTGCCGGTTTACTACGACAACAATGGAGCTATTGCACAAGCAAAGGAACCATAGTCTCATCAGCGATCCAAACATATGCTTCGCCGCTATCATCTGATCAGAGAGATTATAAGTAGGAATGATATACAAATTGAGAAAATTCCCACTGAAAGGAATTTAGCGGATCCTTTAACTAAGGCCTTGCCTCAAAGTAAGTTTGAGGGTCATGTTAGAGCCTGTGGTATTGGATACCGTAGCGATTGGCATTAGGCCAAGTGGGAGTTTGTTAGTAATATGATAGAAGTGTGCTAAGGCAATCGCCTTATGATTGTAAATATTTATTTTAATAAATGAATATTCACTATTTGAGTATACATGTCTGTGTATTTGATTGGGATCTTAAACTCATTTACTGAATGTCCACAATACAATTCACAGCATGAGAGAATTTGTGATGAATTCACAACTAGTGATTATCTCTACATGTGCAATTGTGAAGTATTGAAATTGTCCCTAGTCAATGAATTGATAAATAAGGACACTATCAATTCTGTTGAGACTAGCATGGGTTATTCTCTAATCAGCTGATTCTCACTGGCTGGTGACATTGGGATGTCCAGAGATATACATGAATGCTAGTTAAGGGAACTAGTTCATTGGAGTGACTAGCTGTAAAACTTCACATGGTAATCTACATATAGATATGTCAATGAAGTTCTTACTGCAGCTTAAGTGCGATGTTCCTTTGACTTGCAGTGTTCAAGTCATCTTGGTCATGGAGACTTATACTTTGACATCTTAAGCAAGCATCTCTAAGGAGGTGCGTACCCAGGATGGTTGGGTATAAGCCAAAGTGCCCGAAGATGCTTGAACAGCCTACAAA
The DNA here is from genome assembly GCA_024364735.1 of Boesenbergia rotunda. Lineage (NCBI taxonomy): Eukaryota > Viridiplantae > Streptophyta > Magnoliopsida > Zingiberales > Zingiberaceae > Boesenbergia > Boesenbergia rotunda. The sequence goes on from JAGFNQ010000194.1 coordinate 148,804, forward strand.
GGATTCACCACTCCTTGCGAGGAGATGTATACCCAAGGCCTATCGTCGGATTGTTACTCAAAGCCTCTGGCCAGAGCATCACATATTCAGAGTATGAATCTCTCAGAAACATGAGAGTAACTAGAATCTGTTGGACGAGAAAGACATTACTTGGGCTAGGTGTGACGTAGTCAGCCTAGTGGGGACTGACACACATAGACCGTGTCCTGAACCAAGTGGGTATAAGATGGTGAAGGGAATGAGGCACGATTCATTAGAGCTGCTGAAGGGTTTCAGAATAATTTCTGAGGTCAACCGTTGATCTTTCGATTAATTGGGGATCATGATGTACTACTAGGTGTCACTCATGATCGTTCTATAATTGATGAATTATAGACGGCCAACATAAATCGATAGCCTATTTAGTCACACGCACTACGAGTAATCCGAGGGATTTAAAACGAGTTGAAAATTAGATTTTCCGATCAAGAGAGATAAGTCGAATCTAAATTTTCAGAGACGCATCGGAAGCTTAAAATGGCTAAGTCTTTTGAAGGCTTATTGGACGAATTAAATGAGTTTAATTCGTAAGGGTTTCGGCTTGGTGTGGTCGGCCAATGAGGGTGCCCACCCTCTTTGGTTTGGTCGGCCACAAGGAAGAGGGGAAACCAAATTGTTTGGTTTAAATTATAAAATAAATCGAGCGTGATTTGTTTTATAAAATTATGGATAAAGAAATTTATATAAATAAATTTATATAAAAGAAATTTTATATAAAGAAATTTATATAAAGAAATTTATAGAAATTTATTCTTTTTATGGAAATTAAAATGAACCATGGATTGGTTTATTTTATTTTATAAAATTAATTATGAATTGATTTTTCCATGATAAGAAAAATTTGTATAATAAATTTCTTGGATAATTTTATTCCATAATAAAAAGGGAGACATGGTTGTTTTTATTATAAATTAAGTTATAATAAAAACTTGGCATAACGGAATAATTCATAGAAAAATTTATAAGATAAATTTCTTATGAATTCCGTTAAAAGGGAGATTTGGCAATGGAGAGGCTACTATATAAAGGAACCAAGGCAAGGCTTAAATTCTAATTAAGAGATTAGGAAGCAAGCCCTCTCTCTCTCTCTCCTTCTCTCCCTTTACCTCCTCTAGGGCCGGCGCCCTCTCCCTCCTCTAGGGCCGGCGCCCCTTCTAGTTGCCGTGAGCCACATCCACCAAGAAGGTGCCGAAGAAGAGGAAGAAGCGGGTCGCAACTCCTTCCTTCCCCCGGAATCTTGATTCCGTTACTTGGTGGTTTGTTTCCATCTCTCTCTCTCTTGATATTCTAGTCGTGCCTTTGGAGAATCTAGTAGTTCTTGTCGGCACGAAACTCGTGGCTTTGCGAAGTCATCCCGAAGAAAACTCGGCGTGGACGCGAATAGAGGCGGAGCTTCCAAGGGACGCTACGGTTGGATCTCGTCCCTTTCTACGAGTTACGCGAGGTATTAAGTAAATTAGTTAATTTTGCAAAAATTTAAATGTATGATCATGTCTCCACAACGTAAGGTTGCATGCTAGATACGTGGTTAAAATAATTTGAGAAATTATTTATGCAAAAACTTCCGCTGCACGTAATAAAATTTTAAAAATTACGAACCCGTATCCATGTCAACATGCACCCGGTCCCAACAGAAATCCCGGTGAGTGAAGCCGGGTCCTGGTGAGTGAAGCTAGGTTGAAATCCCGGTGAGTGAAGCCGGGTCCTGGTGAGTGAAGCCATGTTTAAATCCCCATGAGTGAAGCCGGGTCCTGGTGAGTGAAGCCGAGTCCTGGTGAGTGAAGCCAGGTGGTTGAAATCCCGGTTAGTGAAGGCGGGTCCTGATGAGTGAAGCCAGGTTGAAATCTCGGTGAGTAAAGCCGGGTCCTAGTGAGTGAAGCCAGGTGGTTGAAATCCAGGTGAGTGAAGCCGGGTCCAGGTGAGTGAAGCCAGGTGGTTAAAATGTCGATGAGTGAAGTCGGGTCCTGGTGAGTGAAGCCAGGTTGAAATCCCGATGAGTGAAGCCGGGTCCTTGTGAGTGAAGCCAGGTTGAAATCCCGGTGAGTGAAGTTGGGTCCTGGTGAGTGAAGCCAGGTTGAAATCCTAGTGAGTGAAGCTAGGTTGAAATCCCAGTGAGTGATGCCGGGTCCCGGTGAGTGAAGCCGGGTGACTGAAATCCTGGTGAGTGAAGCCAGGTCCTAGCTTGGAGGGCTAGGTTAAAGTCCCGGTGAGTGATGCTGGGCACGGAGTCTTGGTCCGAAGGACTGAGCATGAGTCAGGGGAGGCTGGGAGCCAGTTCTCTTGACTTAGAGTGGGTTTGGCCTTGCCCGGATCGGTCTGGTGACCGATCAGGGAAGTTGGCACGGAGTTCCCTCTTGGATCGGTCTGGTGACCGATCCAGTGATGTCTGATCGGTCTGGTGACCGATCAGGGAGCTTCCAGTAACTTTGGCAAACCTACTGATCGGCTCCTGATCGGTCTGGTGACCGATCAGGGAGAAACCGTGACCGATCAATCTGAATGATCAACTGTCGCGAGGTTTCTCACCCTGATCGATCAGGCTGGAGCATGATCGGTCTGGGATCAACCTGATCGGTCTGGTGACCGATCAGCCAGTGTATTTCAGGCAGGATTGTGGCAAGCTAATTTCTGGATCGGTTTAGTGATCGATCTGGTGACCGGTCAGGGTGACCGATCATACGAGCTTGCGATCCCAGGTTTCTCACTAGGGACCGATCAGGTTGGAGCCTGATCGGTCTGCGATAGTCCAGATCGGTCTGGTGACCGATCAGGGTTCACTCTGATCGGTTTGGTGACCGATCAGAAGCTGAACTTTAATTTGAAATGCATGTCAGACGCTCTGATCGTGCCTATTTTCTCTGCGCTTTCTCTGATACATTGTGATTTCCTTGTGATATGCTTTGTTAAGCGTCTGATGAGCTTGCAGGTGATACAAGAGGATTCAAATACTCAAGGAGGGTCAGTGGAGGACTTTCCATGGAGCAGGTTTGGATCTATTATGTTTTCAGGTCTCAACGGCGTCTGGCGCAACGCGCAACTGACGAAGGCGCGGCTGGCAACTGACGGAGGCTCAGCTGGAGGAGTGTCCAGTAGACTGAGTGCTCAGAGAGGTCAGTGGGTCAGGGTGTGAGTCATGGTGCTGATGGAGCTGGCGACGTTGAGCAGGAGCTTAAGAGACGAAGCTGAAAGCAGAGGAGCTGAGGCGAACAAGACAGAAACTTGGGAAGTTTGGCTGGGCTGTGTTCATGCTCTCTGTGGCTTTGTGCTTGAGCTTTGTTGTTACATCTTTGTGAGCTTGTCTTCTCGAGTGTCTTGTGAGCTTAACTTGTATCCACCTGTGAGACAGCTTGTGGAGAGGTTTCTCCACCGAGAAGGAGGCTATTACTATCCGGGGTTCACCGGGGCTTGATCTGCCGATGATCAAGGGATCGCCCACCTCACGGGCATGCCAAGAAGTAGGGGCAAGCTATCCCCGAACCTTGTATATCGAGGTGTTAGCGTCCATTTGCTTTCCTTTTCTTTGGTTTGTTGTTTTTAGTTCTCTGTTTCTGTATTTTCTTCCGCTGCCTAACTCTGAAGTGCTGAAAGTTTTTAAAAGCTTCAAGTTTAAGTGTCTGGCTACATTCACCCCCCCCCCATCTATAGCCATCCAAGGTCCAACAAGTGGTATCAGAGCTTGGGGCTCTGTTCAAGCGGTTTAACATCCGGAGAGCTTACAACAAGATGGCTGGAAGAGAAGGGTTGATCACAAACCGACCTCCATTCTTCGATGGCAGTAATTTCCAATATTGGAGGCCAAGGATGGAGTTTTATTTGAAGAAAAACATGAGCATGTAGTTCTCAGTGAAGGAGGGTTTCTCTCCTCTAAAGGATATTGAGGGAAAAGATCTTGACTTCTCCATGTGGTCGGCTGAGCAAATCAAAAGGGGGGAAGCCAATGCCAAAGCTGTTGTCACCTTGCAATGTGGGATGAACAAAGTGCAGCTAATCAAGGTTGGTCCCTTCACAAGCGCAAAGGACCTATGGAGCAAGCTCATCGAACTCCATGAGGGCGCCCGGGACTCAAGAATAGCCAAGAAGGACCTCCTTCACAATCAACTCCAAAATCTGTCCATGGAAGAAAATGAAAAGGTAAGTGAACTCCATGGAAGATTCAAAGAGATCCTCAACGGTTTACATTCCATCGGCGAAAAGGTAGAAAATCGGGATCTAGTAAGGTTTGTTCTCAAAGCTTTTCTAAGGAACGCTTTGTAGTCATCCATGGTGGATGCCTACAAGGTTTCCAAGGATCTTTCAATTATTAAGTTAGAAGATCTATTTTGTGAAATGGAACTACATGAGATCTCTAACCAAAGCCCCAAGGAGAAGGGGATTGCTTTTGTGGCAGGTGACTTAAGGAAGAAGAAGGAGAAGGAAAAGGAGGAAAGTTACTGCCACATGGCCTTCATGGCAAGAGAGGACTCAAATGAAGGAAGTGACAGCAAATCAAGCTCCTCAACCGCACCTTCATCATCTTCGGATGATGAAGAGGTAATCTCTCCGGAGTTAGACAAATGCTATAGAACAATCGCGTGCTTAACAAAAATGCTTAAGAAATCTAAGGCCAAAGACAAAGCATTAAGGTTGGAAGTGAAAGAATTGAAATCCTCTAAGGTTGAGGACATTAATGATTTGCATGATAAATCTCTTAAGGATGAAAATAAGAACTTGAAGAGCGAAGTTGAAAACCTCAAGAATGTTCTTGAGAAGTTTTCAACAATCTCTAAAACATTAGATATGATACTCAACTCACAAAGGGCAATGTACAACAAGGTTGGTTTGGGTTACCAACCTAAAGAACCTAGTGTCATATCTTTAATGTCAAGAACCCATTTTAGATCATCAAATGATTCTAAGATTCAAAGAGTCAAAAAGAAATTGACTAAGGCATGGGTGCCAAAGTCATTTATTGTAGATGCTTTAGGTCCCAAAATTTGGGTACCTAAAACTTCCATATTTCGAATTGTATAGCTTAGGTTGAGGGAAAACATCTATCAACATGGGTGGTTGATATTTGATGCTCCAAAAATATAGTCATTCATAATTAGGAATGTGCTTATCATTCCCTCAAATTCACATAATTGGTTTAGAGAAGCACATAACTTGCTCTTTCCATGGATTGTTTAGGATAATTAGTTTTATTGTTGCAATTTATGTTTTCCTGCAAGTTATGGTTTATGATATGCCTTATCTCAAGCTTAAGGTGTTTTGTTTGGTAAACATGATCGAGTATGTCATAATTTTCTTGTGTGTGTTATAGAACATGAAGGCATGCTATTGATCAAGTATGGACACATGAATTAGTTAGTGCTAATTCGAAAATCACTATGAAAATCTCACAATACATAATTAGACAAAGAACATGAGTTTAAGGCCTAGGCTTAAGCTTTTCTTATTATTTTGGAGATGAATCTAGATGAGTATGTCATGACTTTGATGTTTGGATGATTAACATTAATCTATGACATACCCATTTTGATTAAGAACAAGATGAACACATAGCTTAAATTGATCATGATGTGAAATAAGCATGTTTTGGAATTTTAATCATCCATTGGAATTGACACAAATCTAATTTTGGTTAAGAACAACATGATCACATAGGTTATGATATTTTAAGTTTCATGACTTGTTTGATTTCCCACTGATTATGCTTTGATATAAACCTGTGTTTGGGACTCAAGTTCATACTTAGAACGTATTCATCAAAATTGATACAAACATGTGTTGTTTCTCCTCATAGAAACTCTTAATTCTTGATATGGAATAACACTTTGTTAAGGGACCCCATGTTTGGAACCAAAGTAATTAAAATCAATTGAATTAGGCGTTTGGGAATGGCTAAGAATTGAAACAAACCTGATTTCAGAATTGCTGAAATCGGTTTCTGAAATCTGAAACTGAAAAACCTGTTGTCTGAACCCAGATCGGTCCACCGACCGATCAGGACTCACCCTGATCGATCTGGTGACCGATCATTCTAGTTCTGATCGGACTGGTAACAGATCAGGTCAATAATGATCAGGGAACTCCCAAATCGTTCCCAATGGTGTGAGACTACCCCTCAGTCCAATCACCTTTCGTCAAATTGTATCAGATTACTATCATACGATACAAACAAATCTGGTACAACCCGATTACGATTGGAATACACTCATCATACTTGGAACAAATGTAATACTGATTCGATACAAACCCGTGCTGCAATTCTAAAAATTCATTTACACGGGTTGGTTGAATCATGTCTCTTATTCCTTGATCTCTTGCTCCTTGATGAGGAATATTTTTCAGTCAAAAACCCAACCCATACTGAAAATTTTGAAATACATAGGGAAGGGTTGTTTGAGTTATGACTCTTGCTCTTAATGTCGTGTTTCAGAAATTTTTTCTGAAATATCGAATATCAATAGAGTCCTCTCCCCTGTTATGGAATGTAAAATGTTAATGCAGTCTGATCAAGAACGTATCAGAGTTTCAGAATTTTTTTTGAAAATTGATCGCACCCCAGACTAATCAAAAATTTTTCTGTATCAGGTAATCAACGAACCTGATCGGTCACGGAGATCAATCAGGAATATGTGTTGGATACAGCTGAAATTCACACTTATTGACGTATGATGCATATATCATGATACATTTATGGTATATGCCTCTCATATGCAATTCAAAAATCATACTTTAACTTACTTTTCACATGAAACATATACATATTTGACCATGATATTATTATGTGTATGTCTTCATGTGTAATTCAAAAATTATCATTTGATTATTTTGGGTTTTGGGGGGAGACCCATGATTGAGGGGGAGGTATGTTTAAAACTTAAAAATCATACCCTTTTCGATGTTTGACAAAGGGGGAGAGTATGGTTGGTTATGTTTAGGACGATTATGAGTTTAATGGTTGTAGGGGGAGGATCCTGACTCTCCTATAATTCTGATTTGAAAATATTGATTTCGAATCCCTAAACTTAAAATCGGGTTGTCAAACAACAAAAAGGGGGAGATTGTTGATGCAGCCTGACCCTATTTGTTGTTTTGGTGTTGACACCGATTTTAGTTTAGGTTGATGATTATGGTTGTGATTGAGTCCTGATCGGGGATTAGGCACGAAGTGATTGAAATTTTAATCTGGAGGGTTAGGTGTGAAAAATCCTAGCTTGGAAGGCTAGGTGTGGAAAAGTCCTAACCTGGAGGGTTAGGTGTGAAAAATCCTAGCATGGAGGGCTAGGTGTGGAAAAGTTCTAACTTGGAGGGTTGGGTGAAAAGTCCTAGCTTGGAGGGCTAGGTGAAAAGTCCTAGCTTGGAGGGCTAGGTGAAAAGTCCTAACTTAGAGGGTTAGGTGAAAAGTTTCAACTTGAAGGGTTAGGTGAAATGTTGAAATCCCGGTGAGTGAAGTCGGGTCCTGGTGAGTGAAGCCAGGTTGAAATCCCGGTGAGTGAAGCCGGGTCCTGGTGAGTGAAGCCAGGTGGTTGAAATCCCGGTGAGTGAAGGCGAGTCCTGGTGAGTGAAGCCAGGTTGAAATCCCGGTGAGTGAAGGCGGGTCCTGGTGAGTGAAGCTAGGTTGAAATCTCGGTGAGTGAAGTCGGCTCCTGGTGAGTGAAGCCGGGTGGTTGAAATCCCGGTAAGTGAAGCCGGGTCCTGTGAGTGAAGTCAGGTGGTTGAAATCCCGGTGAGTGAAGCCGGGTCCTGGTGAGTGAAGCCAGGTTAAAATCTCGGTGAGTGAAGCCGGGTCCTGGTGAGTGAAGCCAGGTTGATATCCCGATGAGTGAAGTCGGGTCCTGGTGAGTGAAGCCTGGTTGAAATCCCAGTGAGTGAAGCTAGGTTGAAATCCCGGTGAGTGAAGCCGGGTGACTGAAATCCTGGTGAGTGAAACCAGGTCCTAGCTTGGAGGGCTAGGTTGAAGTCCCGATGAGTGAAGCTGGGCACGGAGTCTTGGTCCGAGGGACTGAGCACGAGTCAGGGGAGGCTGGGATCCAGTTCTCTTGACTTAGAGTGGGTTTGGCCTTGCCCGGATCGGTCTGGTGACCAATCAGGGAAGTTGGCACGGAGTTCCCTCTTGGATTGGTCTGGTGACCGATCCAGCGATGTCTGATCAGTCTGGTGACCGATCCAGCGATGTATGATCGATCTGGTGACCAATCAGGAAGCTTCCAGCAACATTCGCAAACCTACTGATCGACTCCTGATCGGTCTGGTGACCGATCAGGGTGAAACCATGACCGATCAATCTGAACGATCAACTGTGGTGAGGTTTCTCACCCTGACTGATTAGGCTCGAGCCTGATCGGTCTGGGATCAGCCTGATCGGTCTGGTGACCGATCAGCCAGTGTATTTCAGGCGGGATTGTGGCAAGCTAATTTCTGGATCGGTTTAGTGACCGATCTGGTGACCGGTCAGGGTGACCGATCATACGAGCTTGCGATACCAGGTTTCTCACTGGGGACCGATCAGGTTGGAGCCTGATCGGTCTGCGATAGTCCAGATCGGTCTGGTGACCGATCAGGGTTCACTCTGATCAGTTTGGTGACCAATCAGAAGCTGAACTTTAATTTGAAATGCATATCAAACGCTCTGATCGCGTCTGTTTTCTCTGCGCTTTCTCTGATACATTGGGATTTCCTTGTGATATGCTTTGCTATGCGTTTGATAAGCTTGCAGGTAATATAAGAGGATTCAAATACTCAAGGAGGGTCAATGGAGGACTTTCCATGGAGCAAGTTTGGATCTATTGTGTTTTTAGGTCTCAACGGCGTCTGGCGCAACGGGCAATTAACGAAGTTGCGGCTGGCAACTGACGGAGGCTCAGCTGGAGGAGTGTCCAGTGGACTGAGTGCTCAAAGAGGTCAGTGGGTCAAGGTGTGAGTCAGTGGTGCTGATGGAGCTGGAGACGTTAAGCAGGAGCTTAAGAGACGAAGCTGGAAGTAGAGGAGCTGAGGCGAACAAGACAGAAACTGGTTATTATACTTATTTTGTATTCTGTGCCGAATGACTAAGTATAATAATGTCCTTGTGTAGTAGGTTCCTATCTACATTATATCGATTGGTTGAATCGATAGTGAGATAATGTAGAGAACACTACACTAAACTATTCCTAGTCAAGCATCAATTATTCAGGGACAATATTGATGCATAGAGACTAGCATATAGGTCAACTGATGACTTGAGCTTACAAGTCATGGATATATGATATCAAGTTGACACATGGGTATACATTGGAGAATGTGTACTGAATGACCCGCTATGAGAATGTTTCATAGATTGTCATATGAGTGTCATAGACATTCTCATGTGACTATTAGTATGAATAGTCCTTAGACCTGAAGTCACTACGGTTCCCTACATAAGGAGTTATGTACTTTGGTATCGTCAAACGTCACCTGTAACAGGGTGGACTATAAAGGCGATCACTGGATATGTAATGAATTATGCGGAGGGATGTGAGTGATGTAGATGGGATCTATCCCTCCCATATGACGGGAGTGATATCTGTGGGCCCCTTGATCGAGTAGGACTACTGAAATGCATGGTCATGCTCAGATGAGTCAATATGAGATATTGAGCTCATTTGATTGAGTGAGTCTACTCGGGGATCAAGAAACACAAGATTGATTGAGGACGACACGGTCTATGACTCATTAGTCAATCTAGATATCAAGGATAGAAGGACAAGGTCATACATTATGATAGCCACGGAGGTTTAGTCGGATCTCGACTTTTCTTGTTACTTGGGTAGCAATGATGCATTGCTAGATGCCGCTCATTGCTTATGTGTCTAAAGTGTTTAGGCGCATTGCCAACGTCGCAAGAACCTATTGGGTCACACACAAAGGATACAATGCTTCGGGAAATTCTATCGGCAGGCCCGAGCCCGAGTTGGAGAACTCGGGAGTCCGAGCCCGAGTTGGGGAACTCGGGAGTCCGAGCCCGAGTTGGGGAACTCGGGAGTCCGATCCCGAGTTAAGGAACTCGGGAGTCCGAGCCCGAGTTGGGGAAATCGGGAAGTCCGAGCCTGAGTTGGGAACTCGAGAGATCTGAGCACGAGTTGGGAACTCGGGAGCACAGATCGGGAGCTCGGCACTCGACAGACTGAGTCGGAGCTCGGCAGACTGAGTCGGAGCTCGACAGATTGGGTCGGATCTCGGCAGACTGGATCGGCACTCAGCAGACTGGATCGGCACTCGGCAGACTGGGTTGGCACTCGGCAGTCGGGGCTCGGCACTCGGGAGACTTGGTCGGGAGACCGAGTCGGAAGCCCGAGAGGCCCGGTCGGAGTTGCATGGAGGAAAGAGAAAAGTCTCTTTTCATTGGATGAAAAGATTCTTTTCTTGTATGGGAAAAGATGAAGAGCCACATGAAAAGATGTGCTCTTTATTGGGAAGCCAAAGAGACACAAACCTCTTCATATTCATGAGATGATTATAAAAGAGGGTCTTGTGACTTTGGATGGAGTCTTCTTCTTGCCTTAGCTTTTCCCCTTCCCTTCCTCTCTTCTTCCTCTCCTCCACTCTTGGCCGAAACCTTACTGTAAGGTTCTTGGTGTTTTCGAGCTACCTCAAGTTGCTAGCACAACTAAGGTAGTTCTCCCGAAGTTGAGAGATTGTGTCCGTGTGGATACGAATAGAGGCACGGACGCTTGAACGTGCAAGAGATCCGGTGCATCTTGGACGAGCGGGATAACCGAAGGGGACGCTTCAAAGGTATAAACAGTAGATAAATCTATTAGATAGATAGCTTTGTACGAGTTTTTTTTCGCATGGATCGCTCGTGGGTTCTTGTTTCCGCTGCGATTTTATTGTTTTGTGTCGGGAGAACCCAACAGTGGTATCAGAGCCACTTGCGAAAGATCGTACAAAGTTTTTGTGCTTTTATATGTGATATAGAAGTATGATAAGATTTTATGAGTTGCATATAACTGTTTGTTGTAGCAGTCGGCCTCCTGACCTCCCACTCGGAAAGACAGACCACTGTGGTCATACCGAGCCGAGGCTTCCCGAGGCCACTCGGGAAGACAGGTGCTCGGGTCATCCCGGGGAAGGAGACCCCGAGACTGTCTCGGGAATGGGAAACCGACTCGGATTCATGTTGATGGATCCAGAGCAGCGTCTCACTCGGGGAATAGAGACCGACTCGGATTCATGTTGATGGATCTAGAGCAGCGGCTCACTCGGGGAACTTACAAAGTAAATTTCGTGAGTTTCTGCTCAAGCGGCAGATTTTGTTTTGCACTCATAATAAAATCTATGTCCTAAATCTACTGTGTATGATGACATGGTGAATGGTTATGGCCTTAACCCCAATGTGATTGGATGTATGTGTGTGCGCGCATATTGTAATTCATAACACGGCCTGCGTGTCGTGCCTTGTCTATATTCTTCCTAATTGTAAAATTAGATTTAGACTCGAATGTAACTCGAGTTTTTTTACATTGTAATGTACAAAAGAGAAATGGAGTGTCCATTGAAGAATGAAGTGATAAGGAGGATTCCAACCACATATGATGACCGAAGGATGCTCTTGGAGAAGAAGTTATCCCTAGGTTGACCATCGATCTTCTCATTGGCTTGAGAAGATCATAGTATACGGGTCATAACCATGTCACATTTTTCTTGCTTATATGTTGATATATACTATGTGTGTATGTGATGCATGATTAGATAAAATGTTTATCTAATTAAGTCAACTCCATATGCCTACCAAAGTTTGGTACTCATAAACTACCTCGATCATTTGTTGTTGGGTTCTGCCAAAGCGAAGCAACGCATTTTATCTTAGTAGAGTGCGAGAGGACAATTGTGATGTCCCGCTATCGAACTTTGGGTGAGACTTAACTAAGTCACCTCAATTGGACTGAGAAACTTAGAGGCATATCCCAAAAGTTGGGAAATAAGGGTAAGAGAACAAATTATACTAAGTCTTGGGCGATTAGCCAAAGCTAACTCAAGATGATGTGTAATGACGTGGATCTTGACCCTTTTCAAGAGTTGCATACGATGTAATTGGTAAAATATTACCTACCGAATTGTACCTAGTCTTGGGCGATTAGCCAAAGCTAACTCAAGATGAAGTATCGTTTGGATCTTGTCCCACAAAATGTAGTCGCTATTTGGCTTGGAGCTAGTAGTGTGGACAAAGTGAGTTTGCCTACATCCATGACTAGCCCCTACAAAAGCTCTACGATTTAGTGGGAGCATCATTTAATTAAAGGCCTAATTAAATGATCTAGATATGATACTTATCTCTGCATGTTGTGTTGTTATAGATCACCATGTCGTCTAATACGTCGAATACTCTCTCTTTGCGATCTGTCCTTGAGAAGGACAAGCTCAACGGAGCTAATTTCCTGGACTGATACAGAAATTTGAGGATAGTCCTCAAACAAGAAAGAAAACTGTACGACCTAGAGCAACCCCTTCCCGAGGCATCCGGCGCTACCGCCACCAGTGCCGAAAAGGATGCTTACAAGAAGCATCAGGATGATGCATTAGATGTATCATGTCTTATGCTTGCCACCATGATCTTTGAGCTTCAGAAGCAACACGAGAACATGAATGCACATGATATGGTTGATCATCTGAAACAACTGTATCAAGGGCAAGCTAGGCACGAGCGGTTCGAGGTGTCCAAAGCCCTATTTGCATGCAAGATGCAAGAGGGAACTCCTGTAGGGACTCATGTACTCAAGATGATTGGGTATGTGGAGAACATTGAAAGATTAGGATTCCCACTGGGCCATGAATTGGCCACTGACCTTATCCTGCAATCATTGCCGGAGGGTTATAATCAATTTGTCATGAATTACAACATGAATGAAATTGATAAGCCTTTGCCTGAGATGCTCAGCATGTTGAGAACTGCTGAGCCCAATCTCAAGAAAGCTAAGACCAGTAATGTACTGATGGTTAACAAAGGCAAAGGTAAATGGAAGCCTAAAAGCAAGGGTAAGACCCAAGCCAAAGGCAAGGCCAATTCTACTGCATCCAAGGCCAAAGACAAAGTGCCTAAGGAAGGGACCTACTTCCATTGTGGTGAGACCAGACATTGGAAGAGGAACTACAAACATTACCTAGAGGAAGCAAAGAAGAAAAGAAGTGAGACTTCTGCCTCAGGTATTTTTGTTATAGAAGTCAATCTATCTATCTCTTCTTCTTGGGTATTAGATACCGGATGTGCTTCTCACATTTGTACTAATGTGCAGGGCCTTCAAAGAGCTAGATCATTGACCAAGGGCAAAGTGGACCTAGAGTAGGCAACGGAGCAAGAGTTGCTGCTATTGCTGTAGGAACATATTCTTTGTCTTTGCCCACTGGGCTTATCTTAGAACTAGAAAAGTGCTTTTATGTACCTGCATTAACTAAGAACATTATTTCAATATCTTGTTTGGACAAGAAAGGCTTTTCATTTACCATAAAGGACAAATATTGTTCCATAATGTTAAATGATATGTTCTATTGTAATGCACCATTAATGAATGGACTCTATGTTCTAGATCTAGAAAACTCAATCTATAACATAAATACTAAGCAGTTCAAACCAAACGATTTGAACCAAACATATCTCTAGCATTGTCGCTTGGGACACATAAATGAGAGTCGCATATCCCAGCTCCATAAGGATGGATTACTGGACTCATTTGATTTTGAATCATATGAGACATGTGAATCCTGTCTTCTAGGCAAGATGACCAAGACTCCATTTAGTGGTCACGGTGAAAGAGCGATAGAGTTGTTAGTGTTGGGACCGGGTGCATGTTGACATAGATGCGGGTTCGTAATTTTAAAATTAATTACGTGCAGCGGAAGGATTAGCATAAATAATTTCTCAAATTATTTAACCACACATCTAAGCATGCAACCTTATCTTGTGTAGACATGATCATATATTTAAAATTTTGCAGAAACATAAACTAATTTACGTGTTACCTCGCGTAACTCGAAGGAAGGGACGAGATCCAACCGTAAGCATCCCTCGGAAGCTCCGCCTCTATTCGCATCCACGCCGAGTATCTTCGGGATGACTTCGCAAAGCCACGAGTTTCGTGTTCTCGAGAACTACTAGATTCTCCGAGAACGCGACAAGAAACCAAGAGAGAAGTAATCATATCGGAAAAACTCACCACCAAGGTTGGCCGAAATCACAATTCCGGCGAGGAGGAGGAAGATGACTTGGCCCAATCCCAAGGTGATGATGGTCGGAGAGGAAGATCGTCCCAACGGAAGAACTTCGTCGCCTCGGTGCTTCTCCTTGTGCTCACGGCAAGAAGAAGGGAGAAGAAGGGAGAGGTCGGCCAAGAGAAAGAAGGGAGGAGAGGGAGAGAGCCCAAGCAATAATACTTGGATTATTTCGAATGATTTTCCAAGTCTTGCCTTGGGTCCTTTATATAGTGGCCTCTCAACCGCCAAGTCTCTTTTTTCTTATGGAATAAATTTTCATAAGAAATTTATCATATAAATTTTCTATAACTTATTCCATCATGCCAAGTCTTGATTTTATATCATTGTTAAAATCATATTTTAATTCATGATAAAAATCAACCAAGTCTCCTTTTTTTCTTATGGAATAAATTTTCATAAGAAATTTATCATATAAATTTCTTTATATAAATTTCTTTATATAAATTTCTTTATATAAATTTCTTTATCATGGTAAATCAATCCATGATTGATTTTATAAAATAAAATAAACCAATCCATAATTCATTTTAATTTCCATGAAAAATAAATTTTATATAAATTTCTTTATATAAATTTCTTTATATATAAATTTCTTTATCATGGTAAATCAATCCATGATTGATTTTATAAAATAAACCAATCCATGGTTCATTTTAATTTCCATAAAAAATAAACCAAACCTTGGTTTATATAAAAAATTTATATCATCCATAATTTTATAAAACAAATCACACTTGATTTATTTTATAAATTGAACCAAACAATTCGGTTCCCTCCCTTTGTTGTGGTCGGCCAAGCAAAGAGGGTGGGGACCCTCTTTGGCCGGACTATCCAGGCCACGCCCCAATGAATTAAACTCATTTAATTCATCTATTAAGTCTTCAAAAGACTTAGCCATTTTACGCTTCCGATGCGTCTCTGAAAAATTCAGATTCGACTTATCGTTTGGCTCAACCAAACCTAATCTCTCTTGATTGGATAATCCAATTTTCAACTCATTTTAAATCCCTCGGATTACTCATAGTGCGTGTGACTAAATAGGCTTTCGATTTATGTTGACCGTCTTTAATTAACCAATTATAGAACGATCATGAGTGGCACCTAGTAGTACATCATGATCCCCAATTAATCGAAAGATCAACGGTTGACCTCAAAAACAATTCTGAAACCTTTCAGCAGCTATAATGAATCGTGTCTCATTCCCTTCAACATCTTATACCCACTTGGTTTAAGACATAGTCTATGTGTGTCAGTCCCCACTAGGCTGACTACATCACACCTAGCCCAAGTAATGTTTTCTTGTCCTACGGATTCTAATTACTCTCATGTATATAAGAGATTCATACTCTGAACATGTCATGCTCTGGCCAGAGGCTTCGAGTAACAATCCGATGATAGGCCTTGGGTATACATCTCCTCGCAAGGAGTGGTGAATCCTTTGTAGGCTGTTCAAACATCTTCGGGCACTTTGGCTTATACCCAATCATCCTGGGTCCACACCTCCTTGGAGATGCTTGCTTAAGATGTCAAAGTATAAGTCTCCATGACCAAGATGACTTGAACACCGTAAGTCAAAGGAACATCGCACTTAAGCTGCAGTAAGAACTTCATTGACATATCTATATGTAGACTACCATATGAAGTTTTATAGACAGTCACTCCAATGAACTAATTCCCTTAACTAGCATTCATATTTATCTCCGGACATCCCAATGTCACCAGCCAGTGAGAATCAGCTGATTAGAGAATAACCCATGCTAGTCTCAACAGAATTGATAGTGTCTGTATTTATCAATTCATCGACTAGGGACAATTTCAATACTTCACAATTGCACATGTAGAGATAATCACTAGTTGTGAATTCATCACAAATTCTCTCATGCTGTGAATTGTATTGCAGACATTCAGTAAATGAGTTTAAGATCTCAATCAAATACATAAACATGTATACTCAAATAGTGAATATTCATTTATTAAAATAAATGATTACAATCATAAGGCGATTACCTTAGGACACTTTTCTCATATCACTAACAGTTAGGACTCATACATACTGATGTATGTGGCCCTTTCAATGTCGCAGCTAGAGGAGGCTATCAGTACTTCATCACTTTCACTGATGATATCAGTAGGTATGGCTATGTGTATCTTATGAGACACAAGTCAGAATACTTTAAAAAGTTCAAAGAATTCAAGAGTGAATTACAAAATCAACTTGGCAAAAGTATTAAGATGCTTCGATCAGATCGAGGTGGTGAATACCTTAGCCAAGAGTTTCGTGACCATCTAGCAGAGTGTGGGATTGTATCCCAACTCACTCCACCTGGAACACCACAGTGGAATGGTGTGTCCGAGCTGAGAAATCGTACTCTATTAGATATGGTACGATCGATGATGAGTTAGACAGATCTTCCTACTTCCTTCTGGGGATTCGCTCTAGAGACAGCTCTTTTCACACTTAACCGAGCTCCATCAAAGGTAGTCACAAAGACACCATATACGATATGGACTGGGAAGAGTCCCACAATGTCTTTTATAAGGATTTGGAGTTGTGAGGCTTACGTTCGACGTCAAGTCTCGGATAAACTAGGACCTAAATCTGATAAGTGTTATTTTATAGGATATCCCAAGGAAACGAAGGGATATTACTTTTACAATCCCACACTTGGCAAAGTGTTTGTCGCCAGAAATGGCGTCTTTCTAAAAAAGGAGTTTATTTCTAGAAGAGTTTGTGGGAGTAAAATTCATCTTGAAGAAGTTCAAGATACAGATAACACTGAGGCCTTAATGGATATTGAACAGACACCACAAGATGTTGTGGATCATGAGGTTGTTACACAAGAAGTTGTGGAACAACAAGCTGTTCAAGTAGACCAACCTCCTCGCAGATCTGATAGGATACGTCGTCAGCCTGAGAGATACTCTTTTCTCTTGTCTGACCATGATGACGTGACACTCACTGAGTTGAATGAGCCTACATCCTATCAAGAAGCTGTGATGAGCCCAGATTCTGAGAAATGGCTAGAAGCCATGAGGTCCGAAATGGAATCCATGTACACTAACCAAGTATGGACTTTGGTTGATCCACCTGAGGGTATTAAACCCATTGGGTGTAAGTGGGTCTTTAGAAGAAAGACTGACATGAATGGACTCTTGCATACCTATAAAGGGCGATTGGTAGCCAAAGGTTTCAAGCAAATTCATGGTATTGACTATGATGAAACCTTTTTCACCAGTGGCGATGCTTAAGTCTATTCGGATCATGCTTGCTATTGCAGCTTACCATGATTACGAGATCTGGCAGATGTATGTCAAAACCGCATTCTTGAATGGAAATCTACTCGAGGATGTGTACATTGTTAGTGATATGAGAGAAGTGTCCTAAGGCAATCGTCTTATGATGTAAACATTTATATTAATAAATGATAATTCACTATTTGAGTATACATGTTTTGTGTATTTGATTGGGATCATAAACTCATCTACTGAATGTCCGCAATACAACTCACAGCATAAGAGAATTTGTGATGGGATCACAACTAGTGATTATCTCTATATGTGCAATTGTGAAGTATTGAAATTATCCCTAGTCGATGAATTGATAAAAATGGACACTATCGATTCTGTTGAGATTAGCATGGGTTATTCTCTAATCAGCTGATTCTCACTGGCTGGTGACATTGGGATGTCCGGAGATAAACATGGATGCTAGTTAAGGGAACTAGTTCATTGGAGTGACTAGCTGTAAGACTTCATATGGAATCTATCTATAGAAATGTCAATGAAGTTCTTACTGCGGCTTAAGTGCGATGTTCCTTTGACTTGCGGTGTTCAAGTCGTCTTGGTCATGGAGACTTATACTTTAACATCTTAAGCATGCATCTCCAAGGAGGTGTGGACCCAGGATGATTGGGTATAAGCCGAAGTGCCCGAAGAGTTTGAACAGCCTACAAAGGATTCACCACTCCTTGCGAGGAGATGTATACCCAGGCCTATCGTCGGATTGTTACTCAAAACCTCTGGCCAGAGTATATCATGTTTAGAGTGCGAGTCTCTAAAATACATGAGAGTAATTAGAAATCCAAAGGACGAGAAAGACACTACTTGGGCTAGGTGTGACGTAGTCAGCCTAGTGGGGACTGACACCATAGACCGTGTCCTGAACCAAGTGGGTATAAGGTGGTGAAGGGAATGAGGCACGATTCATTAGAGCTGCTGAAGGGTTTCAGAATAATTTCTTCTGAGGTCAAACCGTTGATCTTTCGATTAATTGGGGATCATGATGTACTACTAGGTGCCACTCATGATCGTTCTATAATTAATGGGTTAATTATAGACGGCCAACATAAATCGAAAGCCTATTTAGTCACACGCAATACGAGTAATCCGAGGGATTTAAAACGAGTTGAAAATTGGATTTTCCGATCAAGAGAAATAAGTCGAATCTGAATTCATCAGAGGCGCAATGGAAGCTAAAAATGGCTAAGTCTTTTGAAGGCTTTTTGGGCGAATTAAATGAGTTTAATTCGCGGCGGTTCGGGTTGGTTTGGCCGGCCAAAGAGGGTGTCAAAACCCCCTTTGGTGGCCGGCCAAATAAAAGGAGAAAACCAATTTAATTGGTTTAATTAATAAAATAAATCTAGCGCGATTTATTTTATAAATTATGGATAAATAAATTTGTATAAAGAAATTTATATAAATAAAATTTATAGAAATTTATTCTTTTATGGAAGATTAAAATAATCCATGAATTGGTTTATTTTAATTTTATAAAATCAATTATGAATTGATTTATCCATAATAAGAAAGTTTATAAATTTCTTATAAAATTTATTCCATAATTTAAAGAGAAGAAGAATTAGTTTTTATTATAAATTAGTTTATAATAAAGACTCGGTTTAAACGGAATAATTAATAAGAAAATTTATAAGATAAATTTCTTATAACTAATTCCGTTAATTCGGTTTAGAGGGAGACTTAGCAAAGGAGTTGCTACTATATAAAGGAACCAAAGGCTAGCCCTTATTCCAATCAATCAAGAGATTAATTATTCTCTCCCTCTCTCTCTTCTCTTCTCTCCTTCTCTTCTTCTTTCCTTAGGGCCGGCGCACCCTAGCTCTCTAGGGCCGGCGCACCCTAGTTCTTCTAGGGCCGGCGCCCAATCACAACACCAAGGAGGTGTTGCCGTGAGCCACTAGAAGAAGAAGAACCTGAACAAGAAGAAGAAGAAGCGGATAGCGACTCCTCTCCTCTCGGAATTCGATTCCGTTACTTCTTGTTGGTTAGTTTCCTATATTTTCTCTTGTTCATCTAGTTGTGCCTTCCGAGGATCTAGTAGTTCTCGTCGGCACAAAACTCGTGACTTTGTGAAGTCATCCCGAAGAGAACTCGGCGTGGACGCGAATAGAGGCGGAGCTTCCAAGGGACGCTACGGTTGGATCTCGTCCCTTACTTCGAGTTACGAGAGGTACTTGGTAAATTAGTTTACTTTTCCGCAAAGTTTTATTTTATGATTATGTCAACACACCATAGGATTGCATGCTAGATACGAAGTTAAAATAATTTAGGAAATTATTTTATGCAAACTCTTCCGCTGCACGTAAAAATTTTGAATTTTACGAACTCGTATCCTTGTCGACATGCACCCGGTCCCAACAGTGGTATCAGAGCCGGTTAGTGTTCGACTTAATCATATAATTGTTTTGTGGAAAACTTTGTCATGATCTCAATTTCGGAAAAAATTTTCAATTATGGAAACTTTCCAATTATAATAAATTTTAGATTTAGGAATTTCTAAGTTTGGAAATCCTCATGAAATTTTGCAAACTTTTGAAATATCCTAGTTTCTAAATTTTATAATAATTGTGAAAACTTCTCATCTTTGGAAACTTTCCAATTTTGGAAATTTTTCTATTTTAGAAAATTTTCAATTTTGGGAATATGTAAGTTTTCTTTGTACCGGAAACTTACAATTATTCTGAAAACCAATTTTTGAAATCTCGCAATTTTGGGCACTTTCTTTAAAGAAAGTCTAGACAAATTCATGGACAGTTAATTGACAATTAAATTTGAATTGGTTTTTAAATTGACAACAAAATTCTTTATTTTGGATTGAGCCTCGGGGAGCCGTCCAATTTAAAGTTAGTTGTTGTAATTTAATTTCCCAATTTTTAATTGAAATTGTCATGTTTAATTTGGCTATGCTTGTGAAGCAAACCAAATTGAATTTACGACAAATTATTTTTCTTTGGGTATCTGAGCCTCGGGGAGCCACCCTTAGAAAACGATTTGTTGTAATTAATTAAATCCATGAATAAAATATGTTGAAGAGGTGATGCTCTTACATATTGTTGTCTCCAAAATTAATTAGGAAAATGGTTTCCTATAGAGTTTTCTTAAATGAGATTTTCATGAAAATAATATGTAGTTGAATTAAGGGATTTGTCTCTTAATTTAATAAGATTTGATTTAGAGAAATCAAAGTCTTGAACATATTATTTCCGAAATTAATTATGACAATTTAGGAAATTGTTTCCCAAAACAATTCCTTTAATTAAGTATGAAATTGGAATTAGGAAATCCGGTTCCTAATTCAATTAATGAGACTTGATAACTTAAGTCACATACATACTTAATTAAGGAAATCGTTAGTCATGACATAATGTCATGAATGTGCTTAGAAAAGATGAGACCCAAAACCCCTTACAAAATATTAAGGCCAACACCTTCCATTAATATGGTTAGAATCGGAGTTTTGTTTCTCGATTGGGTTGATGGACACATCCATGCCCGACTTGAACCTCAACATGTTCAAACCATGGAATTAGTTTATGAATAATATAGTTGGAGTCAGAGGTCAATCCTTAGTTTTGGTTGTTGGACACATCCAAGCCTGACTAAGCGGTTGAATGAGCGCCAACCATATTAAAACTATTTCTTGATTAATGGGTCAGCCTTAAGCTTGGAGCATCGATTTGTTGTGCCACAACCAAGGTCGATGTGAAGAGAGGTGCAGTTGGGTGCTATGTATAATGATGCATACTTGTTAATGAGTTAACAACCCAATGATTTATGCAAACATTCAACTAGTTGATAGCATAAATGATAGTTACATATATGTGATATGTAATCGGTATAATTACCTACCTTCATAGCTAAGAAAAACTTGATGGCCACAACCATGGTGGTTCTTACCTATGGTTGGATATCAACCTATTTGGAGATGTTTCTACAATCTCCCGAATTGATAATAAGGGTTATTCAATTTGAAAAATAAATAGGATTTTATTAATGTATGATGATACATTCTTAATCAATCTTCTCACATAATCTCAATTTGTATTTCTAGGTTAATCACTCGATCATGTCTTCTCTGAATCTGCGTTCCATTTTGGACACCAATAAACTAACTGGGCCAAACTTCATGGACTGGCTTCGAAACCTGAGGATAGTCCTCAAGGCAGAGAAGCTTGCCTATGTCCTTGAAGATCAACTTCCCAACCATCCTCCAGAGGGTGCAACTCCAGAACAATTAGTGGCCTATCAGAAACATGTGACTGATTCTGAACTTGCGAGTTGCATTATGCTAGCCTCTATGGTACCTGAGTTGCAAAAGCAGCATGAGCATATGGATGCTTATACCATCATCTTCCATCTTCATGAGTTGTTTGAAGAGCAGGCGAGATCCGAAAGGTTCGAAGTCTCCAGACTCCTCTTCACCACAAAGATGCAGGAAGGCACTTCTGCCTCGCAGTTTGTGTTAAAGATGTTGGGGTACATTGAGCGACTGAGCGCACTCGGTTTTGCAATGGATCATGAACTAAGTATTGACTTAATTCTGAGTTGTTTGCCCAAGAGTTATTCACAATTTGTGATGAACTATCGGATGAACAAACTAGAGACAACCATTCCTGAGTTGCTCAACCTGCTGAAGACTGTAGAGCCTTCTGTAAAGCCGGATCAAAAAGCAGTACTGCTAGTTGGTTCCTCGAAGAAAGGTTCTAAGAGGAAGGCCAAAGAACAGAACAAAGGGAAGAAGAAAAAGGCCAAAAAGACTGAAAGAAACCAAAAGGAACTTGCCATCACTGCGGCAAGGAAGGTCACTGGCGAAGAAACTGCAAGGTTTATCTTGAGTCCTTGAAGAAAAAGGCATCCAATGCCCCATCCTCTTCAGGTATCTTCGTTATTGAATGTCACTCTATTTCCTCAGATACCTGGGTACTTGATACTGGGTGTAGCTCACATATATGTAATGACATACNTGATTTATGGCAACCCTGGTTCAAAAGTTAAGTTAATCAGAGCAAGTAACGTTAAATTTTGTTTCCTCCCCCGGGAAGGAATCTCCCCCTAGATTTTTCAAAAGTTTGTGGGGTTTTGAAAATAAATTCTAAGTCTAAAGATGAATTTTACTTAGAATAATTTTCAACAGAAGGCGGTGTGTTTTCCAAACTAATTTTAGTTGTGCACTTTGAAAACTTAAGTTTAAGTACTTGGGAAACTTTTGAAAATTTAGATAATTTTTTGAAAATTTTGAGTTTAAAGTACTTAGAAAGTTTTTTGAAAACATGAGTTTGAGTACTAAGGAAAGTTTTGAAGCCTTAAGCTTAAAGTACTCACAAGTTTTGAAAGCTTTAAGTTTTAAAGGACTTGGTAAACTTGAAAACTTTAGTTTTAAGTACTTGGCACGTTTTTGAAAACTTAAGTAAATTTTGAAAACTTAAGTACTTAGTAAATTTTGAAACCTTAAGTACTTAGTAAATTTTGAAAACTTAAGTACTTAGAAAATTTTGAAAACTTAAGTACTTAGTAGAAATTTAGTAAACTTAAGTTTTGAAGTACTTAGAAGGAATTTTGAAAATAAGTTAAGTACTTTTTGAATAAAGGATAGAGTTTGAAATTTTGAATTTTGAAAAAAAAATTTAACCTGAATTTTGAAAAAAAAAATTAACCTCTCCTTTCCTATCTCTCCCCCTTTGCCATATATCAAAAACAAATAAATATAGCAAAATAGAATAACTGAATTGCAAGAAAAAAGAAATTGCATAATTTGCTGTACTGAACCAATTCATGAGAATTAAACCAAATCAGTTTCAATTTCCTCTTTTAGGGACCTGTCTAACCCAATTAGCTACTTACTAACTGTTATAAACAGTAGTTTTTGCTAGGGTTAGTCAAGTTAAGTGTTCTGTTCAAGTTAGATTTTCTAAACTTGACACTTAACTTGATTACTGTGTAAGTTGTATTTAGTGCCCCAATTACTGCAGATGCACTGACTTAAAGCATCTTGAATTAAGGCAAAGACCTAAGCATCTCAACCCTTTCTAGGTTATCAATCAAAAGTACCCTAAGGTGCTTGTGAGATGCTGGCTTCTAAGTCTATAGGTGCATGCAGTTCTAGGGTTAGGGCCTAGGCTAAGTCCATTTTCGAAAAAGCCCTAGTTTTGAAAGGGGGTAGTTTTTACAATAAAACTAAGTAAAAAAAATTATTTTAAAACTTTTCAAAACTAAGTAAAAGCTACTTTTGAAAGCATAAAAAAACTATTTTTAAAAACTGATTTTGAAATGAGTCAAGTAGTAAGAAAACCAAAGGTAGACTAACCCTATTCTACCAAGCATAATCAGGATCAGATATTTAAGTTAAATAACTAGTCAATCCAAATAGATTAACTGGTCAAACAAAGGTCCAGTAATAGTCAAACCGTAGTCAAGTAGTAGTTACTTAGTACAATGCTGAAATAGTCTAACTATGAAGAGGGACCAGGGTGGTCAGACGAGCCAGGCTGCCATGCTCTCAGTAGTGATAGTATCTCAGTGTATCATGCATCGTCCACCTCTCGATCAGCTCTACGAGCGTCCATCTGCTCGAGGTGGTAGGCCTCAACCTCCTCTCGGAGGCTGTGGATCTCCGTCTGCATCTGAGTGAAGCGCTGGTCGATGGTCGGTGGAGGCGGCTCGTCTATGTGTGCTCGAGCCTCTGCTGCCAGATCCGCAACGTCAACGTCTACCTCCTCGTCTGAGTCGATCTGCGCTCCAGCTCATTGTCGTCTCCAAGTCAAAAACCCCGGTGACCGACACGTCTATGCCGGCTAACGAGAAGTTCCTAAATCCTATTTCATCAAAATCGATCATCTCGGATATTTCACCTACGGTAATGTCACGACCGTGGTGATGAAGGATGGAGGTGATGATGTGGCAGAAGGGGGTGCGTACCCGACCCTGAGTCGTGACACTGGAGGCATGTAAAATGGCGTGGAACATGTGAAGGCCAATATCAATGTCAAGATGATGGATCAGGGCATACAGAAGGAAAGTATGAAAAGGTCGTATGGTCGCGACATCCCTAGTAGATAATGGTAAGATGCATTGGACCAGAACTCTGTACAAGGCGTAGTCCTGGGCCTGAAGCTCAACGGACTGAAATCGTCAAGTTGCGGGGAGTCTAGCTTCCCTATAGAAATATGAGTGGAGAGTGTCTAGAGTAATGTGGGAGAAAGGAGCATCAAATGGAGGATCCCTAGGTGGATAACAACAGAAGGTGGACTAGGAAGGTCGTAGTCCAAGGAATCGGTTTAGTAAGGTAGGAGTGATCGACAAGGGTATTCCTTGAACAGTAGTGACAAACATGAGATCGTTCTGTCGAACTATGTTATTATAAAATTCTGCACACAGAGTTGTGTTAATGGAGTGAGTGCAGAACACTAAATTATCTAGTTGATAAAAGTTTATGACATTCTGTTAGTGAGAGCCCTAGAGCCAATCATATGATGATTACTTTTTGGACTCATTGTATCATATTCTTGTATATATTTCTTATATATAAAGGCATTTCTTATGGTTATTGTACTTATGTGTATCAGTGCCAAATAACTTAGTATAATAACGTCCTTGAGTAGAAGGTTCTTATCTATATCAATCGATTACTTGAATCGATAGTGAGATGATATAGAGAACACTACTCTTAATTATTCCTAGTCAAGTATTAACATTCAGGGACAATGTTAATGCATAGAAACTAGCATGTAGGTCAACACGATGATTTGATCTCACAAGTCATGGATATGAGATATCAAGTTGACACATGGGTATGCATTGGAGAATGTATACTGAATGACCCACCATGAGAAAGTATCATGGATCGTTATATGAGTGTCATATACTTTCTCATGTGACTATTAGTATGACTATTAGTCCTTAGACCTGAAGTCACCATAGTTCCCTACATAAGGAGTTATGTACTTTGGTTTCGTCAAACGTCACCCGTAACTGGGTGGACTATAAAGGCGATTACTGGGTATGTAACAAATTATGCGGAGGGATGTGAGTGATGTAGATGTGATCTATCCCTCCTATATGACGGGAGAGATATCATAGTCTTGATAGAGTGAGATCACTAAGTGCATGGCCATGCCCAAATAAGGCAATATGAGATATTGAGCTTATTTGATTATAGTGAGTCTACTTGGAGTTCAAGACACCTAGATTGATTGGAGGATGACACGGTCTATGCCTCATGAAAGATCGATCTAGATATCGAGGATAGAAGGACGTTGTCACATATTGTGATAGTCACAATTATTAGTCACATTGGTGATGTTGGATCTCAACATTCTTGTAACTTGGGTAGCAATGATGTGTTGCTAGATACCGCTCATTGCTTATGTTTCTAAGAGGTTAGAAGCATTGCCAACGTTACAAGAACCTATAGGGTCACACGCAAAGAACAAATAGATGGAGAAAAATTGAAGTCAAGTTTGACTTGGCTAAATATGGAAAGTCCATAAAAGGCAAGTTTGACTTGACCCAAATCCAAATCAAGTTTGACTTGACTTGGTTCCACTTCAAGTTAGACTTGACATGGGAGAAGAAATGGAGTCAAGTTTGACTTGGCTAAATATGGAAAGTCCATAAAAGGCAAGTTTGACTTGACCCAAACCCAAATCAAGTTTGACTTGACTTGGTTCCACTTCAAGTTAGACTTGACATGGGAGAAGAAATGGAGTCAAGTTTGACTTGACTAAATATGGAAAGTCCATAAAAGATAAGTTTGACTTGACCAAAAGGCCACCTCACCTTGACTTGACCAAGTGATGACTTGGCTTGGTTTCCCCCCCCCCCCCCCATTTGAATTTGAATTCAAATTGAAAGGGGTTAAGGAAAGCTACCTAATGGCCATTAGTGGCCATTA
The DNA here is from genome assembly GCA_024364735.1 of Boesenbergia rotunda. Classification (NCBI taxonomy): domain Eukaryota; kingdom Viridiplantae; phylum Streptophyta; class Magnoliopsida; order Zingiberales; family Zingiberaceae; genus Boesenbergia; species Boesenbergia rotunda. Next base: position 175,244 of record JAGFNQ010000194.1, read on the forward strand.
TGGCCGGCCACTTAATGGCCATTAATGGCCATTAAGTGGCCGGCCACCATGGGAGAACAAAAAGGGTTTTTGTTTCATTTTTCCTCTAAGTGTGTCTTCTCTTCTTCCTCTCCAATTGTTGGAGTTCTTCTTCTTCTTCTCCCCTTGGCCGAATCCTACAAGGTGCTAGCACACCTAAAGGATTTCATCCATCTACTTTTGTTCGCGTGGATACTTCTAGAGGGACGGCACTTGATGTCCTAGAGATTCGACATCCAAAAGGGAGCGAACGGGATTAAACGGGGCACGCATCAAAGGTAAAATGTTTATCCCTCTTTTGATCTAGGAGTAGATCGGGTTTTGAAGCATGTAAACGAGCACTCGTAATTTTTGAAATGGCTTTCTTCGCTCGGATCCTTGCTATTGGGGCTTTCGGGGTTTCCGCGACGCGAAAAAGCGGTTTTCGTGGCCCGAAAAACCCTACACATTCATGGCTAGGGGACAAGATTGGGTAAAGAAATATCTATTAAGATAGCTAGTTTTGATAGGTTTATAAGTTGTTCGAGCAAACTTATTACATAGTTCTAGAGTCGGGAACCTAGGGTCGGGACTCGGTTCGACACCGGGGTTCGCTTGGTTAGCTCGACGTTTTCTAATTTAAGAAACATGCATTTATAAGGAAGGAATTTAAGAAAATAATTCTAAATGCTTAAAAGAAATCATACCGGGGAGGCATGGTTGAGATTGAGGAAGCACAAGTATCACTTGATCTTCTTGGAAGGAAGGAAGTGAGGAGGGAGGATGGTTTTTGGTGTGGGAAGAAGGATAGGTTCGGATGCCCTTTTATAGGCTGGCCATTGGGGGCGCCCGGCCTACTTCCATTGGCAATGGCTTAGGGCTGGTTGGGGGCGCCCGGAACGGCCCGGGCGCCCCAGTCAGGCTGATCTTTGTAGCTTTTGCTGCTTTGACTGGGATGGGAGCGCCCGCGTGGTTCCGGGCGCCCTGGTCAAGAGTCAAGGGAAGCTTTTTGCCTTGAGAGAAGATAAAGGCATGGATGGGGGCGCCCGAGGAGTCACGGGCGCCCGGAGTGTGTAGGAGGTGATAGATTTAATGTCTTGTCATCGTTTGACCATGATTAAGTTGGATTGACCATGGTTTGATCACTTTGACCAAGGTTTGACTGCTTTGACCATGGTTTGACTGCTTTGACCATGGTTTGACTACTTTGACCATGGGTTGACTTATTGTTAGGTCAAATGCCTTTCTAAACTAAAACAACAATCAACAACAATCCAGTTATGAATTCTGATTAAGTTAAATTTACTGTCTCGCCTAATCTAGATTTTTCAATCACGTTAGCTTTATAGGTTTTGTGAGACAGGTTTTGATAAAAGAGTTTTTGAAAAACATGATTTATTTTGAAAAACTTGAATTAATTTTGGAAATATTTGAATTTATTTTAAAAATTATTTGAATCTATACATGACTGAAAATTTGTGTTAGATTTAAATTTTACAAAGACTAATTTGAATTTGAATCTCAGAGATTGGCTTCCAGGTCTTATCGAGGCACTAGGCCTTCTTTGGTCGTAGCCTTATTGGATCATCAACCCTTTCCTTGACAAAACCTTTCAATGAAATTTCATTTTCAAGATTATTCTTTGAAAAATTTTGGTCTAACTAGTTTGGGTCTTGGATCGGTAGCTTCGGCTAGTTTCACCAGTCTAACGAGACCAAGTATACTTGACCTTATTAGAATTGGTTTCCCTAACGTACTATCATCTCACCGCCACCCAATACTATGTTGTTCAAATTTCAGTTAAGTTTGTTCAGTCCTTAAACTAACCATTCCTAAGTCTAAGCATGATAAATTGCAGAAATTAAATAAACAAACAACCAAGCAAATTGCAAGCAAGAATTGAAATTTATCTAATAATAACTATTGTTTTCAATTTGGCTCCCCCTGGACTATAGCCACGATAATGGTTTGGCAAGATGTGAATCTTGTCCTTGGGGATCCAATATTGGTTTGATCCAGTTTGTTTGTTCAGGCATAGTTTTGGTACCCATGCCTGAACTTTGGGTCTGGACTGGTTCAGTACAGCAAAGTAGGATCTTTGTCGAGACTTGGTTCTATAACCTAGTCCGGATCGATTTAGAACGGATTTCTGTTTTCCAAGAATCATGTCAAGATTCTTGGAACCAGAAGTAAATCGTTCTAACGCTGATCTAAGATCCTTAACCTGAATTTTCAGGGAGGAGTTCTCTTTCTCAAGTTTTTCAACTTGAGTAGAGGTTCCTTCTTGAACCTTCTCAGTTAAGGGTTTAGGGTCAGCTCCCTCTTTCAGGAGTTTTACTTCCTGTCGGAGGGATTCGATTCGGAGTTTGACTTTCGCCAAATCTCGAGAAAGATAAGGGGCAAGTCGTACTGATGATAGTGGTAGCCTTAGCTCTCGGGCGTTGTCGTAGTTTGAGAATTTACGAACGCCTGTCCGAAGGAGTGTTCTAGCATTTTCTATGGTTTGAAAATTTTCTGACATATTTACGGAGGAGCTTCCTTGATTATATCACCTAAGGGGCAAGTGAGGCTCATCGTTCTTGGTTTGTGTTGTTTTGCAGGTAATACCAAAGACACAGAGACTTGAGGTGTTTCCGTTGGTGGACCGATATTGGGAAAGATATCGCAGATGTTGTGGTTAGGTATTTGGTATGTCAATAGATGAAGGTTGAACCTTAGAGACTGCTGGGCTATATTAGACGATCCCCATTTATGGTTGGAAATGGGAACAGGTATTAAGGACCTTGCCGAGGATTTACTTAGGACTCGGGAGGGTTTGAAGTGAATTGGGTGATCGTTGATTGACTAACCCAATTTACATAGTTTCCTGGGTTTGACCGGCTATTACCGATGCTTGGTTGAGAGTTCTCCAACATTTCATCACCACTTACACGCCTGATCAGGAAAGGCGTGAAGTGTATGGACTGAGACCTGCGAGACCAACTTTCAGGAGCTGAAGCGGAGGCTTGTATCTACGCCAGTTTTAGTACTGCCTTCTGGAGAGGATGGTTTCACTCTGTATACTGATGCATCTCTCTTGGGACTGGGCATGGTACTTATGCAGCATGGACGGGTGGTTACTTACGCTTCTCGGCAACTGAAGGAGCATGAGAGGAACTACCCTGTTCATGATTTAGAGTTGGCCGCTATCATTTTTGCGTTGAAGATCTGGAGGCATCATCTTTATGGGGTCACCTTCGAGATCTTCACAGACCACAGGAGCCTTCAGTATCTATTAACTCATCGGAAGCTAAATCTCCGATAGAGGAAGTGGATGGAGTTTCTGAAGGATTACGACTACACCATTAGCTACCATCCTGGGAAAGCGAATGTAGTTGTCGACGCCCTCAGTCGGAAGTCCAGAGTTGTTTTAGCATGCCACAGAGTGATGGTCACGGATTTGATTTAGAGTTTCTCTGAGCTAGAGTTAGAGGAGCAGTCTCGGACAGAGAGAGGATTTGCTAGTGATTTGATGGCTCAGTCAGAGATTCGGACGAGGATCAGAGAGGCTCAGGCCAGTGACCAGCACATTCAGTTTCTGGGCAGTCAGGCAACTTCAGGAGAGCAACCGAATTTTTCACTTGATGAGGAGGGTATTCTGTACTTTCGAGGGAGGTTGTGTGTACCTGAGGTGCACCCTGTCTTATAGGAGTTGCTGCAGGAGGCCCACCGATCACGTTTTGCTATTCATCCTGGTAGCAGTCATATGTATCGTGATTTGAGACGTTCCTATTGGTGGAACGGCATGAAGAGGAATATCGTAGATTTTGTTGCTAGATGTCTCGTCTGTCAGCAGGTTAAGGCAGATCACTAGAGACCTGCTGGACACCTCTAGAGGATCCCCATTCTTGAGTGGAAGTGGGAGCATATCACCATGGATTTCGTTGTGGGTTGCCGAGGACTAGGAGAGGTCATGATGAGATTTGGGTAGTCGTGGACCGACTAACCAAATCTGCTCACTTCTTAGCTATCCGGAGGACAGATTCTCTTAATAGATTGGTAGAGTTGTATTGCCGGAAGATAGTCAGATTACACGGAGTTCCTTTGAGTATTATCTCAGATAGGGATCCACGTTTTACATCTCGGTTATGGCAGAGTTTGCAGAGGGCTATGTGCACAGAGCTCCGTCTTAGTGCAGTTTTTCATCCCCAAGCAGGCGGACAGTCAGAGCGTACTATCCAGAGACCTGCTGGACACCTCTAGAGGATCCCCATTCTTGAGTGGAAGTGGGAGCATATCACCATGGATTTCGTTGTGGGTTGTCGAGGACTAGGAGAGGTCATGATGAGATTTGGGTAGTAGTGGACCGACTAACCAAATCTGCTCACTTCTTAGCTATCCGGAGGACAGATTCTCTTAATAGATTGGTAGAGTTGTATTGTCGGGAGATAGTCAGATTGCACGGAGTTCCTTTGAGTATTATCTTAGATAGGGATCCACGTTTTACATCTCGGTTATGGCAGAGTTTGCAGAGGGCTATGTGCACAGAGCTCTGTCTTAGTGCAGTTTTTCATCCCCAAGCAGACGGACAGTTAGAGCGTACTATCCAGAGACCTGCTGGACACCTCTAGAGGATCCCCATTCTTGAGTGGAAGTGGGAGCATATCACCATGAATTTCGTTGTGGGTTGCCGAGGACTAGGAGAGGTCATGATGAGATTTGGGTAGTCGTGGACCGACTAACCAAATCTGCTCACTTCTTAGCTATTCGGAGGACAGATTCTCTTAATAGATTGGTAGAGTTGTATTGCCGGGAGATAGTCAGATTGCATGGAGTTCCTTTGAGTATTATCTCAGATAGGGATCCACGTTTTACATCTCGGTTATGACAGAGTTTGCAGAGGGCTATGGGCACAGAGCTCCGTCTTAGTGCAGCTTTTCATCCCCAAGCAGACGGACAGTCAAAGCGTACTATCCAGAATTTGGAGGACTTATTGCGCTCGTGTGTGAAGGACTTTGGGGGCAGTTGGGAGGACCATTTGCACTGGGTTGAGTTCGCCTACAACAACGACTTTCATTCGGTGATGCAGGTGGCACCGTTTGAGGCATTGTACGGTAGGGCGATGAGGTCGATGAGACTCAGCTGCGGGGACCCCAGAGAGTTCAACACGAGGTAGAGTTAGTACGGATTGTCAGACGGAGATTATTAGCAGCGCAAGATCGCCAAAAAAGTTGTGCTGACCGGAGGCGCAGACCCATAGAGTTTGCTGCGGCTAATCATGTTTTCCTTCGAGTTTCACGCACGAAAGGGGTGAAATGTTTTGGTCTCAGAGGTGAGCTAGCTCCACGGTATATTGGTTCGTTTCAGATTCTGGAAAGGATTGGAGTTGTAGCTTATCGCCTAGCACTTCCACCGTCTTTGACCGACATCCATGACGGGTTGCATGTATCCATGCTGAGAGGTCATGTGCCAGATTCTACACTCGTATTATCCGAGGTGCCTGTTCTGCTCCAGTCTGATCGTACTTATGAGGAGGTATCTGTATGGATTTTGGGTTTCCAGGAGCATCGGTTGCGGAACAAAGCAATCCGACTGGTTAAAGTCGGATGGCAGCACCATTCAGATGTCGAGACGACCTGGGAGCTTGAGGATATTATCCGAGCTCGCTACCACCACTTGTTTGATCTAGGTACGTGTGAGTGATTTGTTCAGCATTTTGTACTGTTTGACCGTACCTAGCACATGTAATAACAAATTTAGGGACCAAATTTTTGTTAGTGGGTTAGAATGTTAAATACTGGAAATTAAGGGACTAAAAGATAAAGTGCCCTAGACTTAGATGGCTTAAATGCTAATTAACCTAAATTAAGGGGGGTTATGCGAATGGTCAAAATTGGAGGGGCGATTCGCAAAATGGTCAACCTTAAGTTTCCCCTCCGCAGCCAACACCCGATATTCCTCTTCCCCTCTTCTCCCTCGCGAGCCCTAAATCGCAGTCAAGCCTATTCCTTTCCTCTTCCCATTGAGCAAGAAGAAACAGCGCCCTCTATCATTTTCTCACTCGACCGAGGCTGACCCCAACTCCTCGCCTCTTCCTCGATCAGACACTTTTCCTTCCGATCTCTTGCTGCGATCTCAGCGCACCGGCTTCTTCTTTTCCTTCAATCTCATTGACTCCAACCTATGATCACCTTCTCCACATGATCGTTTGCGGCCATGGGCAGCCGATCCACAACTACGGTGAGTTCGCTCATCAACGGTCGAGCGCCGCCTCTGTGTTTCACCTTGCCTCTCCCACACATTGTTGGATCGAGAAAACACGATAGAGGGGGGGGGTGAATATCGTGAAAGCGTTTCGAATTAGAAAAGAGAATGCGCAGTGAAAATTTAAATCAAACACACAGAACACAAGCGTTTTTACTTGGTTCGAAGTTGCGGTCGACTCCTACTCCAAGGCCCAAGGTCCTTGACCGTTTACTGCGGGCAATTCTATAATGGCGCCCTAGGTCGAACCGACGCCTAATGTTCCCTCAACGGGGAACGTGTCCTCACCTACTTCTCTCAGGAGAATTTACCTTTTGCCAACCGGCTCCTCCGGTTGGACTTTTGCCCAGCTTTACTCACCAGGTCTTCGTGCCCAATCCGTGACCAGGTCTTAGTGCCCACCTTCCGAGCAGGTCTTCGGTGCCCAGCCCTCGGTCAGGTAGAGCTGTCAAACGAGCCAACCCGTACCGGGGCGGGACGGCCCATGGCGGGCTGGCCATTTGGCGGGGCGGGGCGGGTCGACCCGTCATCTAGGCAGGTTGGAAAATCCCCAACCCAACCCAATCCAAGGAGGGTCGTGGGTTAGGCGGGCCAACCCGCGGGCCCATCAAAATATTTTTAAAAAATTAAAAAAATTTAAAAAAATTATATATTTAGATTTCATCAATCAAATATGTTAAGAAATATATTTTTTAAATATAAATGGATACAAGCGAGTACTCATGTGATGAAAAATTTTATTTTTTTATTTAAAAATAATAACAAAGAAAGATAATAAATTGTCATAAAACTTAACTAACATGTAATTCTCAACCCGCGGGCCAACCCAAGCCCGTTGCGGGTCAACCCGTGCGAGTCGCGGGCCTAGGCGGGTTGGCCCGCGGCGGGCTTGGGTTGCTTAAATTCTAACCCAACCCGCTTAAATTGATTGGCGGGGCGGGCCAACCCGACGGGCCCAACCCAAATTGAAAGCTCTACGGCCAGGTCTTAGTGCCCAATTCCTCGAACCAGGTCTTAGTGCCCACCTTCCGAGCAGGTCTTCGAAGCCCAGCCCTCGGCCAGGTCTTAGTGCCCAATTCCTCGAACCAGGTCTTAGTGCCCAGTGTTCCTAGGACTTTTTCTGCACACTTGAGTAACATCGTTAGATCATAAATAATACTTAACTTTGAATCTTTTGCCAATATCAAAACAAGGTTCGATATGGTGATTCCTGCACCAACACACATATCACCCTAGCTCTAACTCGAAGGGGAATTAGATCTCAAGGTTGAAGATGATCTTCGGTGTGGTAGCATCTTACGGAACTCCAAGCTTGGATTTGAATTCGAGCCTAGCGAAGCTCCTTCCTCACTGCTAGCTTCAGCAGATTTGCGCAGGGGAGTACTGTTTATGACGCATTTTTAGGTGAGTGGTTATACAACTAAGATTGCAATTGCTGGAAGCTTTCTTTGATACTCTGATCAGATTTAGGATTAGGTTGATGCTATTGGGTTAAACTTGTGATCCCTCTTTATTCTCCTTCTTTTTCTTTGATCAACGAAGTCTATACCAATCTGTGAGGGTTCAATACTTCTATTCGGTATCATCTATGTGAGCTTGGATCTGTGTAGCTCTGTTCTTGCTACGACAGGTAGTAGTGAGCCGAATTCGTGTACCTCTGATGCCAACAGATTGGGTATGTTCCTGTTCTTTCCATTTCTGAAATAGTCGACAGGTGTAGGCTGGGTTGATCTATTTCTTAGTGGCTTAGCAGTAAGGTTAGAGTGTGTAGTTTTGAATTTGAGCTGGACTTAAGTTGCTACCGTGAGTAGTTAGTTGGGTTTTGGTTTATTACATCTTGTGTTGGAATTATGATTAGGATTAGGCTAAACATAGGTTGAGCCTAAGTCCTATACACGGAGTAATTGGGAGTGATCCTAATATGGTGGATTAGTTAGATTTAGCCAATTAATATTGGTTATGATAGCTAAAATTATGTGTTGTGATACAGGTCATTGACTCGGCTATTTAGATTCCACCTGTGGCAGATATTATTTCAGACAGGGTTCTCTTCACTTTTGCATTCCTACATCGAAGGCGGGTATCTCTGACTCTTCTTTTAGATTAGTCATAGATATATGCTTGATATGCTTTGTTTAGCAATAGAGTAATAGATTATGATATAACTCTTCTATTTGTCTTGCTGATACTGTTTATGCTAGACCTGGCATGTGATACCTATACCTCTAGGACTTAGGCTATGGAGCATTATCTACGATCCTTGCATATCATGTTGATATAGGGGACTAGATAGTGGATGTTGTTTGTGTTGGATCGAGAAAACACGATAGAGGGGGGAAGGTAAATATCGTGAAAATATTTCGGATTAGAAAAGAGAATGCGCAGCGGAAAATTAAAGTAAAATAGACACGAACACAAGGATTTTTTACTTGGTTCGGAGTCGCAGTCAGCTCCTACTCCAAGGCCCACGGTCCTTGACCGTTTACTGTGGGCAATTCTATAATCGCGCAAGTCTTTACAAAGATTTGTACAGTTATGGTGCAGAAATAAAAACAATTATACTCTTCGTTACCGACGCTCGGTGTGGATTGTACTTCGGTGCGGAGGGTCATCGTCGGCGCTTAGAATCTCGAGATCGGAGGTTTTCGGAGCAAAGCGCTTGTGTCGAAGAGAGTGGAGGCGTTTGAAAAACTAATATCGAAGCCTTGGGGGTCGAGCCCCTTTTATACTGCTCCTGGGGGAGCCCGGGACGATGGGGGCACCCGGGACGCTGGGGGCGCCTGACACGTGCCATCGGATCCGAGAACTCACATCCGAAGCTCGGTCAGAGCTTATCCCTCCAAAATCGGGCTCAGAGCTGACGGGGGCGCCCGGGACACTGGGGGCACCCCGGTTCACTTGGTCTGCTGGCTTCTCGACTTAGTTGCTTCGATCGCTTGGTTAGCTTGGACCCAGGGCGCCCGGGACACTGGGGACGCCCGGGTGCTTGAGGGTGCCTGGCCCAGTGAGCTTCCGAAGCAGTTCTTGCTCAATCTTGGTTTGCCTTCACCTTGGGGGCGCCCGGGACCTCCGGGGCGCCCTGCCCAACTGTCTGCCCCTCTCCTTTTGGGCATTCTGAGCTGCAGAAATACATTCCTTCGGTCCTGCATTCAAGGTTAGTTCAAAACAGCAAAGCAAGAGTATGTTAGGTTTTACAGCCGTAGTTGTCTTGGTTCTGACATTGGGTTTTCCAAATGGAACCCTAGGTCGAACCGACGCCTACTGTTCCCTCGACGGGGAACACGTCCTCACCTACTCCTCTCAAGAGAGTTTACCTTTTGCCAACCGGCTCCTCCGGTTAGACTTTTGCCCAGCAGTCCTTCGCCAGGTGCCTAGCAGTCCTTCGCCAGGTCTTAGACTCCTATCAACCCTTCGCCAGGTGCCTAGCAATCATTCGCCAGGTCTTCAACTCCTAGCAGCCCTTCGCTAGGTGCATGGCAGTCCTTCGCCAGGACTTCAACTCCTAGCAGCCCTTCGCTAGGTGCCTGGCAGTCCTTCACCAGGACTTCTTTCTGCACACTCAGTGAACACGTTAGATCACAAATAGTACTTAACTTTGAATCTTTTGCCAATATCAAAACAAGGTTCGATATGGTGCTTCCTGCACCAACAGTTTGACCAGTGTCATACATCATCGTGCATTGTGCATCACTGTCGATCAGGGGCCCCATTTGAGGGTGAGTCAGGTTGATAGTCATACTGACCTACCCATACGACCACTCATGGGTTAGTGGTTGACAAAGTATGGGTAGTGTGCTCTGTGCTGCTCCGCTCATGCACTCATGGGTTAGTGAATCGGAGCATGGTAGCAGGCAGAGGTTCCTCCTTGAGTAGTCCATATACCAGGAGATGAGAGAGAGAGGTCTCTCCCCTATTTATATACATGGGATAGGGGTAACACTCAGATAGAGATATCCTCAAGAGATGGCCTGGGGTAGTTAGAGATATCCCCCGGATAGGTCATGGAGTAGGGGTGTTATACCGGCAGCATTCCATCTACTCGATCGCTCAGGAGCAGTGATGGCAGAGTACGGACGACAGTCACAGCCCTACGTCAGAGGGTGGCCTCCGGTCAGCTTCCTCCCGTATATAGATGACGATGTCTGACCGACGGCAGGGGTGACCATGTCATTGCACCTTGTGCATACACATATTTTACATTTGTCCGTGCTTGCTATACTTGGATGCTGCATATGATTGGCATGCACATACAAGAGACCTTTATATCTAGTTTTGGTGACTCTGCTACATTGGTATCGTATTTCCTATTCCCTCTTTTAGTTATACTTACCACTGCCTGTATATGTGTTATTTCGATAGCCTGTTACAATGTTGCTAGCTTAGACTATCATGCATATATGGTGAGATATCCGCTAAGTACTGTGACTCATCCCGTTAGCTTCTTGTTTTTATTTCAGGATGATTGTCTGGAGTGTGCCCGACAGCCTGTCCCAGTTCGCATATTCATCGAGACGATTTCGGGGTTTTCTTCTATTTGATGGTGGTACATGTTGGTACCTATTTTCTATATTTTTATTGCTTACATTTCCGCTGCTGTCTTTGTGTTCGGTTGTGTCATTTTATACGGCGGTATAGCTATACTTTTGTGAGCCATGGTGGCCTTTTGTGCATTGTGCTTTGTCATAAGTCGTACCGGTACGCAACTTTTGTCTTCGTTGGCATTTTCGTTTACTATAGACGGTTGTTCCATCCCATAGGCTGTGGTACAATCGGTCGAGGTGATCGTAGAGGTTAGGGTTTTGAATTTCCCGCTGGGTCGAGGGAGTGGCAGTTCGGTCAGTATCGGACGGGCGGCTCCTCGGGGCGTGACATATTCAAGGATGCCAGAGATTTTATAATGGCATGTGATCACTGCCACAAGACTGGGAACATCACCAAGAGAGAAGAAATGTTGCAAAATGTTATTTTAGAAGTTGAACTTTTTGATATTTGGGGTGTGAATTTTATAGGACTCTTCCTGCATCTAGGGTGAACAAATACATTCTAGTAGTTATCAATTATATCACTAAATGGGTTGAGGTAGTTGCATCTCTATCATTTGATGCCAAGACAGTTATCAATCTATTCAGAGAAAATGATCTTCCCTAGATTCTGAATCCCACGGACAATAATTAACAATGGGGGATCTCATTTCATTGAAAGACATATCAGAAATTTGTTGAAGAAATATGGAGTGAAACATAAGATAGCCACCTTATACCATCCTCAAACAAGCAAACAATTGAAATATCAAATAATGAGATTAAAAGTATTCTGGAGAAGATAGTTTAAAGTCTCGAAAAATTGGTCCCTTAAATTGGATTACGCATTGTGGTTATATCGGATAGCCTATAAACCCCCTATAGGAATGACCCCATTTCGACTAGTTTATGGGAAGTCTTGTCACCTCTCAATGGAATTGGAAACATAGAGCTTATTGAGCTATTAAGTGTTGGGGCAATCAGCCCGGGTATGATCTGGAGGATCATAGTTTTGATGTGTGTGGTCAATATGATTAAGTTAGGGCTTGCTGTTGGACTAATATGTGTATATGAGTGTACAGGTGTACAGGTACACATAGGCTTGGTTGGATGTCTTTAGGTGAAGGATGGCATGGAGGCAAGCTGGAGGCTTGTGTGCACACCCGAGGGACCATGGGAAGAACGATGAGCCGAGGGATACGGACTTCTAGACATGCGTGAAGGATGGCATGGAGGCAAGCTGGAGGCTTGTGTGTGCATCTGAGGGATGGGAGTTGAAGACGAAGAGGGCGTGAAGGCAATAGATCGAGACTGCGGATTGAAGAGTCGACCAGGTCGTGAGGGTCCGAGTGAGTGTTTGTACTCAGGGACTAAGCCGGGATTTGAGTGCGGAGAGAAATGTACTCGGGAAGGAAACCCTTGGCTTAGTAGGGGTCCAGTCGACTGCTCTGGGAGCAGTCGATTGATAATGGCTGGATGATTCGAACGTTGGCTGTAACGATCGAATCTGAGTAGGACCAGTCAACTGCCCCAGGGGCAGTCGACTGGTAGCGATCATTTACTACTCGAGCTCTATTTAAAGGAGCTCGTTTAAGGCTACTGTTCCTTGGCGAAATCTGCTTGGATAGAGTGGATTAGTAGTCTTGGTTGCTTAGGTAGTGTCCAAAGCTTGTGGAGAGATTTCTCCACCCACAAGGAGCAACGAGTTCTAGCCAGAGGGGCTCCAGGGAATCATCCACCGACGGATTAGGGATCGCCCACCTTACGGGCAACCGTGGAGTAGGAGTTTTATCTCCGAACCACATAAATAGGTGTGTCTCAGTTGTTAGTTTTGTTTTTACTTAGTATTTTCCGCTTGCGCACTAACAATTGTAGGAAGAAAACGAAAAGTTGCTATTCACCCCCCCCCCCCTCTAGCAAGCTACATCGATCTAACATTAAGCAACTAAACTTTGATCCAAAGATAGCTGGGGAGAAAATAAAACTTCAATTAAGTGAATTAGAAGAAATCCGATAGGATGCGTACGAGTATGCCACAACATACAAGGAAAGAACCAAAATATAGCATGATAAGCATATCATGAGAAGAGAATTACGTGAGGGTGACCAGGTATTATTATTTAATTAGAGGATTAAACTTTTCCCTAGAAAACTAAAATCAAGATGGTCGGGCCCTTTTCAAGTAAAGAGGGTGTATCCATTTGGAGCTATGGATATCTAGGGCAAAACATTAGGGATATTTAAAGTGAATGGATAAAGATTGAAAAAATACTATTCGAGCATGTTTGGAGCCTCTTTAGAAATTAAAGTTAAGAACAACTATAATTGAATAACAAAAAAGATTATTGTATTTTTTTTCTTAGGGCATCTGCAATGGAGAGTTTATAGTATAGTGTTTATGTTATAAACCTCACCCTACTACATGGGTGGGGTTTATAACTTTTTCTATAAACCATGTAAGTACCCCAAGATAGTTTTGATGTGATCAACCGAGTCAAGTTAGGTCATATTAATTTGATCCCTGTGTCTAAGTGTGTAGGAGTTTGGAGTGCAGGAAATCGAACGAAAAAACATAATAGATAAGAAGAATGGCACGAGAAGGGAGCCGACAGGCTCGGTGAATCCGAGGGACACAAAGTCTATGGAAGAACACACTGGTGGACGAAAAGGGAATGCACAACATCCGAGAAAAAAGAAGCCGGGCAGGTAGTTCGTTCGAGGAGAAGGTCGAAAATTGAGTTTGAGTGAGCTCAACTTCAGACGATCTAAAATCACCCAGAAGCATCAGAAGACTGTCAACCAAAGGTTGACCGGAACCAGCCAGAATCAGGCGCCCGAGTAAACTCGGCCGCCCGACTATATAGGCGCCCAAGTCAACTCGGATGCCCGGGTATACGAGTGCCCGTATCTTACACCCGTAACTGACTTGAGCACCTAACCCTGAGTTTATTGCAAACTAGTTGTTTTACGACTGTTGTGACGTGGATAAACTTTGACTAATATCAGGCGTCCGTGTCGCACTCGGGCGCCCATAAAGGTGTCACGTCATCATTTCAATGACTCTTCAAGGCACTATAAATAGAGTCCTTTAGCTCAGAAATAAATCATCAATTGAATTGTAATCACTTCTGTAATTCCATGCTTAAGAGTTTTGTACGTTCAACGAGTGTAAGAGGCTTCTTCGCCTATGAAAAAGAGTTTTGATAGTTGAGTTATTCATTGTCTTAGATTAGCAATTATTCAGGTTGCAAACTAAGACAACTCGTAGCCTCTTCATTCTTTTAGTTATTTTGTTATGTTGTGTTTCTTTAACTGCTAACTAATCTTCCATCTTTATTAAAGAACAACAAAAGATCTACTCTTTTATTTTTCAGTGATATTCATCCCCTCTAACCGGCAGACCGATCACAACAAATCGGTCCCAAAATCTTAGGACCAGATTTATGCTGCATACAAGTTGCATGCAAAGAGAATTTAATACTCTTTTTTGAACTTCTTGTTAGAGATGTTTATGGTAACGGATAGAAGTTTTTAAAATGAGTAAAATTTTTAACTTTTGATATGACAGTGATATGGTGGAATATAAATCTCTATAAAAGATTTACGACTATAGATGCCCTTATATATCAAATCAGTTTACATGCCCTGTTTTTAAAGATATATAAAAGAACTAAAAAGGAATTAGTTAATTATAATTAATTAGCTTTCGTAACTAATTACATTTAATTAACATTCCTAAAAGCTATATATTTGTACAGCTTGCATATTCCTAAGATCATGCCAATATCTTGACTGATTGATTTTATTTTCAACCCTTTCCAACACTCCATAGCTAGCTTGCCAATCAAATATTTGAAATATTTTGATGAGAATCCTTTAGTGAGTATAATTGTAACTTGTTCAGTAGTTAGAATGTAGGGCATACAAATTAGACCATTCTCCAGTTTTTCCTTAATGAAGTGTTTATTAATCTCAACATGCTTCGTTCTGTCATGAATATGAGATGGTTGTTTTATTGTCGCAGTATACTTTCATAGGCAATGAATATGAGACTCTCAATTCTTCCAATAATCTCTTGATCCATATTGTCTCACAAACACCAAGAGCAAGAGCTTGAAACTCTGCCTCAGCACTACTTCTAGCCACCATAAGGTGCTTCTTGCTACATCATGTAACCAAATTACCCCCAACAAATGTACAATAGTCGGAAGTTGATCTTCTATCAATAACACTTCTAGCCAAATCTGCATCAGTGCCCATGTTTTCAAAACAAGAAACCTTTTCCTGGAGTTCCGTTCAAGTACTTTAAAATTTTGTAAGCTACATCAAAGTGTGTTGGACCTGGAGAGTGCATAAATTAACTTACAACGCTAATTGCAAAAGCTATATTATGGCGAGTATGTGAAAGGTAGATAAGCCTCCTAACTAGTCGTTGGTACTATCTCTTCTACAAACTTCTTCAGGTTTGGTTGGTTAGAACTTAATATTTGACTCCATGGGTGTCTTAGCTGCCCTGCAATCTAGTAGGCCTATTTCCTTGAGAAGGTCTAGAACATATGTCCTATGTGTAACAAGTATACCCTCTTTAGGTCATCCGAACTCCATACCAAGGAAGTATTTCAATACTCCTAGATCCTTGATCTCGAATTCTTTGGCAAGCACTTCTTTCAATCTTTTATGTTCGACATGATCATCTCCATTTAAGATTATGTCATTCACGTAGACAATCAAGATGGTAATCTACCCTCCTTTAGAGCATTCGAAAAATATGGTCTGGTCCGCTTCACTTTGGTAGTACCCCTAACTTTTAACAACCTTCCTAAATCGCTCAAACCAAGATTTTGGGGGCCGCTTAAGTCCATAAAGGGATTTCTTTAAGCAACATACTTTATTTCTACCATATTTTTCCTTGAATCCCGGTGGCAACTCCATGAACACTCCCTCTTCTAAGTCTCTATTTAGGAAGGTATTCTTCACATCTAATTGGTGTAAAGGCCAATCAAAATGTACTACCAGAGAGATAAGAACTCGGATTTTTTTTTTTTTGCAACTAGCACAAAAGTTTCACGATAGTCGATTCCATGTGTATGTGTAAATCCCTTGTCTAGCTTTGTACCTTTCTATACTACCATCAGCTTTGCACTTAATGGTAAACATCTATTTGTAGCCATCTTTTTTTCCATCTGGTAAGTCAACAACCTTCCAAGGGTCATTTCTTTGAAGTGCATTCATCTCTTATAGAACTACTAACTTCCAATCTGGTTGATCTAGAGCTTCCTGGATGTTTCTTGGCACAAACAAGTAATATTTGAGACAAAGGCCCTATAATTGTTGGAAAGCTTACGATACGACAAATATTTGGCAATAAGATTATTAGTACAGGTTTGAACACCTTTCCTAATGACAATACATATATTATTCTCAATAGGAAGCATAGTTGTTGGAATAGGATAATTACCTATAGAATTTTGAGTGTCCAATTGACCCAACTCTGGAAGTGATGATTGAACTTGCACAGGGATAGTTGTATGATCCTCACCCTTTTGACGAAAACCTTTCCAGCTAGAAAGATGAAACTCAAGCAAAGGATTAGGAATCTTTGGTAGTATTTCTCCCCCTGAATGTAAATCATCTACACTTGGCACAATAAACTATAGTTTTCTTTATTTTCATTTGTTAAAACTCATGTCTCTTGGTTTATTATAATTTTGGTTGAATTCTGGGAAAAAAAACACATTCGGTATAGGTACAAATGTGTGGCAAAATTGATCTTCACTCTTTTTTATCTCCCCTAGACGATCATTTTGTTTAAAGAAGAATGATAGCATACTAACTAAAACTTTTTTTTATCTTTGGATTCAAATATTTGTATCCTTTTTTATTAGGAGCATAGCCAAGGAAAATATACTTTTCATCCCTAGGATCAAGCTTTGAATGCAATTGATTTGGTATATGGACAAAAATAGTATGACCAAATACCTTTAATGGCAAATCAGAAATGATTCTATTTTCAAGAAAAAATATTTTTCAGATTCTACAAAGGTGTTACATAATTTAAGATATGTGTTGGAATCATATTAATCAGCTAACTTGCTATTAGAATTGCATTCCCCCATAAATACTTTGGAACATACATAGAAAATATTATTGGTCGGGCAACTTCAAGTAAATGTCAATTTTTTCTTTTAACTAGTTCATTTTGTTGAGGAGTAACACGCCAAATGGATTGGTGTTCAATGTCTTTCCCCTTTAAAAATGTACCCAAATATTCGTTAAAGTATCCAATACCATTATCAGTTCGAAGAATGTTTATTTTGTTATGAAACTGATTTTCAACCATAGTGTGAAATCTTTGAATAATTTTCCAACATCAGATTTTTCACTCGTCAAATAAATCCAACAAAGTCAAGGATTGTCAACAAAGTGACAAACCATTTTTTCAGTTGAAGTAGTGATTTTAGAAGGACTCAAACATCACTATGAATCAAATAAAATGGTCTTGATGCATGATAAGGATTTGAGTTATATGAAATTTGATGACTTTTTGATAAATGACAAGCATCACAATTAAAAGAATTGCAATCCAACTTCTTAAATAAATTAGGAAACAAATGTTTTAAATACGGAAAACTAGGATGTCCTAGTCTATGATACCAAAGCATAATTTTTTTGACAAACAGAGATAGAATTAGAACTACCACTTAAGCCCTGAGCTTGTTTATTGCAGGAAGAGTTGTCATTGAAATAGTAGAGACCTCCCAACATCCTAGCACTGTCAATCATCATTCCATAATTCTAGTCTTGAAATTTACAGTGGGAGTCAAAGAATATGACACAACAATTAGAATCTTTCGATAACTTATTAATAGATAAAAGAGTACAAGAATATTTAGAAACATGAAGGATGAAATTCAGTTCAATTTTTTTCGAAATTTTGACTGAACCTCTCCCTGCAATAGGTGAAAAACTACCGTCTGCAATTCTAACTTTTCAATGGTCAAGGAAAATAAGTTTCAAACAAATGAGACAAATTTGCCATATGATCTAATGCACCCAAGTCAATGATCCAAGGTATGGAATTGAAGGTGCTGGAAGAGCTTTGGAAGTATTACTTGATTGTGCAAGAGAACCACTAGGAATACCATATGTTAGATTAGATTTATGCAGCTTCAAGAGTTGATCCACTTGCTCTTTGGTGAAGAAATTGGCCTTGACTTCATTTGCTAAAGGAGTCTTGGAGCTGTTTTGTCACCAAGTTTGCTACCCTTCAAATTTGTTGGTTTTCGATGAAGTTTCCAACAAGTATCTCGAGTATGGCATGGTTTATTACAGTAATCACACCAAACTCGAGGTTTTCCTTTAGTTTTCCATTGATTAGCATTTGATTGAGCAGGATTAGCATGAACAATAGTTAACGCTGAGCTTTCAAGGGATCCACTAGTCCCCTTTTTGCCCACCATGACATTCTGACGTCTTACCTCGCGTCATACTTTAGAAAATACCTCTCCAATGGATGGAAGGGGTTGTCTACCAATTATTCTACCTCTTCATCAAATTCAACATTCAATGTTGCTAAAAATTTATTCTCCACCATCTTTCGATGATGAATATAATCTTCAGTACTTTTCCTTTCATAATCATCAATAAACAAATCCAAGTCCTGCCATAGGCCTTTCAGGATATTGAAGTATCTCATCACACTATGTCTCCCTTGCTGAATCTCTCCAAGATGCAATTGCAACTCATAAACTTGTGACTAGTTGCCAAGATCAGAATATATTTGACAAATATTATCCCAAAGCTCTTTGGTACACATGTAATTGGCACTAATATCTTCCTTTATAAAATTGGCCAACCAAACCATTACCATGGAATTCTCTGCATCCAACGTTGCAAAGGCTGGACTTATTTTTACAGGTGCTTTGGTTTCACCAGTGAGATATCCGATCTTTCCCCTCACTCGGATGTACATCCTAACTGATTGAGACCACCTCAATAAATTGCCTTCATTGAATTGGATTGTGGTGATTTGAACATGATGAGACTCAACATGAAAATTCTGGGTTTCAATGGTTTTAGAAGTCAAATAACAGAAGAATCAGGAACTTCAAACATGGTGAAAGAAAAAAAAGAAATTAGTTACTAGGGTTAAAAAAGACGAGAAATGGCTCTGATACCAAAAAGATTGCTGTATCTTTTTTCTTGTATATCAAATCAATTTACATGCCCTGTATTTAAAGATATATAAGGGAACTAAAAAAGGAAATAGCTAATTATAATTAATTAATTTCCAAGCTAATTACAATTAATATAATTAATTAATTTTCCTAAAAGCTATATATTTGTACAGTTTGAATATTCGTAAGATCATGTCAATATATTGAGAGATTGATTTTATTTTCAACCCTTTCTAACAAGTACAATTATAATTGAATATGTAAAATCTAACTTTATAATAATAATAATAATAATAATAAAATATCTATAGTATAGTTAAGTTGGATAGACATGAAATTTTTAAATATATATTGGATCAACCATCAATAAGTATATATTGATAAAGGTATCATCAATAAGATAAAGATGGGATTGAAATTTATTGGGACTTCTGTATTTGTGTGACTGTAATATTTTAGTCAAGATAAAATGTAAATTTTATAAGATTGATATGACTTGCTATACTTTGTAGATCAGAGAGTTGGAGAATTAGAAAATATGTAAAAAAAATTATATACATGGGAATGCTGTTAATGTGTGTGGAATAACTAGGAAAGATAAAACAAAATTTTTTAAAAAAATAATCCAAGAGCAATCAGATGTAGCTGCCCCAGACCTCAACTGGTGGTGAATGCTGTCTAACCTAATTTAGAATGAAACTTAAATTTTCTTTAATCTCAATTTTAAATGTAAACCCATTCCTTGTTTTGATAATATTTAGGTTTCATTCAAGACAAAATTCTTCCATCCCAACATCAACAGCAATGGAAACATCTGTTTGGACATCCTGAAAGAGCAATGGAGCCCTGCTTTGACCATTTCCAAGGTACAACTTTGCTTGTTTTCTTACTAGCAGCTAATTCTTCTTAATATGTACATGTCAAGGAAGAAGTTGCTTTGTGGACAATCACATTGTAATTAAACAGTGTGATCTCTCAATGTCACGTAGTTATTAGATTTTTCCAATGCATGCATTAGTTACAGAATGGTATCTACGAAGAGAATTGTAGTTCTTTTCATGCCTTCACACCAGCAATGTTTCTCTCATGAAGATCCGATATTAAAATTTGTGCAGATATTGTAGTCTCAACTTTTGCTTAGACAAAAGATAATCAACATCTTTGTTGGGGTCAGGCGATTTGTTTCGACTTAAGAGGTTTTTAAATTCATCATTGCTTGGGGAAGATATACTGGTATAGTTTTCTTCAGGTATGTAGTCTGTCTATACAATTAAATAAATTATGCCTGTACGGATACAGAAGTTTAGTCGGTGATTTTTCTTTGCTTAATAATTTTTAGGATTCTATTTTATGTTTTAAATGGATAAAATATGTCAAAGCACAAAGTAGACCCAAATAGTGGTCAAAAAATGATTCGTTCGCTCTCAGCGCTTCGTTAATCCATCCCAGAGTTAATATAGAGAAGATAAATCATGAAGTTAATAATCCAGATACTATGATAAATCACAAGACCAAACATTATATTTTAGACTTTTATGAGAGAGGATGAAGATTTTGCTTTAGGTACCACAAAATAGTTGATGAAGTTTGGATTTGGAATTCTACCGGTTTTGATGAGTTTTCAAGCATAACAGAGGCCAAACTGTTTGCCCTTTTCTTCGGTCAGAATATTAGAAACCACATTTTAGCCAAAACAAAAAAGAAGTAAATTTATGGCTTAAAACTAAACTGATTCAAAAGGTAATTGTATATTGATTTTTACTGAAATTTCTTTTATTTGTTTTCCCTTCTTAATCATTAGGAGATCAATCAATACATAGGCATACTTACCAAGTTGATTACGCTCTTTATCTAATTCCTAGATGATGGATTGATGATTTATATATGAAGATTATCATTTTTGATTAATGCATGAAAATTATCATCTTAAGATTTTGAGATCTAAATTTGACAAAATCAATGTGTCTGTCTTATCCACACGCTAACTACAACATCTGAACTAATAATTTTCATAATTTACCTCTTCCGTATTAATTTTGAAATGGATTCATGGGATCATTAAGACAAACGAATCACTTTTTATTATCTTGTGCTCTTTATCTATCACTATATAACTAAATTATTCTCAAAAATAATGCAACAAATATATGAAAATTCTGCATAAGTGAGGTTTTCATGTACATTGTTATAATTATGGATGGAAATAGGTCAGACGGCCTGTGGCCTGGCCTGTGTTTAGCCTGGTCTGACCTAGCCTGGCCTGTTTGGAAATAGGATAATATTTAAGCCTGTTTCAAAGCCTATTTTCCTTATTAGGCCAGACTCAGACTCATATAAAGACTATCAAGTCTGACAGGCTGGCTTGGGCCTATTAAGATTCGATACATATGTATATATTTATAGGTCTGACCTGTTTGAAGCCTGTATGATGCAAGACCTGTTTTAAAACTTGTATAATGCAAGGCCTGTTAAGGTTAGTTTTCGGCCTATTTAATGCTTTAGCCGGTTGTCCTGTATAAAGTGTTTTAATTGACAGACTTTGTAAACAAACCGCAGGCCAGGCCATGCTATTGAACAGGTCAGGCTTAGGCTAAGAACAAAGCCTATAATAGATCACAGGTCAGACTTAGATCATTTTATTACTATACAGATTTGATTTATTAAGATAAAAGTCTGACCTGACCTGTTTTCATCCCTAATTACCTCTCAAATTTTCCCAGTTTTGGGATGGGGGACTTATTAAAAACTCCCTAATCAGAAAATCATCTGTGTCAGCTCCCTTGGCAAGGGAACAATAGTTTTGACTCCCTAAACTTTTTTTTAACTCCCTAATACATAAATTTACCAATCTACCCTTATTAAATGTTATCCCTCTCTCCAATACCTTCTCCCCCATTTGTTCACGATGCATCCAAAACAAAAACCCTAACCAGCGGGTTCCCACCATTTTCGTCTTCCTCATTTCCCTCTTCTCCATTTCTTCCCTACAGATTCTCCATCCTAAAGAAACCCAAACCAAGGAAATCGATGGCTCGACCATTTCCCTCTTCTCCATTTTTTCCCGTTACAATGTCCATCCTAAACAAACCCTAACCAGTGAAATCCATCGCTCTACCTATCCACGCCGAGGAGGAGATTGAAGCAAGATCATACCCATCGAGATCCATCGATCGGGAGTAGCGAGATATCAACCGAAAGCAAACGACTGACGAGGAAAGTGAAGTAAGCATTGCCGTCGAAGACAGAGTCAAAGACACACAATCACCTTAAAAATAGTAAATTTTTTAATTTTTATAGTCTTTTTTAATCTATTAGTCGTATTTTGTTTGCTTGAATTTTCACATATCTCATTATTTATATAATATTGGTTTTTGGTCGAATTTTTTTAGATGGAGGTGAAATCTTGAGATAGCGCGTGTAGGCTTGATCGCGTACGCTTTCTCCTCCAACTCTAACTACTACAGGAAAGAATCCACCTCCATCTTAAAATTTCATTTTATTAATCGTATCTTCCTCTTTTGGAAGTTGGAATTCCTGAGAAATTATATTATGTTTCACACCCTGAAGATAATTTTCTAATATTTGAATATAAATAAAGGCCAATAATATTTGAATGAGTATATCATTTCTCATTTATGCTGTGTTATGAAATTAAATATAATTTGTCAAATTTATTTAAATTGATATCGTGTTATGATTGATTATGAAATTGTATAGTCTTTTCCAATGCAATTTCTCAATCACTCAGGTGACACAGATTTTGATCAGTTTCTTAGAGAAATGGAATCTGGATCTGGATCTTCAAAATTTTCATTTTTGGGTAGTTGCAAGTATAAAGAAGACCTCTATATGATTTCAATTTTTAATGGCTTCAGTCTAATGGAGCTGTTTGTTAATCTTGGAAGAAAATGAGGAGATTGTTCCACAAAATGTGTTTTTGCAATATCTTGCACCACATCAAAATATGTATATGACATTGCATGAAGATGATGATGTCCGGATTATGACACATCTTTACACGTCTATGAGATTGACAATAATTAATATGAGAGCAGTGGAAAAAGATCGCATAAGTGCCCACAGTCTCGAGAGGTAAAAAATTTCTACCTTGATTTTTTTTCGCTTGTAGATATTAATGATGATAAAATTTATTTTTTGAATTTGCTTGATATGTCGTTGTAGAGTACAATTATTGATGATTGTTTAGTTATTTATCATGGAAATATATTGTGGGTGTGGTTTCTTCTTGTGAATCTTGAACATATGTAAATTTTAGTTGGGAAGACATTGGATGATTTAAACATTTAAATTAGAACATGATTATATTCCATTTGTGTTGTATTAATAATTTATTAAAAGGCTAAAAATGGGATATCAACAACATATTCACTATTTAAAATAGTTGTGTATATATACATAAAGTACTCTTCCAAAGGTTAAATCATTCCAAGCTAGAAAATGATGCCATATTATTTAGATTTCTTACGCATTCACAATTTTATATTATATATATTTTAGTTTTGTTGATAAGTCTTTGATAATTATATAGGTAAAGTACTCTCCCAAAGGTTAAGTCTTTAATTTTAGTTTAGGTTTGTTAATATATTACATAAAGTACTCTCCCAAAGGTTAAGTCTTTAATTTTGGTGTATGGATAGTAGGTTAATTATAATTATTTTATGCATACAATGATATTATACTCATTGTTAAATTGATAAGGTTTAAAACTAAAGAAGAGACACAGACTAATAATGATGGCCATCTTGAAGTGGGTTTGGTAAGAAATTCCATAGATGCTTGGAGTCATTGCATCCGTGGAGAGGGCCAGATATTCAAGGATGCTACAGAATTTCGAAAATGTGCTAAAAAATTATGGAGTTGCTATGAGACGATCATTTTTGTATAAAAAGAATGTTAATAAGAAGGTTATTCTTGTCTGTAGCGAAAACAACTGTTCTTGGAGAATATATGTTTCAAGACATAAAGCTGACAAACTTTTTGGCATTAGAAAATGCAATCTAATACATACTTGTGGAGATGACAATCTTCGTAGTAGAGGACATCCTAAAGCTGATGCTGCCTGGGTTTCCAATGTTGTGATGGATAGATTGAGGGGAGAGCCCTTGTATCGACCATGCACAATGTTGAAAGATATTCATAGAGATTATGGGGTCGAGCTTAATTACAACAGAGTTTGGAAAGGGAAGGAATTGGCAATGCATGACATTCATGGTGGAGAGGAGGGGTCTTATGATAGATTACGATGGTATTGTAGTGCTATCAAAGAAACTAATCCTGGAAGTTTTGTCGAGTGTGAAATTGATCATTGTGGTAATAAATTTAAACGGTTATTCATCTGCTTCAATGCATGTGCAATTGGTTTTATCAATGGATGTAGACCCTTGGTTTTCTTAGATGGCACTCACATAAAGAATAAATACAAAGGATGCATTTTGGTTGCTGTGGCAAAGGATGCTAATGATGAGCTTTTCACATTAGCATATTCAGTTGTAGATGTTGAAAATGATAATAATTGGGGATGGTTCTGTTTCCAACTTAAAAGAGTCCTGCTTTCGCATTCCTATATTGGGTTCCATGAGTTCACCTTTTTTTCTGATAGACATCCTGGGATAATTAAGGCTATTCAGATAATATTCCCAGATAGTCATCATGCCTACTGTTTGAGGCATTTGGTAGACAATTTCGTGAAACAGGTTTGGCTAATGGCATATTTGTGTTAGGAAACATTGCTTTTTGAATAATACTAGTTTATGTACTATTTTTTCGTTATTTGAATGTAGGTCATGCGAAGGTAACCACTTCATAACAAAAAATATTGGTCATCTATTTTCAAAAAAGCTGCATATGCCCTATCGACACAAGAATTTCAAGAATATGTTAACATGATAGTAGGGTCAATGTCACTTGCCAAAGACTTTATAGTATCTTCGTGTCCAGAAAGTTGGGCAAATGCATATTTTCTGGGAAATCGGTGGGGTGTCATGAATAATAACATAGCTGAGTCTTGGAATAATTGGGTTAAAGCAGCATGATTTCTTCCTATCGTGGCTATGGTCGATCACATACGGATTCAAATTATGGATATGATGCACAGACGACGTGAAGCAACAATGGAGATGGTTAAAAGATTGAGTCCATCAAAGGAGAATGCTCTTGCAAAAACATATGCTGAATCTCGTAGTTTGATAGTGCGCAAGGCATGTGGTTGGAGTTTTGAAGTTGTTGATGGGAATAAATCATTTATTGTTGATTTGTCTGCTCAGACTTGTTCGTGCAAAACATGGCATATTAATAGGTTTCTATGCAAACATGCATGTTCAACAATAGAGTTAAAGTCATTATCAGTATATGATTTCTGTGACAAGTACTTTAAAATAGAGTTGTATCGTGAAAGCTACAAAGGAATCCTAAATCCGATCCCTACATGTCACATGTCTGAGTACAATCTCGAGCAGCAATTTGTAATCAATGCTCCCGTTGTTCGAAGCCAACCAGGCAGAAGAAGAACTCAAAGGATACCTTCGCAAGTCGAAAAATGTGTGACAAAGTATGGGCGAGGTCATAACCGACGCAGTTGCAAAGAAGCCATTAACTAACTCTACTTTTATTTTGTGAAAATAGTATGGAACTGTTTGATTTACAAGTAAAATATTGTATTCTAAAATTTCTTTTAATGAGCATGTACTCATATATTTGATCTCTAATACAATTTCCAATTTACAGGAAAAAGAGGATGATAGAACAAGCAAGAAGCAAGGATGTACCTAAGTGAAGGAGTACTCGAACCAATGCAATTATTCAGGGCGTGCTCTTGGTGTAATGGTCCTTTAATATTATGTTAAGTTAGTGATGTTTATGTACCGGAAACTGTTTATGTAATGTGGGCTTGATACTAGTTGATGTTTAAGCTTGGTGTGATATCTGTATTTCATAGTTTTGGTAAATGACTCGTATTTGTTGTTGTTGTTGTGTTAGTTTAGGTGTGAACATGAATGTTAGTTCGGTTATGAAACTGAATGCTTTTGATATATATTCTTCACTTGCTGTGTTCGAGCAGAGTGTGTTTCATAGAAGACAATTCCTGTAAATCTTGAGTATTTGTTGTTGTTGTTGTGTGAGTTCAATTATGAAACTGAATGTTTGTTCAGTTATGAAAATGAATATTTGTTCAGTTATGAAACTCAATGTTATGATTTGTGTACTCTTTATGTGCATGTCATTTGTGTGATATACAAAGGACATGCTGTCAGAATTATACAAAGGAGATGGCAAGTTGGAGATGCTGTCAGAATTTCAGTACACATTGCCAAGTTGGAGATGCTGTAAGAATTTCAGTACTATCCAAGAGTTGGCAAGGCCATGGGGATTTTGAGTACAAAACTATACAATTTCAATACACATTGGCTGAAATTGAGTACAAATCAGCCGAAATTGAGTACAAATTAATGAAATTCGAGTACAGGGTTAGGAAAGTGATACCTCTCTCATGATCTTGATGCAAAGTCCATTGTAGTTATAGTCCAAGATTAGGAAAACAGGATAAGAGAGGGGTATATGCCTTATTATTTTATTATCCAAGAGTTGGCAAGGCCATGGGGATTTTGAGTACAAAACTATACAATTTCAGTACACATTGGCTGACATTGAGTACAAATCAGCCGAAATTAAGTACAAATTAATGAAAATCGAGTACAAGGTTAGGAAACTCATACCTCTCTCATGATCTTGATGCAAAGTCCATTGTAGTTAGAGTCCAAGGTAAGGAAACCAAGATAGGAGAGGGGTATATGCCCTATTATTTTACTATCCAAGAGTTGGCAAGGCCATGGGAATTTTGAGTACAAATTGATACAATTTCAGTACACATTGGCTGAAATCGAGTACAAATCAGTCGAAATTGAGTACAAATTGATGAAAATCGAGTACAAGGTTAGGAAAACTATACCTCTCTTATGATCTTGATGCAAAGTCCATTGTAGTTGAATCCAAGGATAGGAAAATAAGATTGGATCATGATATATGCCCTATTATTTGACTATCCAAGAGTTGGCAAGGACATAGGGATTTTGAGTACAAATTGATACAATTTCAGTACACATTAGCCGAAATCGAGTACAAATCAGCCGAAATTGAGTACAAATTGATGAAAATCGAGTACAAGGTTAGGAAACATATACCTCTCTCATGATCTTAATGCAAAGTCCATTATAGTTGAGTCCAAGGTTAGGAAAACAAGATAAGATCATGATATATGCCCTATTATTTGACTATCCAAGAGTTTGCACGACCATGGGCATTTTGAGTACAAATTGATACAATTTCAGTAAACATTGGCTGAAATCGAGTACAAATCAGCTAAAATTGAGTACAAATTGATGAAAATTGAGTACAAGGTTAGGAAACCTATACCTCTCTCATGATCTTGATGCAAAGTCCATTGTAGTTGAGTCCAAGGTTAGGAAACCAAGATAGGATCATGATATATGCCCTATTATTTGACTATCCAAGAGTTTGCACGACCATGGGGATTTTGAGTACAAATTGATATAATTTCAGTACACATTGGCTGAAATCGAGTACAAATCAGCCGAAATTGAGTACAAATTGATGAAAATCAAGTACAAGGTTAGGAAACTCATACCTCTCTCATGATCTTGATGCAAAGTCCATTGTAGTTGAATCCAAGGATAGGAAAACAAGATTGGATCATGATATATGCCCTATTATTTGACTATCCAAGAGTTGGCAAGGCCATAGGGATTTTGAGTACAAATTGATACAATTTCAGTACACATTGGCCGAAATCGAGTACAAATCAGCCGAAATTGAGTACAAATTGATGAAAATCGAGTACAAGGTTAGGAAACCTATACCTCACTCATGATCTTGATGCAAACTTCATTGTAGTTGAGTCCAAGCTTAGGAAACCAAGATAGGATCATGATATATACCATATTATTTGACTATCCAAGAGTTGGCATGGCCATGGGGATTTTGAGTACAAATTGATACTATTTCAATACACATTAGCTGAAATCGAGTACAAATCAGACGAAATTTAGTACAAATTGATGAAAATCGAGTACAAGGTTAGGAAACCTATACCTCTCTCATGATCATGATGCAAAGTACATTGATGTTGAGTCCAAGGTTAGGAAAACAAGATATGATCATGATATATGCCCTATTATTTGGCTATCCAAGAGTTGGCAAGGCCATGTGGATATTGAGTACACATTTATACAATTTCAGTACACATTGGCCGAAATCGAGTACAAATCAGTCGAAATTGAGTACAAATAGATGAAAATCGAGTACAAGGTTAGGAAACCTATACCTCTCTCATGATCTTGATGCAAAGTCCATTGTAGTTAGAGTCCATGGTTAGGAAACCAAGATAGGATCATGAGAGAGGTAAGTGATATCTCTCTCAATCGAGTACAAGGTTTCCTAACCTTGGACTCAACTACAATAGAATTTGCATCAAGATCATGAGAGAGGTATAGGTTTCCTAATCTTGTACTCGATTTTCATCAATTTGTACTCAATTTCGGCTGATTTGTACTCGATTTCAGCCAATGTGTACTGAAATTGTTTCAATTTGTACTCAAAATCCCCATGGCCTTGCCAACTCTTGGATAGTCAAATAAGAGGGCATATATCATGATCCTATCTTGTTTTCCTAACCTTAGACTCTAACTACAATGGACTTTGCATCAAGATCATGAGAGAGGTATAGGTTTCCTAACCTTGTACTCGATTTTCATCAATTTGTACTCTATTTCAGCTGATTTTTACTCGATTTCAACCAATATGTACTGAAATTGTTTCAATTTGTAATCAAAATCCTCATAACCTTGCCAACTCTTGGATAGTCAAATAATAGGGCATATATCATGATCCTATCTTGTTTCCCTAACTTTGGACTGTAACTACAATGGATTTTGCATCGAGATCATGAGAGAGATAAGCGATACCTCTCTCATGATCCTATCTTGATTTCCTAACCTTGGACTCTAACTACAATAGACTTTGCATCAAGATCATGAGAGAGGTATAGGTTTCCTAACCTTGTACTCGATTTTCATCAATTTGTACTCAATTTCGACTATTTTGTACTTGATTTCGACCAATGTGTATTGAAATTGTATCAATTTGAACTCAAAATCCCCATGGCCTTGCCAACTCTTGGATAGTCAAATAATAGGGTATATATCATGATCGTATCTTGTTTTCCTAACCTTGGACTCAACTTCAATGGACTTTACATCAAGATGATGAGAGAGGTATAGGTTTCCTAACCTTGTACTCGATTTTCATCAATTTGTACTCAATTTCGGCTGATTTGTACTCGATTTCAGCCAACGTGTACTGAAATTGTATCAATTTGTACTCAAAATCCCCATGGTCGTGCCAACTCTTGGATAGTCAAATAATAGGGCATATATCATGATCCTATCTTGGTTTCCTAACCTTGGACTCTAACTACAATGGACTTTGCATCAAGATCATGAGAGAGGTAAGTGATACCTCTCTCATGATCTTATATTGGTTTCCTAACCATGGACTCTAACTACAATGGACTTTGCATCAAGATCATGAGAGAGGTATAGGTTTCTTAACCTTGTACTCAATTTTCATCAATTTGTTCTCAATTGTGGCTGATTTGTACTCGATTTCGGCCAATGTGTACTGAAATTGTATCAATTTGTACTCAAAATCCCCATGGTCTTGCCAACTCTTGGATAGTCAAATAATAGGGTACATATCATGATCCTATCTTGTTTTCCTAATCATGGACTCAACTACAATGGACTTTGCATCAAGATGATGAGAGAGGTATAGGTTTCCTAACCTTGTACTCGATTTTCATCAATTTGTACTCAATTTCGGCTGATTTGTACTCGATTTCAGCCAATGTGTAATGAAATTGTTTCAATTTGTACTCAAAATTCCCATGGCCTTGCCAACTCTTTGATAGTCAAATAATAGGGCATATATCATGATCCTATCTTGGTTTCCTAACATTGGACTCTAACTACTGCTGGACTTTGCATCAAGATCATGAGAGAGGTAAGTTATACCTCTCTCATGATCCTATCTTGGTTTCCTAACTTTAGACTCTAACTACAATGGACTTTGCATCAAGATCATGAGAGAAGTATAGGTTTCTTAACCTTGTACTCGATTTTCATCAATTTGTACTCAATTTCGGCTGATTTATACTCAATTTCGGCCAATGTGTACTGATATTGTATCAATATATACTCAAAATCCCCTTGGCCTTGCCAACCCTTGAATAGTCAAATAATAGGGCATATATCTGTTGGATCGAGAGAACCGATAGAGGGGGGTGAATATCGGAAAACGTTCGGATTTAAGAATTAGAGAAGTTATGCAGCGGAAATTAAAACAAACAAACGCAAACACCAAGTTTTTTACTTGGTTTGGAGTCGCGGTCGGCTCCTACTCCAAGGCCCACGGTCGTTGACCGTTTACTGCGGGCAATTCTATATTTGCACAAAATGGTTTACAAATAGATGTTACAATTACAGTATAGTAAACACAAAAATAAAAAATCGCTCTTCGTTACCGACGTCCGGTGTGGAATGTTTCTCGGAGCAGAGGGACGTCGTCGGCGCTTGTATCTCGAGTCGGGAGGATTCTGGAGCAGAGCGCGAGAGCAAAAGAGCGTGATTGCGTTGAATGGATTCAGTGTTGAAGCCTTGGGGTCGAGGGCCCTTTTTATAGCACCTGGGGGCGCCCGGAACGTAGGGGGCGCCCCCCCCACGTGTCAGCCGATCCGAGTTTTTCTCGGTCAGCTCTGATCCCTTCAAACTCGGGATCAGATCTTGACTGGGGCGCCCGGGACGCTGGGGGCACCCGGATTGACCGGGTCAACTCTCATCCATTGGCTTCTCGCTGGCATGCTTCGTTGGCTTGACCTGGGGGCGCCCGGGAACACGGTGTTGGGACCGGGTGCATGTCGACAAGGATACGAGTTCGTAAAATTTTAAATTTTTACGTGCAGCGGAAGAATTTGCATAAAATAATTTCCTAAATTATTTTAACTTCGTATCTAGCATGCAACCTTATAGTGTATCGACATAATCATAAAATAAAAGTTTGCGGAAAAGTAAACTAATTTACTTTTATACCTCGCGTAACTCAAAGAAAGGGACGAGATCCAACCGTAGCGTCCCTTGGAAGCTTCGCCTCTATTCGCGTCCACGCCGAGTTCTCTTCGGGATGACTTCGCAAAGTCACGAGTTTTGTGCCGACGAGAACTACTAGATTCTCTATAGGCACAACAAAGAAGATCAAGAGAAGAAAAGGAAACTAACCACCGAGAAAACGGAATCGAATTCCGAGAAGAGAGGAGTCGCTATCCGCTTCTTCTTCTTCTTGCTTCGTTTCTTCTTCTTCTTGAAGCTTACGGCAACCACCTTCTATGGGAGGAGTTGCGCCGGCCCTAGCTTGTGGAAGGGGCGCCGGCCCTAATTGGTGAAGAGGGCGCCGGCCCTAAGGTAGGGGAGAAGAGAAAGGAGAAGAGAAAGAGAGGGAGAGAGGGAGCTACTTCTCTTGACAACTCAATTGGAATTAAGGGCTTGCCTTTGGTTCCTTTATATAGTAGCATCTCCCTTGCCAAGTCTCCTCTTAACAGAATTAACAGAATTAACGGAATTAGTTATCATAAGAAATTTATCCTATAAATTCTCTTATGAATTATTCCGTTTAAACCAAGTTTTATTATAACTAACTTTATAATAAAACTAATTAGTTATCATAAGAAATTTATCCTATAAATTCTCTTATGAATTTTATCATAACTAACTTTATAATAAAACTAATTAATTATCATAAGAAATTTATCCTATAAATTCTCTTATGAATTATTCCGTTTAAACCAAGTCTTATTATAACTAACTTTATAATAAAACTAATTAGTTATCATAAGAAATTTATCCTATAAATTCTCTTATGAATTATTCCATTTAAACCAAGTTTTATTATAACTAACTTTATAATAAAACTAATTAGTTTATCATAAGATATTTATCCTATAAATTCTCTTATGAATTACCAAGTTTTATTATAACTAACTTTATAATAAAACTAATTAATCTCTCCTTTTATTATGGAATAAATTTTATAAGAAATTTATAAACTTTCTTATTATGTAAAAAATCAATTCATAATTGATTTTATAAAATTAAAATAAACCATTTCATGGATTATTTTAACTTCCATAAAAAGAATAAATTTCTATAAATTTATTTATATAAATTTCTTTATACAAATTTATTTATCCATAATTTATAAAATAAATCGCGCTAGATCTATTTTATTAATTAAACCAAAATTAATTGGTTTTCTCCCTCTATTGTGGCCGGCCAACCAAGGAGGGTTGGCACCCTCTTTGGCCGGCCCAAACCGAGCCGAACCAACGCGAATTAAACTCATTTAATTCGCCCAAAAAGCCTTCAAAAAGACTTAGCCATTTTTAGCTTTCATTGCGCCTCTGATTAACTCAGATTCGACTTATTTCCCTTGATCGGAAAATCCAATTTTCAACTCGTTTTAAATCCCTCAGATTACTCGTAGTCCGTGTGACTAAATAGGCTTTCGATTTATGTTGGTCGTCTATAATCAACAAATTATAGAACGATCATGAGTGGCACCTAGTAGTACATCATGATCCCCAATTAATCGAAAGATCAACGGTTTGACCCCAGAAGAAATTATTCTGAAACCCTTCAGCAGCTCTAATGAATCGTGCCCCATTCCCTTCACCACCTTATACCCACTTGGTTCAGGACACGGTCTATGGTGGCAGTCCCCACTAGGCTGACTACGTCACACCTAGCCCAAGTAGTGTCTTTCTCGTCCTTTGGATTTCTAATTACTCTCATGTATTTTAGAGACTCGCACTCTAAACATGATATACTCTGGCCAGAGGTTTTTGAGTAACAATCCGACGATAGGCCTGGGTATACATCTCCTCGCAATGAGTGGTGAATCCTTTGTAGGCTGTTCAAACGTCTTCGGGCACTTCGGCTTATACCCAATCATCCTGGGTCCACACCTCCTTGGAGATGCTTGCTTAAGATGTTAAAGTATAAGTCTCCATGACCAAGACGACTTGAACACCGCAAGTCAAAGGAACATCGCACTTAAGCCGCAGTAAGAACTTCATTGACATTTCTATAGATAGATTCCATATGAAGTCTTACAGCTAGTCACTCCAATGAACTAGTTCCCATAACTAGCATCCATGTTTATCTCCGGACATCCCAATGTCACCAGCCAGTGAGAATCAGCTGATTAGAGAATAACCCATGCTAGTCTCAACAGAATTGATAGTATCCGTATTTATCTATTCATCGACTAGGGATATTTTCAATACTTCACATTTGCACATTTAGAGATAATCACTAGTTGTGATCCCATCACAAATTCTCTTATGCTGTGAGTTGTATTGCGGACATTCAGTAGATGAGTTTAAGATCACAATCAAATACACAAGCATGTATACTCAAATAGTGAATTATCATTTATTTAAGATAAATGTTTACAATCATAAGGTGATTGCCTTAGGACACTTCTCTCTTATCACTAACACACGGGGGCGCCCGGGAGCATAGGGGGTGCCCGGGAGCACGGGGGCGCCCCGCCCATAAGCTGCCGAAGCTCACCTTGCTTTACTTTGTTTTGTGTTCACTTGGGGGCGCCCGGGACACTCCGGGCGCCCTGGTCAGCTGCTGCCTCACTCCTTTGAGGCTCTCTGAGCTGCAGACACTCGTTCCTTCGGTACTGCATCCAGGGTTAGTCCAAAACCACATAAAGCAATAAGATGTTAGTTTATACAGCCTTAGCTGTCTTGGTTCTGACTTTGGGCCTACAAAATGGAGCCCTAGGTCGAACCGACGCCTACTGTTCCCTCGTCGGGGAACGCATCCTCACCTACTCCTCTCGGGAGAATGTACCTGATGCCAACCGGCTCCTCCGGTTGGACTTTTGCCCTGTAGTCCTTCGCTAGGTGCCTAGCTGTCCTTCGCCAGGTCTTCAGTACCAAGCTGCCCATCGCTTGGTGCTTAGCAGTCCTTCGCTAGGTCTTCGTATCCTGGTATTCCTTCGTCAGGTGCCTAGCAGTCCTTCGCCAGGTCTTTGTATCCTGGCATTCCCTCGCCAGGTGCCTAGCTGTCCTTCGCTAGGTCTTTGTATCCTGGCTTTCCTTCGCCAGGTGCCTAGCAGTCCTTCGCTAGGGCTTTGCCTGCACACTTGGGTAACATGTTAGACACACAATATACCTTAACTTTTGAACCCTGTTGCCATTATTAAAATACAGGTTTGACTTGGGTGCATTCTACACCAACAATCTCCCCCTTTTTGATTTATGGCAACCCTGGTTCAAAAAGTTAAGTTAAAAAATTGAATTTTTGTTCCCTCCCCCTGGAAGGAATCTCCCGCTAGATATTTCAAAAATTCGTGGGGTTTTTGAAAATTAAGTTCTAAGTCTAATGATGGATTAATTTTTACTTAGAATAATTATCAACAGAAACTATATTTTCCAAAATAATTTATACTTGTAGGAAAATTTAAGTTTTAGACAAATTTGAAAACTTAAGTTTAGGAAAGATTTTGAAAACTGAAGTTTTAGAGGAATTTTGAAAATTCGAGTAGTGTGAATATTTCCAGTTCAAAGTACTTGAAAAATTTTGAAAATTCCAGTTCAAAGTAAAAATTTTTTTGAAGATTTCAAAAAATTTGAATGTTTAAGGAAGTTTGAAAACTTAAGTATGAGTATTAAGGAAAAGTTTTGAAGCCTTAAGTTAAAAGTACTCAAACAAAATATTGAGAGCTTTAAGTTTAAAGTACTTAGTCACATTTGAAAAACTTTAGTTTGAAGTACTTTAGGAAAAATTTAAAACAAATTTTTGTTTTAAGTACTTAAAAAAAATTTAGTTTTAAGTACTTAGTTAAGCACTTTAAAAACTTAGTACTTTTGAAAATGAGTTAAGTATTAAAAAAAAACTTAGCATTTTTGAAGGTGAATTAAGTACTTAAAAAGGCTGAGCATTTTTGAAAATGAATTAGGTGCTTTTTGAATAAAGGATAGAGTTTGAAAAAAAAATTTATATAAAAAATTTTAGAAAATTTTAAACTCTCCTTTCCTATCTCTCCCCCTTTGTCATATATCAAAAACAAATAAATATAGCAGAAACAGGATAATTAAATTGCATAAACGCGAAATAATAAATTGCATTATTTTGCTGTACTGACCCAATTCAGGATATGAACTAAACCAAATCAGTTTCTTTTAGGGTCCTGTCTAACCCAATTAGCTACTTACTAACTGTTATTAAACAGTAGTTTTTGCTGGGGATAGTCAAGTTAAGTGTTCTGTTCAAATTAGATTTTCTAAACTTGACACTTAACTTGATTACTGTGTAGTTTGTATTTAGTGCCCCAATTACTGCAGATGCACTGACTTAAAGCATCTTGAATTAAGGCAAAGACCTAAGCATCTCAACCCATTCTAGGTTATCAATCAAAAGAACTCTAAGGTGCTTGTGAGATGCTGGCTTCTAAATCTATAGGTGCATGCAGTTCTATGGTTAGGACCTAGGCTAAGTCCATTTGCGAAAAAGCCCTAGTTTTGAAGGGGGTATTTTTAAAATAAAACTAAGTCAAAAAATATTTAGAATTTTCAAAACTAAGTAAAATTTGATTTTGAAAACATTTAAAAGTTTTAAAAACTGATTTTAAAAATATTTGAAAATTTTAAAGGCCGAAAAAAAAGCCAAAAAGCAAAGTAGACCTATTCTACTAAGCATAATCCTAACTGCCTTCTTAGTGAATTGAACTCAGACTCAGGTAGGGGTTTGGTGAATATGTCAGCTAAGTTAGATTTAGAGTCTACATGCTTAAGGACTATCTCACCCCTGGCTACATGATCTCTTACAAAATGGTGCTTAACTTCTATGTGTTTAGTCCTGGAATGTTGGATTGGGTTTTTAGTTAGATTAATTGAGCTTATATTGTCAATAAAAACTTGGGTTTAGGTGTAATTGAGCTGAAAGTCCTTAAGAGTGTGCATCATCCATAAAAGTTGTGCTACACACTCTCCTAAGGCAACATACTCAGCTTCAGTTGTGGATAGAGATACACAGTGTTGTTTTCTGCTGCACCAACTTACTAGACTATTTCCTAATAGTTGGCAGCTTTCACTTGTGCTCTTTCTATCTAATTTATAACCTGCATAGTCAGAGTCCGAGTATCCTGACAAGTCGAAGGTTGAGGTCCTAGGATACCAAATCCCTATATTTAGGGTGCCCTTGACATATCTTAGTATTCTTTTTAGGGCTGCTAAGTGCGTTTCCTTAACACAGGTTTGGTATCTAGCGCACATCCCTACAGTAAAAAGAATATCAGGTCTGCTGGCTGTAAGGTACAGTAGACTTCCTATCATACTTCTATAGAGTTTAAGGTCTACTGGTTTATCATCAGGATCACTGTCTATCTTTATATTAGTGGCCATGGGGGTACTTATGCTTTTAGAGTTATCCATTTTAAATTTCTTTATTAACTCTTTAGCATATTTGGATTGATAGACATAGTTTCCATCCCTAGTTTGTTTAATTTGTAAACCTAGGAAAAAGTTAAGCTCACCAACTAAGCTCATTTCAAATTCATTTTCCATTATTTTAACAAATTCTTTTAGAAAGTTTGAGTTGGTGGACCCAAAGATTATATCATCTACGTAGATTTGGGCAATAAATATGTCTTTTCCTAGGGTTTTAATAAATAAGGTTGAGTCAATTTGTTCTTGTTTAAATTCTTTGGAAATTAAGTAAGTTGACAAGCGTTCATACCAGGCCCTAGGTGCTTGTTTTAGTCCATATACTGCTTTAGTAAGTTTGAACACGTGGTCAGGTCTTTCTAAGTCCTCAAACCCAGGGGTTGCCCTACATAAATTTCTTCTTTAATAAATCCATTTAAAAAGGCTGACTTTACATCCATTTGGTATAGCTTAAATCCTTTATGGGATGCAAAGGCTAATAACATCCTAATGGACTCAAGTCTAGCTACTGGGGCATATGTTTTGTCGTAATCTAACCCTTCTACTTGGCTGAATCCCTTTGCTACTAGGCGGGCTTTATTTCTGACTATTTCTCCTTGATCATTTAGTTTATTCCTAAAAACCCACTTAGTGTCAATGATGGATTTGCCTGCAGGTTTAGGCACTAGTCCCCAGACTTGGTTCCTCTCAAATTGGGCTAATTCTTCTTGCATAGTTATGATCTAATCAGGATCAGGTAGGGCTTCATCTATAGTTTTAGGTTCTATTTTTGAAATCATTGCTATTTGACTAAGGTTCCTATAGGAGGATGTAGTCCTGACTCCTAGAGTTGGATCACCCACAATTTGATCGGTTGGGTGACTGAGTCTGGGTTTCTTGGTTTTTCTAGAACTTGGTTCAGCCTCATATTCGGCTGGTCGGTTTGGTTCACTATTTGATTCAACTCTTTGAGCTGGTTCAATTATTGGTTCGATAATTGGTTCATTTGACTCACTAGTTGATTCAATGGTTAGTTCGTTTATGGGTTCAATTAAGGATTCACCAATTTGTTGATTATCTTCTTGATCAGTATTTGATGAAGTTGAATTTTGATTTGAGTTAATTTCTTCATCAAATATTAGGTTGGTTGTTTCTTCGATTTTCTTGGTTTGGTTGTTGTAAACCCTATAGGCTCTACTTGTTGTTGAATATCCTAGGAAGATGCCTGGGGTTGACTTAGACTGGAATTTTCCTAAGTAGTCTTTGGTGTTTAAGATATAGACTTTGCATCCAAAGACCCTTAGGTAGTGTAGGTTTGGAATTCTATGATAATATAATTCATAAGGTGTTTTGTTGTGTCGTTTGTTAATCAGGACCCTATTTTGGATGTAGCAGGCCGTACTGATTGCTTCTGCCCAATATTGATTGGCTAAATTAAATTCATTGAGCATAGCCCTAGCAGCTTCCTGTAGGGTTCTATTTTTTCTTTCGACTATCCCATTTTGTTGGGGGGTTCTAGGACATGAAAATTCATGTATATACCCATTTACCTTACAGAATTCCTCGAACCGTTGATTTTCAAATTCTCCCCCGTGGTCACTTCTAAGTTTTTTGATTTTAGTATCATTTTGATTTTCAACTAACTTACAGAATTCATTAATTAAGTTTAGGGCTTCATCTTTGGTCTTTAGAAATCTAACCCAGGTAAACCTAGAGTAATCATCAACTATTACTAAGCAGTACCGGCTTCCGCTTAGTGACTTGGCTCCATGTGAATCAAATAGGTCAAGGTGCAGGAGCTCAAGTGTGGTTTGAGTTAGATCAGATTGAATTAGTTTGTGGTTAGATCTGGTTTGTTTACCTTGATTGCAAGATTCACAGATTAGGTTTTCATGATTTTTAATCTTGGGAATACCTTTAATTAAGCCAAGTTGGGTGATTTTTAAAATAGTTCTTAGGTTGGTGTGACGTAGTCTCCTATGCCAGAGGTTTGATTGTTCTAACTGGGTTAACATGCATTTAGGTACTAAGGGAAGGTTTATAGTGTAAACATTATTTTTCCTAGTGCCCTTAAGCATGATTTTTGAGTCTTGTACATTTCTAATCAGGCAGTTAGAATTGTTAAATGTAACTATATAACCGGAATCACACAACTGACTTATGCTAAGTAAGTTAAAATTGAATTGTTCAACCAAGAGCACTTTCTTAATAATAAAGTCAGATTTGAGTTCAATATTACCTGACCCAATTACCTTGAGTGTAGCATTGTTGCCAAATGCCACAGAGCCTAGGTTCTTGAACTTGAGTTTGGTGAATTTCAATTTATCTCCAGTCATGTGTCTGGAGCAACCGCTATCCAACATCCATTGGTCCAAATCTTTATGTTCCTACACATAAAGAGTTTTGTTGATTTGGATCCAATTAGAATCAGGAGTAGCCTAAATTGATTTTCACAGCCTAGTCTGTCTCACCCAAATCTAGGGTTTTCAATCACGTTAGCCTTATAGGTTTTGTGAGACAGGTTTTGATAAAAGACTTTTTGAAAAACATAATTTATTTTGAAAATTTTGAAAACAGTTGAATTTATTTTAAAATTATTTGAATCTATACATAATTGAAAATTTGTGTTAGATTTAAATTTTACAAGGACTAATTTGAATTTGAATTTCAGAGATTGGCTTCCAGGTCTTGGCGAGGCACTAGGCCTTCTTTGGCCGTAGCCTTATTGGATCATCAACCTTTTCCTTGACAAAGCCTTTCAATGAAGTTTCATTTTCAAAATTAATCTTTGAAAAATTCTGGTCTAACTAATTTGGGTCTTGGATCGGTAGCTTCGGCTAGTTTCACTAGTCTAAAGAGACCAAGTATACTTTACCTTATTAGAATTGATTTCCCTAACGTACTATCATCTCACCTCCTCCCAATACTATGTTGTCAATTTTCAGTTAAGTTGGTTTAGTCCTTAAACTAACCATTCCTAAGTCAAAGCATGATAAATTTCAGAAATTAAATAAACAAGCAACCAAGCAAATTGCAAGCAAGAATTGAATTTTATCTAATAATAACTATTGTTTTCAATTTGGCTCCCCCTGGACTATAGCCACGATAATGGTTTGGCAAGATGTGAATCTTGTCCTTGGGAATCCAATATTGGTTTGATCCAGTTTGTTTGTTCAGGCATAGTTTTGGTACCCATGCCTAAACCTTAGGTCTGGACTGGTTCAGTACAGCAAAGTAGGATCTTTGTCGAGACTTGGTTCTATAACCTAGTCCGGATCGATTTAGAACCGATTTCTGTTTTCCAAGAATCATGTCAAGATTCTTGGAACCAGAAGTGAATCGTTCTAAGGCTGATCTAAGATCCTTAACCTGAGTTTTCAGGGAGGAGTTCTCTTTCTCAAGTTTTTCAACTTGAGTAGAGGTTCCTTCTTGAACCTTCTCAGTTAAGGGTTTAGGGTCAGCTTCCTCTTTCAGGAGTTTTACTTCCTGTCGGAGGGATTCGATTCGGAGTTTGGCTTTCGCCAAATTTCGAGAAAGATAAGATATTAACTCGTTTAATTGACTTCTAGTAAATCCACATACCTTGATTTCGCCATCCTCTGAGAATGTCAGTCTGTCATCATCCTTTTCTGATTCTGATTCGGTCTCGACTTCTTCTGAGGCGGTTAGTGCGAGTAGGTTCAGTTGTGGGACCTCTTCTTCTTCGGAGGAGGAGGACTGGTCCCACGTTGCTTGAAGTGCATTCTTCTTCCTTCTATTCTTTTTGGTCTCCTTCAGGTTCGGACACTCCGTCTTGTAGTGACCTTTCTTCTTGCACTCGTAGCAGGTCACATTGGGCTTGTTCTTTTCGTTTGCGGGTTCATCTGGTTCATCCTTTCTTCTACTAGCTCTTCGTTTGTTGGTTTGGTTCTTTAATTCCTTGTAGTAGTTTCTTGCCAGTCGAACCAGCTTAGGTCTATCTCCTTCTTCGTCTTCTGAGTCTGAGTCTGAGTTAGACTCGGGTTCAGGTTGAGACTTTTTCTTTGTTGTCCTTCCAGTTGTACCTGCAACAAAGGCAATACCTTTCTTGGCCAAATTGCAGTTAGTCTGTTCATATAATTTTAATTCAGAGAACAATTCATCTAATTTAACTTTTGAAAGGTCCCTTGAAACCTTGTATGCATCTACCATAGATGCCCACAAGGTGTTTCTAGGGAAAGCATTTAAAGCGTACCTTATTAAGTCACGGTTTTCTACCTTGTGACCGATGGTGTGCAGTCCGTTCATCAGTTCCTGGATTCGGGCGTGAAGCTGAGTTGCTATTTCGTTGTCGGTCATTTTAATTGTATGCAGCTTGTTCAGGAGGAGATCCCTCTTGCTGATCCGAGTGTCTAATGTTCCTTCGTGCAGCTCGATTAGTTTCCCCCACAGCTCCTTGGCACTGTTGAAGGGACCCACCCGGTTCAGCTCCTCTTTTATTAAGTCGCATTGGAGGGTCTGGGCTGCCTTTGCATCCGCTTCAATTTTCCGTTTCAGAGCGGTGTCCCACTCTGTGTAAGTCTGAGGTACTCCTTCAGCATTTCTTGGAATCTCCAGTCCGGACTGGATGATTATCCACATGTCCACCTGAATTTTCAGATGGACCTCCATTCTGCTCTTCCAGTAGGAGAAGTCCTCCTCACTGAAAAGAGGTGGTCTTGCGGTGCTGAAGCCTTCTTGCATGACCATTTTATCTGAAATGTAAACTAAGCAAAAAAAGAATATCCCAAGACTAGGTCTTGGATTAGTAGTGCGGGAAAAAAATATTTGTCGAGGGGTGTTGCACCAACCTCGATTAACGAGAAGAAAATTTAAAAAAATTTAAAAAATTTCGTAAAAAAATCCGAAAAATTCTCAAATTGGTGGTTGCACCAAATTTGAGCTTCCCCGCTCTGATAACCCCTTGTTGGATCGAGAGAACCGATAGAGGGGGGTGAATATCGAAAAATGTTTGGATTTAAGAATTAGAGAAGTTATGCAGCGGAAATTAAAACAAACAAACGCAAACACCAAGTTTTTTACTTGGTTCGGAGTCGCGGTCGGCTCCTACTCCAAGGCCCACGGTCGTTGACCGTTTACTGCGGGCAATTCTATATTTGTGCAAAATGGTTTACAAATAGATGTTACAATTACAGTATAGTAAACACAAAAATAAAAAATCGCTCTTCGTTATCGACGCCCGGTGTGGAATGTTTCTCGGAGCAGAGGGACGTCCCTGGTCAGCTGCTGCCTCACTCCTTTGAGGCTCTCTGAGCTGCAGACACTCGTTCCTTCGGTCCTGCATCCAGGGTTAGTCCAAAACCACATAAAGCAATAAGATGTTAGTTTATACAGCCTTAGCTGTCTTGGTTCTGACTTTGGGCCTCCAAAATGGAGCCCTAGGTCGAACCGACGCCTACTGTTCCCTCGTCGGGGAACGGGTCCTCACCTACTCCTCTCGGGAGAATGCACCTGATGCCAACCGGCTCCTCCGGTTAGAGTTTTGCCCTGCAGTCCTTCGCCAGGTGCCTAGCTGTCCTTTGCCAGGTCTTCAGTACCAAGCTGCCCTTCGCTTGGTGCCTAGTAGTCCTTCGCTAGGACTTCGTATCCTGGTATTCCTTCGTCAGGTGCCTAGCAGTCCTTCGCCAGGTCTTTGTATCCTGGCATTCCCTCGCCAGGTGTCTAGCTGTCCTTCGCTAGGTCTTTGTATCCTGGCATTCCATCGCCAGGTACCTAGCAGTCCTTCGCTAGGGCATTGCCT
Organism: Boesenbergia rotunda; assembly: GCA_024364735.1. Taxonomy (NCBI): domain Eukaryota; kingdom Viridiplantae; phylum Streptophyta; class Magnoliopsida; order Zingiberales; family Zingiberaceae; genus Boesenbergia; species Boesenbergia rotunda. Next base: position 217,523 of record JAGFNQ010000194.1, read on the forward strand.
GCACACTTGGGTAACATGTTAGACACACAATATACCTTAACTTTTGAACCCTGTTGCGATTATCAAAATATAGGTTTGACTTGGGTGCATTCTGCACCAACAATATCATGATCCTATCTTGTTTTCCTAATCTTGGACTCAACTACAATTGACTTTGCAACAAGATCAAAAGAGAGGTATAGGTTTCCTAACCTTGTACTCAATTTTCATCAATTTGTACTCAATTTCGGCTGATTTGTACTCGATTTCAGCCAATGTGTACTGAAATTGTTTCAATTTGAACTCAAAATCCCCATGACTTTGTCAACTCTTGGATAGTCAAATAATAGGGCATATATCATGATCCTATCTTGTTTCTCTAACTTTGGACTGTAACTACAATGGACTTTGCATCGAGATCATGAGAGAGGTAAGTGATACCTCTCTCATGATCCTATCTTGATTTCCTAACCTTGGACTCTAACTACAATAGACTTTGCATCAAGATCATGAGAGAGGTATAGGTTTCCTAACCTTGTACTCGATTTTCATCAATTTGTACTCAATTTCGACTATTTTGTACTTGATTTCGACCAATGTGTACTGAAATTGTATCAATTTGAACTCAAAATCCCCATGTCCTTGCCAACTCTTGGATAGTGAAATAATAGGGCATATATCATGATCCTATCTTGTTTTCCTAACCTTGGACTCTAACTACAATGGACTTTGCATCAAGATCATGAGAGAGGTATAGGTTTCCTAACCTTGTACTCGATTTTCATCAATTTGTACTCAATTTCGGCTGATTTGTACTCGATTTCAGCCAATGTGTACTGAAATTGTATCAATTTATACTCAAAATCCCCATGGCCGTGTCAACTCTTGGATTGTCAAATAATAGGGCATATATCATGATCCTATCTTGGTTTCCTAACCTTGGACTCTAACTACAATAGACTTTGCATCAAGATCATGAGAGAGGTAAGTGATACCTCTCTCATGATCCTATCTTTTTTTCCTAACCTTGGACTCTAACTATAATGTACTTTGCATCAAGATCATGAGAGAGGTATAGGTTTCCTAACTTTGTACTCGATTTTCATCAATTTGTACTCAATTGCGGCTGATTTGTACTCGATTTCAGCCAATGTGTACTGAAATTGTATCAATTTGTACTCAAAATCCCCATGGCCTTGCCAACTCTTGGATAGTCAAATAATAGTGTATATATCATGATCCTATCTTGTTTTCCTAATCTTGGACTCAACTACAATGGAATTTGCATCAAGATCATGAGAGAGGTATAGGTTTCCAAACTTTGTACTCGATTTTCATCAATGTACTCAATTTGTGCTGATTTGTACTCGATTTCAGCCAATGTGTACTGAAATTGTTTCAATTTGTACTCAAAATTCCCATGGCCTTGCCAACTCTTGGATAGTCAAATAATAGGGCATATATCATGATCGTATCTTGGTTTCCTAAGCTTCGACTTTAACTACAATGGACATTGCATCAAGATCATGAGAGAGGTAAGTGATACCTATCTCATGATCCTATCTTGCTTTCCTAACCTTAGACTCTATCTACAATAGACTTTGCATCAAGATCATGAGAGAGGTATAGGTTTCCTATCCTTGTACTCGATTTTTATCAATTTGTACTCAATTTCGGCTGATTTGTACTCGATTTCAGCCAATGTGTACTGATATTGTATCAATAAGTACTCAAAATCTCCTTGGCCTTGCCAACCCTTGGATAGTCAAATAATAGGGCATATATCATGATCCTATCTTATTTTCCTAACCTTGGACTCAACTACAATGTACTTTGCATCAAGATCATGAGAGAGGTATAGGTTTCCTAACCTTGTACTCGATTTTCATCAATTTGTACACAATTTCGGCTGATTTGTTTAGGACCGGTGTCGTCGATAGAGGGGGGGTAAATATCGACCGTTAAACTTTTCGCGGAAACTTCGTAAAACTTTCGATCTACTCAGAGCATTAGTGCAGCAGAAAAATAAAACAGAAAAAGAAATAATAATACAAGGACACAGCGGGATTTATTTACTTGGTTCCCAACCCCCCAGGGTTAGTATGTCCAAGGCCTATGTACTCGGCGTGAGTACACTATTGGTCTCCTTTTCGGAATTTCCGGAGGCGGAGAAAACCCGTCTTATAGTGTAGCACAAATATAGAAAATTAAGTACGGAATAAATGCAAACTGAACAAAACAAATTCTGACGCTCGGCCGATCTGAACCTCCGAAGTGCCGCGCACTTCCTCCTGGAGCCTCCTGGTCGTAGAGCATCATCTTTAGCGCGTTGTTGTCGGTCAGAATGATCGGAATAGCACTTAGCAGTTGTGTTTGAAGCAAAGGGGTCGAAACCCCTTTTATAGCACTCCTGGGACGCCCTGGACATCGGGGGCTCCCCGATAAACTCAGTCAAACCTTATCCCCGCATCGACCTCGCCGCAGTTGATAAAACCTTTGACCAGGGCGCCCCGGACCTCCTGGGCACCCTCATGATGGCTTATCTGTGTTTTGGACTCGAAACAGCAAATACATCTTTGAACCCGGGCGCCCCGGATCTCCCGGGCTCCCCGCTTGAAGCCTATTCTGCCTACGACACAAAACACTGCTTTTCCTTCTTTAGTTTGGGTGCCCTCATCATTGGGGGCGCCCTGGATGCAAGGGGGCACCCCCACTGATGGGGCGCCCAGCTTCAAGGCTGGCAGCACAGTTTTTTTTTGCCTGGTTACCTGCTTTGTCTCCGGTTCTTGGTACCTGCAAGATACACAAACACAAAGCAAGTGTACATACAATATTAGCCTTAAGGACTTGGTTCGGACTTCGGATTTCCATGAAATCCTAGGTCGAACCGACGCAAGTTCTCACTCCCCGAGAACGCGCCTTTCACCTACTCCTTTCAAGAGACGGTTGCCACCCGGTCCTTTGGTTGGACTTTTACCCAGCAACCCTTCGCCAGGTGCCTAGCATCCCTTCGCCAGGTCTTCAAAGCCTAGCAGTCCTTCGCCAGGTGCCTAGCAGCCCTTCGCTAGGTCTTCATTACCAAGTAGTCCTTCGCCTGGTGCCTAGCAGTCCTTCGCTAGGTCTTAGACTCCTAGCAGCCCTTCGCTAGGTGCCCAGCAGCCCTTCGCCAGGTCTTAGGGTTTCGATGCCTAGCAGCCCTTCACTAGGTGGCCAGCAGCCCTTCGCCGGGACTTAGTGTTTTGATACCTAGCAGTCCTTCGCTAGGTGCCCAGCAGCCCTTCGCCAGGACTTAGTGCCCAGCTTCACTCACCAGGTCTTAGAGCCTAGGTTGACTAGGTCTTTTCTTCCACTTTGGTTACTCCTCCTTTGCTCACCTTCCCTTGTTCTATATATCACTGACTTAAGTGTATTGTCAAACATTAAAACACTTAGAGGAGGACATCCTTGATGTAACTTGCACCAACAATCTCCCCCTTTTTGATGTTTGACAATAACTTAAGTTAGATTGGTTGAAGGAGCTAACTTACTATCCTTGGGATCAAACTAAAAAATGACCTTAGTTTTGAAAATATATTTTTGATCCTCTGGGAATTCTCTCCCATTTTGAAAAATATTTTGATTAAATGGTCCTTTGGAAAAAAAAATTCTAACTTAAGCACACCTCTCCCCCTTTGTCATACATCAATAAAAACCTCCAGAAATACTTGCGCCAACAATGAGAATATTTTGTTCTTTTAGTATAAATTTGTGAAGGCATAGCATAAAACTCAATATTTACGTATTTTGATCTTAGAAAACTTAAACAATATTGCATTTGAGAAAAATATCATATTTTTGGAAGAATACTGTGAGTTTTGAAAGGTGCAAGTACTTTGACAGATCTGATGCATTTTTTAAAGATATTTTGAAAAATAAGTTTTTCTGAAAAATATTATTCATATTTTGTGCAAGTACTTTGAAAGATCTGATGCATTTTGAAAACATAATATTTTACTTGACTTGGTTTCTTTTCCAGTCTGACACAATCCTAGGAAAACTTGTTAACTACAAGGACATTTTCCTAAGTGCCCTGGAAATTTTTCAAACTCAAGTAAATATAAAAATAATTTCATAAGTCACATAACTTCTGAAAAAAAAGAATAATAGGATGTAAGTATATTTTGAAAAATGTATAAATTTTTGAAGTCATAATACTTGATTTGGTTTATCTTTCAGTCTGACACAATCATAGGAAACCTTGTTGACTACAAGGAAATTTTTCTAAGTGTCCTGGAAGATTTTCCAACCTCAAGATAAACATTTTTGTTTTTTATAAATTGATCAAAACCAGAAGAATGTTTGAAAATCCTGGTATATTTTTTTTAAAAAAATGATAGTATTCCAAAAGAATACTTATGTTTTTAGCATGATTTGAAAATACCACACATGAAAACATTTGAAATATTCAATAATTCTTTTAATTTGACCTCCCCCTAAACTTGACCCAGTCCTGGGAAGCTTGTTGACCACAAGTACTCTTCCTCTGAGTCTTAAGGTTTGATTCAAATCAAAGGAATTATCTAATAATTTCAAAACAATTAATTACACAAAAAAAACTTTTTCAGAAGTTTGATTTAGACTCCCCCTAAATCTAACACATCCTAGGACTCCTTGTAGATTATGAAGTGGACCTTCCTCTGTGACATTAGGGTTTATCAAAATCAAACAAGACAAAGCACACTCTTGGAATGTATTTTTGAAATTTCGAAACATATTTTGAAATTAAGGTAATTTATCCGACATAGTTTTTGAAAGACATAAGTAATAGTGTTTAAAACCCAGTTTTCGAAAATCGTTTTAAAAGATAGTGGTTTTTCAATGACAATTTTTGAAAAAGAATAAACCACTCCCCATGTATCCAACATCGTTTGACTCTATCTAAGTGCTTTAAGGAACGCTAGTGTTGTCCTATGAGGCTTGTGACTAATTGAGTGAGTCAAACAATTTGTGAAAAGATATACTTTTGAAAAATGTATAATATGTATAATCAATTAGACAAGCATGAATTCCATAAAAATATTATTATGTTGAAGCACTATTTTGAAAATATATTTTTAGGAAAATATTCTAACAATTTTGAAAAATAATTTTGAAAACTATTTTTCAATTCATTAGTCCTTAACATCTCACCCATTTTAGATGTATCAATACAACAAGCATGGTTGCCTTATAGGTGTATTGTGAGATGCTTGAATCATTTTTCTTACACTAGTAGAATTTTCGGCATTTACTTCGGATATTCACCGAAGTCATAGATAGATAATTACCGAAGTAGACGCACGTGAAGTAAAAAAAGGATTATTTTACGTCGCCATATAACCGAAGTCATATCCATGAAATTAGCGAAGTCTTTTACCGGTTCAAAGAGGCAATCCGGTTCAGATTTAGACCGATTCTGAAGTAAAAACTTGTCTTTTACTTCGTTGGTTTTGTAAATTGCCGAAGTAATCGATGATATAAAACTTTACAGTTTAAATTAATTGTCGAAGTAAAACAATATTTGTTGCTTTAGTAGTTTTGTAATGCGACGAAGTAATAGATGATATATAACTTCACAGTTTATATTAATTATCGAAGCAAATATATTTTATAACTTCGCCAGTATTTATATTTATCGAAGTATATAGTATTATGTTACTTCATCATATACGTTTATTGGCACAGTAATCGATTTCAAAGACTTCGTTATTTTGTATGATACAGAGGCAATAGATTTGTAACGACTTCACAATTATTAAATTGTGATGAAGTAAATATATTTTTTAACTTCATCACAATTCAAATGGATGAAGTATTTTATTTTTGATTACTTCACCATTAAATTTTATTATCGAAGTAAATAATCATATTTTATTACAATATAATTTTAGTTTAATGAAGTAAATGTCAATTACCACCGCACTAATTTAATAAAAGAGTGAAGTAAAAATTATTTTTACTTCATTAAAATTAAACAATTATCCATTCAAAATGATAAATATATATCAACGAATCCATCAATGCACAAGTACATATCCATAAATCCACAAGTATATATAACCAAAATATATATCCACAAGTATATCCAAAATCCATAATGAAAGATCAAAATATGTATCCTAAGTACACCACCAATTTAGACATATATATGAGTAGACAAATTCACTCCATTCACTTCTAACATCATCATATTCGGATTGTTGGTAATATTGATCCTTGATTATTCCTGCAAACTTTTAAGCAAAAATACAAAATGCATTAGATTCATCCAATTGTAATAGTTTATCTCAATTATAAACCAAAGCATATAATACAAAAAAATATTACCATCCTCTCCAACTGTGGATTTTTACATTCTACTATCTCTTTCATGTACCTCATCACACAATATCCACATTCAATTGAACCATTTTGTTTTAGATTACCCTATAATGAAATATAAAAGGTAATGTAATGGTCACAATAAAGTTATAAGAATCACCCATTCATATCTTCATACATAAGCACAATACATACCGTTAGTGAGACAAGTACCCCAAATGTCAAGCCTATGATGCCAAACTACAAGAAAAAATTTCACAACAGATTTAGCATACAGGCATATCTTGAAATCTATATGACATGAAAGAGATTTTGGTTTGACCAACACAAGAATTAGTATAGTATTGGTTTCAATGACTTCAATCCAGCATCGCAGAGAGAAGTGCGATATCATGTAATGTTCTGAAAAGCTAACTTAAGATTGAAGTTTCAAATAAAAATGCTACCAAGTCAACGTTTACCTACTGAGCTTAAAATCAATATCCATTTTTCCTGTATAGGGATCTAGATTGTATAAAATATATTTCTTTGGACTCTAGAAAGCAAAGACTTGCAATTGTTGACTGACGACAGAGAAACAGCAAGGCTCGCACCAAATTGCAAGTTATATAATGAGCTCCAGCGACTATTCAATGTGAATGATTAAAAAGTCGAATAATGACAATTGATTTTCATTTATTGAATCTAACCAGAGCCGCAAAAAGAGAACTAAAAAATGCAAGAATAAAAAAAGTAAAAGGAGGAGCGATCACTAACGTGGACTTGGAAGTCTAAGCAGGCAGGCCCGGTGTTGTAGTATTCAACAATCCCACGTTGCGCTCCAAGTCTCCCCTATTTATGGCGCCTTGGAAGACCAGCAAAAGCTATCGACGACCCGCACTCCTCGTTCTCCACCCTGTAAATCTGTAATATCAAAAATCCAATACGTCACTTTCCTGCATTTACACCATTGGAGCCATCTCAAAGGCATCATCTTCCACAATTTTGTCTTCCTGCCGATATAATTGATTTAGACACCTTTGACCAAAGCTTGGCTATTCAACACACTCGTTATATAGTATTAGCACAAAGAACAGTTCTTTACCTTCTTCTTCCGTGGCGTAGTTGCTTCTGCTGCCCTTAAGTTGCAGGCTCTTCGAGCGTCTGCAAGCAAAGAGCAGAAGCCTGTGAGCGGAGTATCGTAATGATGGGGAGAAAGGAAGAGAGGCCCGGGCAGGCGTTGGAGGTCAAGGTACCGAACCTATTCCGATGCCCCATATCGTTGGACGTGATGCGGTCACCTGTGAGCCTGTGCACCGGAGTAACTTACGATTGTGCCTCCATCCAACGGTGGCTCGAATCGGGGCACACCACGTGTCCGGCCACGATGCTCCCCCTCCCCTCCACCGACCTCATCCCCAACCTCACCGTTCAGCGCCTGATCCACATCTGGTCCGCCTCCGCCGCTTCCTCCGCTTCCTCCCCTGCCGCCGTCCTCACTCGCCGGGTCGCCAGCGACCTCCTCCGCGAGATCAACTCCTCGGCCGCGGATCACGACGCCGCCCCCGCTCTCCGCAAGCTCGCGGACTTCTTCTCCAGCATCGAGGTTGATGAGATCGACAAGAACGACCTCGTCAACGCCGGTGGATGCGCCACCGTCCTCGCCCCCCTTCTCCTGCGGAAAGATTCCAAGCTGGACGTCTCGGCGGCGGCGGCGAGGGTTCTCGCCTTGATCTTCACTTCCGATGTCATCGCGGAGAGCAATAAGTAGATTGCGGTTTCCGCTCTCGTTTCGGATCTCAATCGCTCGATTTCGGCTCTGGCGCGACTTTTGAGGGATGAGGAGCGCCTCGAGTCGCGGATCGATGCGGCGTGGGTCCTCGATGCGATCGTAGCCGCCGCCGCGTCCGACGCGGAAGCCAAGATGTTGATCGCTGAAAATGAGGAGATGATCGGAGAGCTTGTCCGGCTTATCGGGCCGGCCGATGAGAAGGGGACTGCAATGGATTGCCGGGCAGTCGAGGCAGGCTTAGGGTGCCTGGCTGGGATCTCTTCGGCGAAGCGTGCCCGGCCACGGATGGTGCGGCTGGGGGTCGTGGAGGCGCTGACTCGGGTGTTGGATGTAGATCCCGCAGTGGTGACGGCTGTGGCAGCCGGGAAGCAACCTAGGTCTTCGCCGAAGCAGAGCAGAGAAGAGCATGGCAGAGAAACTTAGGTCGCCGATCGCTTGGAGATAGAGAAACTTAAGTCGCCGATCGCTTGGAGATGGGGTGACGCGCGCGGGAGAAACTTAGGTCGAAGCGGGAGAAGCAAAAGTTGCGAAGCAATCGGCCGGCTGATATAATTTAGGTTAAGTGCAGTAGAAAAGTAGGGAAGAAAATATTATGGGATTAAGCCATGCGGAGTGGGAGAAATTTAGCGCAAATAGGGGATTAGCTTGGGAGCGGGAGAAAATTAGGAATATTAGCTGCGGAGCGAGAGAAAAATCGGTTCAGATTTTATTTTATTTTATTGGTTCAATTTTATTACTTCGCCAATTAAAATTATAAATTTTATTGTAAACTTTATTACTTCATTAAATACAAATTGCGAAGTAATAATTATTAAAAATTTTAGAAAAAGTCTATTTTTTTTATTCTATGAAGTCTAAAACTATATTTACTACTTCAATTTTATTATCGAAGTTTATTAATGTATATTACTTCATCATTAATTATCGCCGAAGTAATTATCGCCGAAGTAAATGCCGGAAATTCTACTAGTGTTAATTTATTATTAACTCTAAGATTTAATTGAAGCTTGTGTTAGATTTGAATTTGACACGAAGTAACTTGAATTTGAATTTCAAAAATTGGCTTCCAGGTCTTGGCGAGGCACTAGGCCTTCTTTGGCCGTAGCCTTATTGGATCATCAACCCTTTCCTTGACAAAGCCTTTTAACGAAATTTCATTTTCAAAATTACTTTTTGAAAAATTCTGGTCTAACTAGTTTGGGTCTTGGATCGGTAGCTTCGGCTAGTTTCACTAGTCTAAAGAGACCAAGTAGTGTATACTTGACCTTATTAGAAGAGGCTTCCCTAATGTACTATCATCTCACCGCCATCCAATACTAGGTTGATCAAGTTTCAATTATTCTTTTTCCTATAACCGTTCTAATATATGTATAAAATTTAAATATGAATGACATGTCATATAAAAAGAAGTAGCAAATGCATGACATGACAATTATGCATGAGTCAAACAATTCAAATCATTTTATTTAAGTTTCTAAAAATGAATCAAATTCCCGATTTGATACATGTCGTGTGAACCCGCGAATATGCCAACCCACTTTGACATATTTAATGTTATTAATTTTAAATGTTACAGTTTGGGTAAAAATTTTATTTCAGTTTGAGTTTACGTTATTTAAGATTTTAGTTGGATTCAGGTTAATTAAGAATTAATTGAAATTGAATTAATTAGAAATTAATTGATGTTGAATTAATTTAAGTTTGAATTGATTAAGATTTAAATTGAATTTAATTGATTCAATTAAATTTATTTGACTTAATTTAAGTTTGAATTAAAATCTAATTGAATTAATTTTAAGTTTGAATTAATTAATATATAATTTATTTGAATTTAATTTAATTTAATTTGAATTAATTTGAATTTACTTGAATTAATCTTAATTAATTGAATTAATTTGAGTTTATTTGAATTAATTTGAATTTTTTTAAATTTGAATTTAATTTAATTTGAATTTAATTTAATTTAAATTTAATTTAATTTAAATTTAATTTGAATTTAATTTAATTTAAATTTAATTTGAATTTAATTTAATTTTAATTTAATTTAATTTGAATTTAATTTAATTTGAATAATTAAGGTTGAAATGATTAATTAATAATTGTGAATTTAAATTCATCATTTTCATTATTTCGAAAATTTCTTCTTCATCTTTATCTATCTTTACAAGTTTTTCTAATAATTTTGATTTATTTGAATCTTTGTAATTTTTATTGACTATGGCCCTAATCTTATATAGTTCTATATCCTCCTCAACCTCAAAATTATATCTTTTATAGTATCCTCAAAACAGGAGGAGTAATTTGGGCCACTAGTTAAGGTTTTGTAATAGTTTTCAAGATTATCTATGATTAAGTTATTATCTAGGAGAATATTGTCCTCAGATACATCTTCAATATTTTCAAGAAATTCAATATTAATCTCTAGATTATCTTTAAGATTTTCAGAATTAATTTTTGGATTATCCTTAAGATTTTCAGAATTAATTTCTGGATTATCCTTACGATTTTCAGAATTAATTTCTGAATTATTCTTAAGATTTTTAATCTCAAATTCATAGTTATACAATGGATTTTCAACTTTAAATTCATAATTATCTAAAGGATTTTCAAATTTAGAATTATCCTTAAGATTTTTGAATTCAGATTTATCCGTAGGACTAAATTTATGTAAATTAGAATTATCAGAATTGACATTATTAGAATTGAAGTTATCAGAATCAGAATTAAGTTTAAAATTATCAGAAATAAAATTATTAGGATTAACATTATCAGTATTAAAGTTATGATAATTTATTTTAGAAATTACTGAATTAATGTTCTAAATTAAATAATTAATTTCTGATATTTTAGTCATATATGCATTTTCTAATTTGTCATGCAAAATATTAATTTTACTATGCAGTAAATCTAATTTATCCGAGAAATTAACTAAATTATCTAAAGACAGTGCAGGAATTTTGAAACTTTTCGGAACATAAATTTTACGTACCTTTATCGAACATTTGTTCTTGTAGTGTCCGTATTTTCCGCACTTGAAGCATTGTACGTGATCTTTGTTTTTCCGGACTCCTGGCGCTGGTGCCTCCTTTGCCGCTGGTGATGAAGATCGAATCTTATGAGTAGGGCACTGATTTTTATAGTACCCTCTCTCACTGCACGTGAAACAACTAATATGGAATTTAAAAACAGACATTTTAAAATATACCTGATTCACCCCTGGGCTCCCCCTCAACTCCTGGCATCGTTGCTCCGTCGGCAGTTAGTCCGGTGAAGAGCGGCCCGACTCTGATACCAATTGTAGGACCGGTGCCGTCGATAGAGGGGGGTGAATATCGACCGTTAAACTTTTCGTGGAAACTTCGTAAAACATTCGATCTACTCAGAGCGTTAGTGCAGCGGAAAAATAAAACAAAAAAAGAAATAACAATACAAGGACACAGCGGGATTTATTTACTTGGTTCCCAACCCCCCAAGGTCAGTACGTCCAAGGCCTATGTACTGGTGTGAGTCCACTATTGGTCTCCTTTCCGGAATTTCTGGAGGCAGAGAAAACCCGTCTTACAGTGTACAATTACAAGCACAAGTACAGAAAATTAAGTACGGAATAAATGCAAACTGAACAAAACAAATTCTGACGCTCGGCCGATCTAGACCTTCGAAGTGCCGCGCACTTCCTCCTGGAGCCTCCCGGTCGTAGAGCTTCGTCTTTAGCGCGTTGTTGTTGGTCAGAATGATCGGAATAGCACTTAGCAGTTGTGTTTGAAGCAGAGGGGTCGAAGCCCCTTTTATAGCACTCCTAGGGGTGCCCTGGACGTCGAGGGCGCCCCGATAAACTCGGTCAAACCTTATCCCTGCGTCGACCTCACCGCAGCTGATAAAACCTTTGACCAGAGTGTCCCGGACCTCCCGGGCGCCCTCATGAAGGCTTATCTATGTTTTGGACTCGAAACAGCAAATACAGCTTTGAACCCGGGTGCCCCGGACCTCCCGGGTGCCCCGGACCTCCCGGGTGCCCCGGACCTCCCGGGTGCCCCGGACCTCCCGGGCGCCCCTCTTAAAGCCTATTCTGCCTACGACACAAAACACTACTTTTCCTTCTTTAGTTTGGGCGCCCTCATCATTAGGGGCGCCCTGGATGCATGGGGGTGCCCCCACTGATGGGGGCGCCCAGCTTCAAGGCTGGCAGCACAGTTTTTTTTTGTCTGGTTACCTGCTTTGTCTCCGGTTCTTGGTACCTGCAAGATACACAAACACAAAGTAAGTGTACATACAATATTAGCCTTAAGGACTTGGTTCGGACTTCGGATTTCCACGAAACCCTAGGTCGAACCGACGCAAGTTCTCACTCCCCGAGAACGCGCCTTTCACCTACTCCTTTCAGGAGACGGTTGCCACCCGGTCCTTTGGTTGGACTTTTACCCAGCAGCCCTTCGCCAGGTGCCTAGCATTCCTTCGCCAGGTCTTCAAAGCCTAGCAGTCCTTCGCCAGGTGTCTAGCAGCCCTTCGCTAGGTCTTCATTACCAAGCAATCCTTCGCCTAGTGCCTAGCAGTCCTTCGCTAGGTCTTAGACTCATAGAAGCCCTTCGCTAGGTGCCCAGCAGCCCTTCGCCAGGTCTTAGGGTTTCGATGCCTAGCAGCCCTTCGCTAGGTGCCCAGCAGCCCTTCGCCAGGACTTAGTGTCCAACTTCACTCACTAGGTCTTAGTGCCTAGGTTAACTAGGTCTTTTCTTCCACTTTGGTTACTCCTCCTTTGCTCACCTTCCCTTGTTCTATATATCACTGACTTAAAACACTTAGAGGAGGACATCCTTAATGCAACTTGCACCAACAATTTGTACTCAATTTCAGCCAATGTGTACTTAAATTGTATCAATTTGTACTCAAAATCTCCATGACCTTGCCAACTCTTGGATAGTACTGAAATTCTTACAGCATCTCAAACTTGGCAATGTGTACTGAAATTCTGACAGCATCTCCTTTGTATATCCCACATATGCCATGCACATAAAGAGTACACAAATCATAACAATGAGTTTCATAACTGAACAAACATTCATTTTCATAACTGAACAAACATTCAGTTTCATAACTGAGCTAACACAACAACAACAACAACAACAAATACTCAAGATTTACAGGAATTGTCTTCTATAAAACAAACTCTGCTCGAACAAAGCAAGTGAAGAATATATATCAAAAAGCAAGTAAGAATACATACTCTACCTGAACACTTTGAATCTCAGATCATATCTAAAGCAAGTGAAGAGCAATCAAAAACATCAACTAAGAAATGAAACAGAATGTCGAATGAACCAGAAAAAGAAATGCTCAATAAGATCACATTGACATCACTTAGCACATAATCATGCATAAATTTTTCCACAACAAAACATCCATAATCAGCAACAAAACATCCATAATCATCCATAATCACATATTTTCCATATTTCAACAACAAAACATCCACTTTCCATAACATTCAGCAACTCACAACCATAATCACATAGGCTAAAGGTGATGAAGATGAGAATATCTGCAGATACACCAACTTACAACAAATATACGTTTTCCACCAAAAATCATAATCACATGGGATTAGTAAAGTATACTTCTTCATAATTCCATTTTCATCTAACAGAATAATCGCTGCCATGTGTGCCCGATACGTATCCATCTTTACCTCTTTTTCATAATTCCATATTTCATCATCATCAAGTGCCAGACACTCAATCCACAAACAAGTAAAAACACCACAATCGAGTGTCTCGCCTTGGTGACGACACTTTGTTTTTGTTTCTGTTATTTTCCAAATGTCAAAGCCTGAGAAATTTTTCATGTATCCAGCCAAAACTTCTGCCTGCAAATATTGATTCAGCTGTGAAATTTAAGTTTTAAGAGTTATTGAAATACAAATGATGAAACTTACATAACTTTGGTTGTCCCGAAAGCAGCTGGATGAGGCTTGGAGTTCATGGTCTTGAATTTGCCTTCTCTTGTTGAATAGAATAACAGATACCAATGTCATCCATAGTTCAAGGGAAAAATAATATATCTGCATCTTGTAAATAAATTTTCATTGAGATGTTTTAATTGATTCCTTGTCACTGAAGTAAGTTTTCCAACAAATTCTTCATACTCTCCCTTCCGCAGCAATCGATTATTCCTATGTCCTTCCAATTTATCAAGGACTTCTCCCTATATGTAGAAATAGAGTCATATTTCTCATTGTAAACAAAAATTAAAGAATTCAATTGTAAGGTCAAAGAACACCACAAACCTGAACATCCATGTCCATGCCAAAAATTTCAAACCCTTTCTTAACACTTTGCTTTCTCATTATTCTCATGTAATAATCAATAATTTCGGATCCAACTGGATTATGAAATAAGAATTCACAGAATTGGTGGCCATCAAGTACCACATTATCTTCCTCCCACACAACAACACTGTAAATTTGAAAATTTATATAATATTTCACTATAAAGGAATAATATTCTAGAAAAGGAAACATGTACAAGATTAACATACTCCAACTTATCTCGAGAAAGATATTCTGTTACCATCTCTCGCTCTTCATCTGTTGTTTCTTCATATCCACAAAAATTTCTCTTTTCTCTAAATTTATTCATCACATCCGCAACAGCATCCCTTCCAATTGTGGCAACATCTATAGTCGTGTCTCCCTATGTAGATAGATTTAAGAACATAAGAATAAAATAGAAACACGGTTAACAACAAATAAATAAAATTAACTCTATTTTACCGATTCCAACACTATTGTGTCTACAACTAATGCTAGCACCTCTTTGCCCGCCTTCCTCCTACGTTTAGGTGTTGTACTCGGTGGCGTAACATATATTTCAGCCTTTTTTTTCTTCATTCTGTCTGCCCTTGTCCTTACCGTCATTGCAATAGAGGACACAAATTGCTCTACTGATGCAATATTCTTTTCAACCGGCACTTCAACAAACCCAACAATTTCACCTTCAATGGAGTCTTTAACTTCATCTCTCTTGTTCTCTTCTGACCCACTGATATCATCAATATGTGGTTGTGGCTCACCACCAAACTCTTTTGCCATTGGTTCAGTATTAGCCCAACTTATACCAGCAATCATTCCACCACATTTAACACATTCTGAACCCTGAAAAAATTACAAGATTCTTGTAGCAAATAAATATTTTCTCAACTTCATTTAACAAAATACTTATTTATTGATAATATTACCGAAAAACTTGCTCGCCTTTGATGAAACAGTTTATCTTCATCCGAAAATGGTACAATGGACAACACCTTTTCACAATTAAAATTAAAAGGTCACTACAATTCATCATATTTGAGTATGTCTACTATAAAATATGAACTTACTTTACTATAGTCAATGGCATTCAATAACCTCTCCACT
Source organism: Boesenbergia rotunda (assembly GCA_024364735.1). NCBI lineage: Eukaryota > Viridiplantae > Streptophyta > Magnoliopsida > Zingiberales > Zingiberaceae > Boesenbergia > Boesenbergia rotunda. The sequence continues at coordinate 233,017 of JAGFNQ010000194.1, forward strand.
AAATCAGGTTTGGTAGGTATCTTACTTTCCCCCCAACGGAACAACCTGGCAAAAGTATATAGCGAACGTACAACTCCAAGAGAAGGTATTCTTTCATATAACCATGCCTAAATAAATAAATTTATTAGTATAACAGAACAAAACATAATAAAAGCATACTAAAAAAACTCACCATCAATCCAACAGTTGAACCATCTAAATACTTCTTTCTTCTAACATTTCCTTCACCCTTTCCAATATATTTCCAATATATTTCAAAATTTGGTTGTTCAAAAATCTATAAGCCGCATCTCCCCATGAATAATCAAAGAAGGTGGTCAGGTCATCAATGTATGGCATAATGAATCGAGGTGTTGAGTAGTTGGCCACAGGAAAAATGATACAATTAAACACTAAACAAATAAACATCCTAACAAAATCATCCACATCTGAGTTACTCTCTGATCCAGCTAAAGAGGATAGTCTATCATAGATTACACTTCTGGTCACGTTGCTAACTTTCCCAGAGAAATACTGAGCAACGAATTTAGACTCCAAATTCACATCTAAATCAACTGGTTGCCCTGGATAACGCAAGCCAAGAACAATGGAAAACTCTGGTGATGTAAAGGGAACAACAATGTTTTCACCAAACACAAATGAACGAGATTGCAACTGAAATCTTTTTAAAATTATATCAACTCTGGAACTGTTGATCGCCAATTTGGGCATCTTAAGTCATATACCAAATGGAGTGTTTTGAATACTCTCCTTTTGCTTATCAGTCATTTTCAGTCTCACTTCATCCATTACAGCTCTAAAAAAGTAGGTGAACACCGAAACTGAGCTTTTTTCCCACTGTTAACCTCTTTAGCATCTTTGTTAATCTTTGTTTCTTTCCTAGTCTTCACCATCTTTGATTCTGTTCAACTCTTACTCAAAATATCCAACACAATTTTAGTATTTAGACCATAAAGTAAACTGAAAATTAATCAAGTAAATATTTGCCTACTTACAAACAATAAACATTCAATTTAATAATAATAGAAAAAATTTAATATCATCATTAAACATGAACAATTGCCTATTTATCTATAGAAATGTCAATTGCTGACAATTGCCTATTTACCTCCCTCTCACCACTTATCTATAATCAAGGAATTCTTAAATTTTTAAAGAATGATGCAAATAGTATTGATAAATTGAAATCTCATAGGAATAGTAACAATATACTCATAATAGGGTGAAGTTGTACTTAATCAATCACTAATCCTTTTTTAAACGAATAGGGAAATAAGAAAGATGATAATTAGAGAGTTCTGACTTATAAATAAAAAATCTACAAAAATTGTCTGACTTCAACTCTATCTCCGGCGACAAAGCTTGATTCAGTCTCCTCGTCGGTGGGTTGATGGATTTACACGGCTATAATCTTGCTTCACATTGTGTCGGGAAGAAATGGGGGAGAGGGAAATGGTCGACTTGCCTTGATTCGTTGGTTAGGGTTTACTAGATTAAGTCGTCAAGAAATCTGGGAAGAAGGAAATTGAGGAGAGGAAGCTGGCTTGATTTCACCGGTGAAAGACACCGAGAATGTGTCGTCAAGAAATCGCGGGAGAAGGAAATTGAGGAGAGGAAGCTGGCTTGATTTCGCCGGTGAAGGACGCCGAAAATGTGTCGGGAAGAAAACATGGGAAAATGAAACTGCGGGAGAAGAAATGCGGGAAAACCAAATGCGGGAAAAGTAAGAAGGATATATTAATAAATTTATGTATTGTGAAGTTAAAACTAAAAAATAGAGACTTAAAACATTTATTTCCTTATCTGGGGTGCGGACACAAAGACAATTTTTGAATTAGAGATTTATCTCTAATTTCCCGTTTCGGGATCAGTAAAATGGCCAAATGCTAGTTGCTTTTACAGTTCGATCTCGAGTGGTTTCCTTGATCGCCGGATGACCGTAGAAAAAGCAACCTCTTTTCCATGCAGACTATTTCTTTTTTGCTCTTTCTCTTCTCACCTAATCGATCGTTTTGACTGTGGCCAGATATGGCAACTGGATCCGCCGCCGCCGGATCAGGTCTGTTCAACTTCCTCCGGCCGCGCCTCCGACCCCAACCAACGGACGTCGCTGCCGCAGCCACTTGGGGTGTGGCTGCCACCGTCACCGCCCTCTGGCTCATCCAGGTTCAGAAGATCCTCGATAGTATTTTTCTCTTTGCTATCCATTCACCCTAGAACTTGTTGAGCGTTGTCCTCGGAGTAATTATTATGCTGGCAGTTTTCTTCATGTTCTGCTCTCGTAGCAGATCTGCTGTGTCTTCGGATTTAGTCGTTCTCTTAAGACTTGCTTGGAATAAGAGGATTTCAGGGAACTAGAATCATAACTCCGTAGTTGATATATATTTCTCTGTTTGGGAATAGGGGTGGGGAGCTGGGATTCCCATTTCTTAAGATTAGGGTTCATTGCTGAAAAAGCTTTGCCTTTTTATGCTAGGGTTTACCTGCAATGCTTGACATTTGTGATTAAGCAAAATATCATACAATAGACCTTAATGGGTGAGAAAAGCTGGAAATCTAAGATGCTGAAAAGGATTTCTGGAGGCCTCCAATGCTATGGTGCGATAGTAAGTGGTGGGACTCCCTAGGCTTTGAATCTGACACATTATATCTTAGGAGTTGGATCATAAGAGCTAGATACCTGAATTGCCAAAAAAAATAAAATAAAAAGGATTTATGGAGAGCTGATGTATTAATCTTTTTTGAAGAAGAAGAAGAAAGGAACGTGAAAGCAATTGGCAGATCTATAACGATTGAAATATGCTATATGCTCTATACACGAGTTGTATATTCTCGATTTCATGAATGTGAGCATGATAGAATATAGATAGTTGAGATTAGAATGCAACAACAAGCACAAGCTCCAAGCAATGCATTCCTACATTCCTATTAGGAAGATGGGGAAGGGCACATAAAGTTGTAAGTGATCTGAGCCAAACCATGCTTGTCTCTTTATGTCGTCAAGATTAGAAACAAGTTCAAGCTTGTTTATAAAAATTTCATCAAGCATGAGAGGAACTCAATATTTTACCAAGCTTAAGTAGAGATAAGGTCAATGTTACAATTTTATTAACACGTCAATACCATAAATGAAGTTTATATTACTTTCTCATTTTTAACATACTATAAATAATTTGGAATTAGAAAATTTATAAGGCATCAAGAAATAATAAACATAAATACTATCATAAGTTTGAATTGTTTGTTGCTTTTAGATGAACGAACTAAGTTCGCTAATATTCAAGTTTATTTATTTTGTATATTTTTTATATTGAATGAATGTAAATAAGCACTTATCTAGCCAAATATTGAGCTTGTCATGAACATTTGTTCATTTACAGTTGTGAGCACCATCGATGCAAGTGGTGGGCAAGTCATGTCATGATTTCATCGTTTTCATTCTTTAAATGGACCGACACTAGCCCAATTAAACGAATTGTTTGTGGGGAGGACCACGTATATTTTTTTGAAGTTGTGCTCATGTTTTCAACCACCAGTAGTATTGCAATTTATATTGGGCAACCAGCTAAGGATGAGAAGATGATCAGTGGACTCTAGGGTTCATCATAAGACGTTTGGAGTTCACAATGATCCCAATATGAGCTAGGAATGCCTAGTGTATAGTTTATTGGACAATACTTGTTTGCTTTACAGTTATTATTATTTGGAACTTTTTTTTCTTATCTTTTCAAGGTATTTCATTCCTGTTTAATCATTAGATCTTCCCATCTTTGCAGCCTTTCGATTGGTTGAAGAAGCAACTTTTTGAAAAACCAGAGTCTGAGAGCTAATCAAAGACTTGTCTGAATAAGAAGTTAGTCCGAAGCATTATGAACTTTTATTTTTGCACAATGAATGACTATTAAGATTGTAACCCCTAAGGGACGGCTGTTTTTTTTCCCAATGAATGACTAGTGTTTCTCCAAAAAAAAATTAAAGTGCTCTTAGTCTCTTTTATTCTCATCGGATCATTTGAGTTATATCCGATGGCCTAAACAGTCGCCTATATCGTCTTCGATGGCCACTGCAAGATCACCAGCTACAGATGAATGAATTGCAAACTCGGCATCAGTGACAGACCAAAGGATGTAGCAGGCGGCAGGCACAACAGACGAACGGCAGAGAGCACACCTGAACAACTCAAGCAGAGATGAGCCTGGTAAGCATCCAGGGAGCCAACGGTGTGGTGTCGATACAGGCAGAGAGGACTGGAGATAGTTTGATGGGAAATGCATTTGGGAATTTCTTCTATAAATGGGGTACCTTTTGAATAATTAGAAACTATAGAACATTCACTCTTTCACCGGGAATAAAAGAAACCCCAAGAACACTATCTTGTTATCGTCTAAGCTCTCAAAACAATAATACAGTAACGTAACTAACAACAGATGATTTGCAAGCAACTAAACATAAAATTGGGAGATAGTCGAGTAGTACAATGCTTCTTGTAAGCATCCAGATTACAAGGAAATAACGTCGCAAGTTAACGCTGGTTGCGACTTGAAGATTAGATCATCACATGGTAGCTTTCTGAGGAAAACTCACAATTACTGGCAACTTAATTTTTAGTAATTTGATTGTGCACGAAATGTTACAGAAATTGACGAACACAAGATGAGTGCGCCATATAAATAGCTAATTAGTGGCGGAAAAAGAAAAGGTTGAGGTGGTAGTTCTTCACGACTTATCTGTTTTCGTGATGAAGTTGCAGGTGGAGTATATGGAAGCTGCAGCGGCCCACACCGCATATTTCAGGTCCAAAGACTCAGGTGTATTAAATTCACTGTGAAGCAAAAAAATCATAAACAAGAATAAATAAAGAAGGCAGATGAATCAGATTCTGTACGTATCAGAAGAGCTAAAACACAAGATTACAAATTTTCACATCAAGCAAATGGAAAAAAAAACAAACCGCAACTTAATTAACCTTTGAATGCATCTTTCAACTAGCATAAACTAATGTTTCCTTAGCGTAGGAAGGCAATGTATCATGGAAGTTGAAGCCTATCTGAGAGCACTTGTATTTATAAAATACACAACAGTAGATTACTTGTATTTTCATTGACAATATTTTATAACAAAGTAACCATCAAAGCAATCCATTTCAAAGAGAAAAGTTTGGATCTACCATTCAGTGTTTTAAATAATTTTTCTCTATAAAAAGAAAAATTTACACCCTCTAAGGAAAATTTCACTATTATCTATTATGTAAGTTTTACTTGATTGTTTTGACTCGATCATTTTCATTTGACTACAATTTGGCCACATATTTTGTATAATGGATTGCCTAAACTATATATTTAGACCATCTTGATTACAAACTTAACCACTTATACACCAAATGATCCCGTAAACTGTATTACAGCATGCAATCGAGACCATTCAGATCATCTTATCTTCGATGAAGAATGCTAAAGAACAATTTCTCTTAAAACAATATGATGAATGTGGTTCTGGACAAGAAACAGAATAATAAAGATATAAACAAAAACAGTATCAATATAATACCATACTAAAAATTGTAAGTTTTGCATAGGAAAATTCATTTTATTTACTTGGTTGGCAAGTACATATAGGAGATTTGATGAGTGCATTAGTAATCTACGTTTTGGAGCTAAATACTTTTAAAAAGCAAACCTTGGATTGCCCGCTGAAGTTAAATGTGAAGAACCAGATGAGCCGGCAAACTTAAGGCCGTTCTCACAGTGCAGTTGTATTTCTTGAACTTGTTTTAACCAATTCTCCTGGAGGACAAGACAAATATTATCCACAAAAGATCCATGAGTGAAGAATAAATTTTTGAAATCAAATGTTCAAAAAAGAAGTTCAGAGTTATGGAAAAGCTTCCTCCATGATTGATTATGGAAAAGCTTGATAAATACCTAACTATAGTTCAGAGTTAAAATAATTGAATGAAAGATAATCTCTTTTAATTTGTAAATTGTTTTATCTCAACTATAAAAAAATGTTGCTTTGTACTCAATCTATTTAAAGACTTGCCCCGCTAAGGCAGTGAAATTTGGCAGCTTAGTTATGTTGAGGCAATCGGCCCTTAAATGATTGGAAGATCATGGTTTTGATGTGTAGGCGAATATGTTCAAAGTTAGAGTGTTATGTTGTATTTGATATGTGTGATTGAGTTTGCAGGACTTGGAGAATCACACATGGTGGACATATCCGAGGGACGAGAGCCGAGGGAGGAGAGCTCCAAGGGCAAGCTGGGAAGTGGACTTCAAGGGCACACGTGAAGGGTGGCATGGAGGCAAGCCAAGGGAAGGCTTGCGTGCGCATTCGAGGGACGATAGCCAGAGGAAGAGGACTTCAAGGGGCGAGCCAAGGGAGCAGACCTGAAGGCACACGCGAAGGAGAAGGTCCGGAGTGGCTGGAACTAAGCTGGGAGGCAGGGCAGTCGACTGGCCCAGAGGCAGTCGACTGCCAAAACCCACAGAAAGTTCGCAGCTTCGGACCAGTCGACTGGCCTTGGGGCAGTCGACTGGTATACCCCGAAACTAGCCGTTGGCTAGCTGTTTACTAGCCGTTGGCCAGCATTTATTGCTGGACCAGTCGACTGCCCTCGGGGCAGTCGACTGGTGCGGGCTGGACAGGTTGCGAATCTGTCCTGTTCACCTATAAAAGGAGCACGTTTTGTACGTGTACAGTACGGTTCCGTACAGTAACGAAGTGCTGCCAAATTGTAGAGTGTTTTCTTGCTTCCTCCACTGTATTTCTGCATCTGTAAAGAGGAAGATCTTGCTGTAAAGGTTTCTCCACCTCAAGGAGACTTTTCGATAGTGAAAAGTGGTGCTCGCGGCGTGGATCCTTGGACTAGTCACCCATCTGGGTGGATACCAAGTAACTGATAAGTGTTAGCATTGCCTCTGTTTCTTTTACATATTATTTCCGCTGCGCTAACAACTCTGTAGAGATCAAGATTCGTGAAAAAGTGCATTCACCCCCCCCCCCTCTGCACGCCTAAATCGATCCATCAATTGGTATCAGAGCGAAGTGCGTTTTGGAAGATCTAACAATCAACCAGAATAAATTGTAATGGCGTTTCAAGAGGGATACTCCACCGCACGACCTCCGTTCTTCGACGGGAACGACTTCACCTACTGGAAAGGTCGAATGCAATACTACCTTATGAATGACATAGAAAATTGGATAAGTGTTGCAGATGGCTTCGAGGCGCCCATCGATGAAAGAGGAGACCCAACACCGATGAGATCATGGTCGAAGGAGGTGATGAAAAGGGCGCAGTCTAATGTCAAGGCCACCACCACATTGAAATGCGGGCTCTCGAAGGAGCAACTGAACAAGGTGGGGTCATTCAAGAGCGCCAAGGAACTATGGGACAAGTTGGTTGAACTGAACAAGGGGTCCAACAAGTCCAGAAGAGCCAAGAAGGACCTTCTAGTGGCTCAACTGCAATTCCTGTCCATGAAGAGCAACGAAACCGTCAGTCAGCTACATGGAAGGGTGAAAGAAGTAATAAATGAGCTCCATGTGATTGGAGAGAAAATAGAGAACCGGGACATCGTCAGGTACGTCCTACAAGCATTCCCTAGGACCACCCTGTGGGCATCCATGGTTGATGCTTACAAGGTATCGAGGGACTTATCTTTAGTTAAATTAGACGATCTCTTTTGTGAATTTGAACTGCACGAGCAAGCTAACATTACGGCCAAAGAGAAAGGTATTGCTTTTGTTGCAGAAAAGGAAAAGAAGAAGAGGAAGGAGAAGAAGAAGGTGATCTACTCATCGTCATTGGACTCAGAGGAGTCAAGCGCCTCTATGGATAGTAACCAAGAGGCTTTCATGGTAAGGAAATTTCGTAAAGCATTTAAAAGTTTTTCTAACAAGTCATATGCTAGGAAAGGGGCCAAAGGTAAAGGTAAGGCCAAGGACATAATCTGCTACAACTGTCACCAAGAGGGACATATGAAAAACGAATGTCCCCAATTGAAGAAAAGGGATGACAAGAAGGAAGAGAAGAAGAAGAGCGACAAGAAGAAGTCAAAGGGAAAGGAGAAGGGAGCCACCAACCTCAAGGCAACTTGGGATGATCCCTCATCTTCAAAGGAAGAAGAAGAGCAAGTCTCACACTTCGCTCTCATGGCACAAGAGAACTCAGACTCATCAGACGATGAACGAAGCTCAAGCAGCGAAGATGAGAGCTCCTCCACTTCATCATCAGAATCAGAAGCGTCGGTAAGTGAGGTATACCACTTACCCTCATCTACTTTGGTAAAGATTATATCTAGCACAAACATGGACTTAGCTAAGGCTAGAAGTAAAGTTAAGGACCTTAAGGAACAAATTGTCATGCTTAGAGTAGAAGTTATTAAATTTAAAGATTTGCATGCTAGCTCTACCTCTTCACATGTTTCACATCTTGAAAATGAAAATAAGGAATTAAGGAAACAAGTAGATGACCTCACAAAGGCCCTTAGGAAATTCCAAGTAGGATCAAGTAACCTTGATATGATCATCAACAGTCAAAGGGTTGTGTATAACAAGGCCGGGTTGGATTATAGGCCTAAGACCAAGGAAGTAGCATTTGTTTCACTTACCGGTAGGATTGGTGCATCTAGGAGACTAGGGGCTAAGGGAACCACAAAGAAAGCATGGGTACCTAAGAAATTCCTAAATGATGCTTATGGATCAAAGATATGGGTACCAAAAGAGTGTGTTTTTCGTGTTTAGGTAAAAATGAAGGAGGCCTCAACCATGTGGATAGTAGATAGTGGATGCTCAAGACACATGACCGGGGATGTGAGCAAATTCACCACTATAAGCTACCTAAGAGAAGGGACGGTCTCCTTTGGGAATAGTGGAAAGTTGAGGATCATTGGTAGGGGCACAATTAAGGTATCTCCCACCATTTCCATACATAATGTACTTTTAATCAAAGACATGAAGTTTAATTTGTTGAGTGTAAGTCAACTATGTGATGCCGGTTTTAGAGTAGAATTTCATGCTAAGAAATGTATAATAAGGCAAAGTGAATCAAATACTATCATATTAGAAGGGTTTAGAGAGGCAAACTTATATTATCTATCTTATGCTACTAACAATGTTGTCAAGTGTCTCATGTCTAAAGAAGAAGAAGGGTGGTTGTGGCACCGGAGACTTGGACATGTCAACATGAGAAGCATTGCAAGAGTGGCCAAGGAAGAATTGGTGAAGGGGCTACCGATGATCAAGTATGAGAAGACCAAGTTGTGTGATGCATGCCAAGAAGGTAAGCAATCAAAAGCATCACACAAAGGTAAAACTCTAATCACCACTTCCTTACCTTTAGAACTTTTGCATATAGACTTGTTTGATTGCCATAGTACCCCCTCACTTGTAGGAAGTAAGTATTGCCTAGTAATAGTAGATGACTTTTCTAGGTTTACATGGGTCTATTTCTTGAAACATAAGGATGATACCCTAGAGATCCTCATAGGATTTAGTAAAAGGGTAGAAAATGAAAAGAACATCAAAATAAACCGAATTACGAGTGACCATGGTGGGGAGTTCCAAAACGCTAGTTTCACACAATTTTGTATTGAAAATGGGTACAAGCATGAGTTTTCATGCCCAAGGACTCCTCAACAAAATGGGGTAGTTGAGAGAAGAAACCGAGCTCTACAAGAAGCTGCTAGGACTATGCTTAATGCATATTCCCTTCCTAGCTATTTTTGGGCCGAAGCGGTTAACACCGCTTGCTATATCCAAAATCGGGTGTTGGTACATAGATTTTTAGGAAAAACACCCTTTGAACTGTGGAATGGAAAGGTACCACAAGTCCATTATTTTAGAGTCTTTGGATGTAAAGTCTACATCTTAAATACCAAAGATGACCTAAGGAAATTTGAGTCAAAAGCCGATGAAGGGATTCTAGTAGGGTACTCATCAAATAGTAGAGGTTATAGAGTGTATAACAAAAGGACAAAGGTGATTGAGGAGTCCTCGAATGTTAAATTTGATGAAACAAGTAGTACCTACCCTAGGAAGGCCTCAATTGATAAGGATATAAAAGAGGTCCAACCCCTTGCCCAAAGAATTCAAGACCTACACTTGAAGGGCAATGATCAAGGGGGAGTAAGAAGTACCCTAGAGGATGAGGAAGAAGGAGTAAATGAACCTACAACCTCTAGACCATTGAGACATCACCATGATCACCCTATTGACCAAATTGTGGGTGATGTCACTCAAGGTGTAAGGACTAGGTCCTATTTTAGGGACCAAACTAGTCAAATAGCTCTAATCTCCCAATTAGAACCTAAGTCCATTGATGAAGCATTGGGAGATGTTGATTGGGTTTTAGCCATGCAAGAAGAGCTAAACCAATTTGAGAGGAGTGAAGTTTGGGAGTTGGTTCCTAGGCCCAATGATTGTACTATTGTAACCACTAGATGGGTGTTTAGGAACAAACTAGATGACCAAGGTAAAATCACTAGGAACAAGGCTAGATTGGTAGCTAGGGGGTTTAACCAAGTTGAGGGACTAGACTATGATGAGACTTATGCCTCCGTAGCTAGGTTAGAGTCAATTAGAATTCTACTAGCCTATGCCGCTCACATGGGTTTCACACGCCACCAAATGGATGTGAAGTCGGCATTCCTAAATGGGATCATTAAGGAAGAGGTTTATGTCGAACAACCCCCTGGGTTTGAGGACCCTAACTATCCAAGACACGTATATAGATTAAGAAAAGCCTTGTATGGATTGAAACAAGCTCCTCGGGCTTGGTATGAAAGGCTTTCTTCATTTCTAGTGTCCAAGGGGTTTAGGAGAGGAACAATTGACTCTACATTGTTCCTAAAATCTAAGGACAAGGAGATATTTGTTGCCCAAGTCTATGTAGACGATATCATTTTTGGGTCAATAAATAATGACTTCCTGCAAGAGTTCATCAAGTGTATGGAAGATGAATTTGAGATGAGTCTTGTAGGAGAGTTAACCTTTTTCTTAGGCCTTCAGGTTAAGCAAACTAATGAAGGTACACATGTCTTTCAAACCAAATATGCTAAGGAGATGTTAAAGAAATTTGGTTTAGAAAATGCTAAGGTAGCATCTACACCCATAGGAACCAATGTGAAAATGGATAGTGACAGTGAAGGGAAAATGGTAGACTCTAAACAGTATAGGAGCATGATTGGTAGCCTCCTATACCTAACCGCTAGTAGACCCGACATACTTTTTGCGGTAGGTATGTGTACAAGATACCAATCTTGTGCAAAAGAGTCCCATTTGGTTGTAGTCAAGAGGATCTTAAGGTATGTGAAAGGGACCCTCAATGTCGGACTTTGGTATCCTAGAACTCCTAGTGTTGATCTATTTTGGATACACCGACTCGGACTATGCAGGGTGTAAGCTAGATAGGAAGAGTACAAGTGGAGGGTGTCAATTCCTTGGGTCTTCTTTAGTTAGTTGGGAGTAGTAGGAAACAACCATGCGTTGCCCTATCTACAACGGAAGCGGAATATGTGGCAATGGGTGGGTGTGTTTCTCAACTCCTTTGGATCATGCACACCTTAGAGGACTATGAACTACATTACACCAAGGTCAAAGTCTTGTGTGACAATGTAAGTACAATCAACCTAACTAAAAATCCGGTTCACCATTCTAGAACAAAACACATTGAAGTGAAACATCACTTCATTGGAGACCATGTGGCAAGGGGAGACATAGAACTACACTATGTTGAATCCAAGTCTAACCTAGCCGATATCTTTACCAAGCCTCTTCCGGAATCGGAGTTCACATCCTTGAGAAGAGGGCTTGGAATGTGTTTTGTGGAAGTATAGGATATACTTGGAGACATTAGCTTTGAATAAGGGTGCTTAATCCATTAGGGTGATACATTTGGCTCACTTGTGCTTGTGGCACATTGTTGAACCATTGAGAGTATCAAAATATGAAAACTAGACCAACTATGGGGAAGGCAAGTGTTTAATCAATGGACACTTTGCCCAAAGATCATAGTTGGACATTTTAAACTTTTGAAAACCATTTTATATCTTACATCCTTTGCCATGCTTTTAAAAGTCATATAATTGCAAAATTGATTTCAAAGTTTGATACAAAATGTAGTGGTTTTCAAAACCTTTGGATTTTTATCAAAAGTCATGCATGTTTGAAATTTTATATGGATTAATATTTTTCCCTGATAGAGTATAACATTTCAAACATGTATGCAAAATTTTATAATTTTTGGAATTTTCTGAAATTTTCTAGAAGTTTCTGAAATTCGACAGAAAAGCTGAAATGGGTTACTGATAGCGTATCAGTCGACTGCCCCATGGGCAGTCGACTGGCACGCAGGTTTTCAGCCACTGTGAGAAATTTCAGAAATTGAAAATTCTTTCATTTGATGTCATGGGTTTTGGTTGCTTGAGGCAATCATTTTGATGGTGTCAAAGGGGGAGAATGGATGGTTTAAGTTAGAATTTTGACTTAAAATGGATGATTTTAGGTATTTTGTCAAACTTAGACTTTGAAAGGTTAAAATTTGGGAGAAGACATGGATTAAGGGGGAGGTACCTCTTAGGTTCTGATAGGTCTTATATTTTTAACATATTGCTGTTATTAAGTGGAAACTTAATTTGGATTGTGANTACGGTACGGTTCCGTACAGTAACGAAGTGCTGCCAAATTGTAGAGTGTTTTTCTTGCTTCCTCCACTGTATTTCTGCATCTGTAAAGAGGAAGATCTTGCTGTAAAGGTTTCTCCACCTCAAGGAGACTTTTCGATAGTGAAAAGTGGTGCTCGCGGCGTGGATCCTTGGACTAGTCACCCATCTGGGTGGATACCAAGTAACTGATAAGTGTTAGCATTGTCTGTTTCTTTTACATATTATTTCCGCTGCTAACAACTCTGTAGAGATCAAGATCCGAAAAAGTGCATTCACCCCCCCCCTCTGCACGCCTAAATCGATCCTTCAGTTGGTATCAGAGCGAAGTGCGTTTTGGAAGATCTAACAATCAACCAGAACAATTGTAATGGCGTTTCAAGAGGGATACTCCACCGCACGACCTCCGTTCTTCGACGGGAACGACTTCACCTACTGGAAAGGTAGAATGCAATACTATCTTATGAATGACATAGAAAATTGGATAAGTGTTGCAGATGGCTTCGAGGCGCCCATCAATGAAAGAGGAGACCCAACACCGATGAGATCATGGTCGAAGGAGGTGATGAAAAGGGCGCAGTCTAATGCCAAGGCCACCACCACATGCAATGTGGGCTCTCGAAGGAGCAACTGAACAAGGTGGGGTCATTCAAGAGCGCAAGGAACTATGAGACAAGTTGGTTGAACTGAACGAGGGGTCCAACGAGTCCAGAAGAGCCAAGAAGGACCTTCTAGTGGCTCAACTGCAATCCCTGTCCATGAAGAGCAACGAAACCGTCAGCCAGCTACATGGAAGGGTGAAAGAAGTAATAAATGAGCTCCATGTGATTGGAGAGAAAATAGAGAACCGGGACATCGTCAGGTACGTACTACAAGCATTCCCTAGGACCACCCTGTGGCATCCTTGGTTGATGCTTACAAGGTATCGAGGGACTTATCTTAGTTAAATTAGATGATCTCTTTTGTGAATTTGAACTGCACAAGCAAGCTAACATTACGGCCAAAGAGAAGTATTGCTTTTGTTGCAGAAAAAGAAAAAGAAGAGAAGGAGAAGAAGAAGGTGATCTACTCATCGTCATCGGACTCAGAGGAGTCAAGCGCCTCTATGGATAGTGACCAAGAGGCTTTCATGGTATGGAAATTTCGTAAAACATTTAAAAGTTTTTCTAACAAGTCATATGCTAGGAAAGGGGCCAAAAGTAAAGGTAAGGCCAAGGACATAATCTGCTACAACTGTCACCAAGAGGGACATATGAAAAACGAATGTTCCCAATTAAAGAAAAGGGATGACAAGAAGGAAGAGAAGAAGAAGAAGTCAAAGGGAAAGGAGAAGGGAGCCACCAACCTCAAGGCAACTTGGGATGATCCCTCATCTTCAGAGGAAAAAGAAGAGCAAGTCTCACACTTTGCTCTCATGGCACAAGAGACCTCAGACTCATCAGACGATGAACGAAGCTCAAGCAGCGAAGATGAGAGCTCCTCCACTTCGTCATCAGAATCAGAAGCGTCGGTAAGTGAGGTATACCACTTACCCTCATCTACTTTGGTAAAGATTATATCTAGCACAAACATGGACTTAGCTAAGGCTAGAAGTAAAGTTAAGGACCTTAAGGAACAAATTGCCATGCTTAGAGTAGAAGCTATTAAATTTAAAGATTTGTATGCTAGCTCTACCTCTTCACATGTTTCACATCTTGAAAATGAAAATAAGGAATTAAGGAAACAAGTAGATGACCTCACAAAGGCCCTTAGAAAATTCCAAGTAGGATCAAGTAACCTTGATATGATCATCAACAGTCAAAGGGTTGTGTATAACAAGGCCGGGTTGGGTTATAGGCCTAAGACCAAGGAAGTAGCATTTGTTTCACTTACCGGTAGGATTGGTGCATCTAGGAGACTAGGGGCTAAGGGAACCACAAAGAAAGCATGGGTACCTAAGAAATTTCTAAATGATGCTTATGGATCAAAGATATGGGTACCAAAAGAGTGTGTTTTTCGTGTTTAGGTAAAAATGAAGGAGGCCTCAACCATGTGGATAGTAGATTGTGGATGCTCAAGACACATGACCGGGGATGTGAGCAAATTCACCACTATAAGCTACCTAAGAGAAGGGACGGTCTCCTTTGGGAATAGTGGAAAGTTGAGGATCATTGGTAGGGGCACAATTGAGGTATCTCTCACCATTTCCATACATAAAGTACTTTTAATCAAAGACATGAAGTTTAATTTGTTGAGTGTAAGTCAACTATGTGATGCTGGTTTTAGAGTAGAATTTCATGCTAAGAAATGTGTAATAAGGCAAAGTGAATCTAATACTATCATATTAGAAGGGTTTAGAAAGGCAAACTTATATTATCTTGATCTATCTTATGCTACTAACAATGTTGTCAAGTGTCTCATGTCTAAAGAAGAAGAAGGGTGGTTGTGGCACCGGAGACTTGGACATGTCAACATGAGAAGCATTGCAAGAGTGGCCAAGGAAGAATTGGTGAAGGGGCTACCGATGATCAAGTATGAGAAGACCAAGTTGTGTGATGCATGCCAAGAAGGTAAGCAATCAAAAGCATCACACAAAGGTAAAACTCTAATCACCACTTCCTTACCTTTAGAACTTTTGCATATAGACTTGTTTGATTGCCATAGTACCCCCTCACTTGTAGGAAGTAAGTATTGCCTAGTAATAGTAGATGACTTTTCTAGGTTTACATGGGTCTATTTCTTGAAACATAAGGATGATACCCTAGAGATCCTCATAGGATTTAGTAAAAGGGTAGAAAATAAAAAAAACATCAAAATAAACTGAATTAGGAGTGAACATGGTGGGGAGTTCCAAAACGCTAGTTTCACACAATTTTGTGTTGAAAATGGGTACAAGCATGAGTTTTCATGCCCAAAGACTCCTCAACAAAATGGGGTAGTTGAGAGAAGAAATCGAGCCCTACAAGAAGCTGCTAGGACTATGTTTAATGTATATTCCCTTCCTAGCTATTTTTGGGCCGAAGCGGTTAACACCGCTTGCTATATCTAAAATCGGGTGTTGGTACATAGATTTTTAGGAAAAACACCCTTTGAACTGTGGAATGGAAGGGTACCACAAGTCCATTATTTTAGAGTCTTTGGATGTAATGTCTACATCTTAAATACCAAAGATGACCTAAGGAAATTTGAGTCAAAAGTCGATGAAGGGATTCTAGTAGGATACTCATCAAATAGTAGAGGTTATAGAGTGTATAACAAAAGGACAAAGGTGATTGAGGAGTCCTCGAATGTTAAATTTGATGAAACAAGTAGTACCTACCCTAGGAAGGCCTCAATTGATAAGGATATAAAAGAGGTCCAACCCCTTGCCCAAAGAATTCAAGACCTACACTTGGAGGGCAATGATCAAGGGGGAGTAAGAAGTACCCTAGAGGATGAGGAAGAAGGAGTAAATGAACCTACAACCTCTAGACCATTGAGACATCACCATGATCACCCTATTGACCAAATTGTGGGTGATGTCACTCAAGGTGTAAGGACTAGGTCCTATTTTAGGGACCAAACTAGTCAAATAGCTCTAATCTCCCAATTAGAACATAAGTCCATTGATGATGTATTGGGAGATGTTGATTGGGTTTTAGCCATGCAAGAAGAGCTAAACCAATTTGAGAGGAGTGAAATTTGGGAGTTGGTTCCTAGGCCCAATGATTGTACTATTGTAACCACTAGATGGGTGTTTAGGAACAAACTAGATGACCAAGGTAAAATCACTAGGAACAAGGTTAGATTGGTAGCTAGGGGGTTTAACCAAGTTGAGGGACTAGACTATGATGAGACTTATGCCCCCGTAGCTAGGTTAGAGTCAATTAGAATTCTACTAGCCTATGCCGCTCACATGGGTTTCACACTCCACCAAATGGATGTGAAGTCGGCATTCCTAAATGGGATCATTAAGGAAGAGGTTTATGTAGAACAACCCCCTGGGTTTGAGGACCCTAACTATCCAAGACACGTATATAGATTAAGAAAAGCCTTGTATGGATTGAAACAAGCTCCCCGGGCTTGGTATGAAAGGCTTTCTTCATTTCTAGTGTCCAAGGGGTTTAGGAGAGGAACAATTGACCCTACATTGTTCCTAAAATCTAAGGACAAGGAGATATTTGTTGCCCAAGTCTATATAGACGATATCATTTTTGGGTCAACAAATAATGACTTCCTGCAAGAATTCATCAAGTGTATGGAAGATGAATTTGAGATGAGTCTTGTAGGAGAGTTAACCTTTTTCTTAGGCCTTCAGGTTAAGCAAACTAATGAAGGTACACATGTCTTGCAAACCAAATATGCTAAGGAGATGTTAAAGAAATTTGGTTTATAAAATGCTAAGGTAGCATCTACACCCATAGGAACCAATGTGAAAATGGATAGTGGCAGTGAAGGGAAAATGGTAGACTCTAAACAGTATAGGAGCATGATTGGTAGCCTCCTATACCTAACCGCTAGTAGACCCGACATACTTTTTGCGGTAGGTATGTGTGCAAGATACCAATCTTGTGCAAAAGAGTCCCATTTGGTTGTAGTCAAGAAGATCTTAAGGTATGTGAAAGGGACCCTCAATGTCGGACTTTGGTATCCTAGAACTCCTAGTGTTGATCTATTTGGATACACCGACTCGGACTATGCAGGGTGTAAGCTAGATAGGAAGAGTACAAGTGGAGGGTGTCAATTCCTTGGGTCTTCTTTAGTTAGTTGGAGTAGTTAGAAACAATCATACGTTGCCCTATCTACAACGGAAGCGGAATATGTGGCAATGGGTGGGTGTGTTTCCCAACTCCTTTGGATCATGTACACCTTAGAGGACTATGAACTACATTACACCAAGGTCAAAGTCTTGTGTGACAATGTAAGTACAATCAACCTAACTAAAAATCCGGTTCACCATTCTAGAACAAAATACATTGTAGTGAAACATCACTTCATTCGAGACCATGTGGCAAGGGGAGACATAGAACTACACTATGTTGAATCCAAGTCTAACCTAGCCGATATCTTTATCAAGCCTCTTCCGGAATCGGAGTTCACATCCTTAAGAAGAGGGCTTGGAATGTGTTTTGTGGAAGTATATGATATACTTGGAGACATTAGCTTTGAATAAGGGTGCTTGATCCATTAGGGTGATACATTTGGCTCACTTGTGCTTGTGGCACATTGTTGAACCATTGAGAGTATCAAAATATGAAAACTAGACCAACTATGGGGAAGGCAAGTGTTTAATCAATGGACACTTTGCCCAAAGATCATAGTTGGACATTTTAAACTTTTGCAAACCATTTCATATCTTCCATCCTTTGCCATGCTTTTAAAATTCATATAATTGCAAAATTGGTTTCAAAGTTTGATACAAAATGTAGTGGTTTTCAAAGATTTTGGAGTTTTGTCAAAAGTCATGCATGTTTGAAATTTTATATGGTTTAATATTTTTCCCTGATAGAGTATAATATTTCAAACATGTATGCAAAATTTTACAATTTTTGGAATTTTCTGGAATTTTTTGGGAGTTTCTGAAATTCGGCAGAAAAGCTGAATTATCAGACTGATGGCGTATCAGTCGACTGCCCCATGGGCAGTCGACTGGCACGCAGGTTTTCAGCCATTGTGAGAAATTTCAGAAATTGAAAATTCTTTCATTTGATGCCATGGGTTTTGGTTGCTTGAGGCAATCATTTTGATGGTGTCAAAGGGGGAGAATGGATGGTTTAAGTTAGAATTTTGACTTAAAATGGATGATTTTAGGTATTTTGTCAAACTTAGACTTTGAAAGGTTAAAATTTGGAGAAGACATGGATTAAGGGGGAGGTACCTCTTAGGTTCTGATAGGTCTTATATTTTTAACATATTGCTGTTATTAAGTGGAAACTTAATTTGGATTGTGACTAGAATTGAAAATGGGGGAGATATAGGTTAAGGGGGAGGTTACCTCTTAGGGTTATTATGTCTCATGATGTTTCAATTGATATATGTTGCTATTGCTATTGTGATTGTTGTTTATCTCTAACTTAAACATATTGTCACACATCAAAAAGGGGGAGATTGTTGAGGCAATCGACCCTTAAATGATTGGAAGATCATGGTTTTGATGTGTGGGCGAATATGTTCAAAGTTAGAGTGTTATGTTGTATTTGATATGTGTGATTGAGTTTGTAGGACTTGAAGAATCACACATGGTAGACATATCCGAGGGACGAGAGCCAAGGGAGGAGAGCTCCAAGGGCAAGCCGGGAAGTGGACTTCAAGAGCACACGTGAAGGGTGGCATGGAGGCAAGCAAAGGGAAGGCTTGCGTGCGCATCCGAGGGACGATAGCCAGAGGAAGAGGACTTCAAAGGACGAACCAAGGGAGCAGACCTGAAGGCACACGCGAAGGAGAAGGTCCAGAGTGGCTGGAGCTGAGCTGGGAGGCAGGCCAGTCGACTGGCCCAGAGGCAATCGACTGCCAAAACCCACAGAAAGTTCGCAGCTTCGGACCAGTCGACTGGCCTTGGGGCAGTCGACTGGTATACCCCGAAACTAGCCGTTGGCTAGCTGTTCACTAGCCGTTGGCCACATTTATTGCTGGACCAGTCGACTACCCTCGGGGCAGTCTACTGGTGCGGACTGGACAGGTTGCGAATCTGTCCTGTTCACCTATAAAAGGAGCACGTTTTGTACATGTACGGTACGGTTCCGTACAGTAACGAAGTGCTGCCAAATTGTAGAGTGTTTTCTTGCTTCCTCCACTGTATTTCTGCATCTGTAAAAGAGGAAGATCTTGCTGTAAAGGTTTCTCCACCTCAAGGAGACTTTTCGATAGTGAAAAGTGGTGCTCGTGGCGTGGATCCTTGGACTAGTCACCCATCTGGGTGGATACCAAGTAACTGATAAGTGTTAGCATTGCCTCTGTTTCTTTTACATATTATTTCCGCTGCGCTAACAACTCTGTAGAGATCAAGATCCGTGAAAAAGTGCAATCACTCCCCCCTCTGCACGCCTAAATCGATCTATCATAGGGGATTGCACTGAGCCCCAGGGACCACCAACAATGATGGATACATTAGAAGATTCAGAGGACTCGCCAGAAAGTGTAGGGACTTGTATGGTGGAAGCAAGAACCCAAGAATCACCTGAGTTAGTTGAATGTCCACCAGAACCTGAGTTTGAAGTGGAGCTTGTACATGACCAGGAGGAGACCACAGTTACATCTACTCTTGTAGAACCTCCAGGAATTCTTCAGCATGATCAGGTAAGTATTTCTCCTATTTCTTTAGAAGAACTCATGGAGGTACCTAGGGTTGAGTTTGTTGATTGTGATGTTATTTTTAACACATCTTATGTAGATATTAATTTTGAAAAATTCATTGAGGTACCTATTATTGGTTGTGATGAATCTCTTGATACATCTTATATGGAGGTTGCTTGTGAAAATCTAATAGAGGAACCTAGGGTTGATTTTGTTCATTGTGATGAATTTCTTGATACATCTTGTGCTAAAATTAATTGTGAAAAACCCATGGAGGCACCTAAAATTGATTTTGTTGGTTGTGATTCATTACTTGATATACCCTATGTAGAGACTGAGGCTGGTTGTTTAGAAAAATCCATAAAGGTACCCCAAATTGATTTTGTTGGTTATGAAGCATTTCTTGATAAATTTTTGTGGATATTAATTGTGAAAAACTCATAGAGGTACCTTTGATTGACTTTATTGGATGTGATGCATTTTTGGATACATTTTATATAGAGACTGATGTTATTTCATTTCTATCTTACCCTGCGCGCGTGAGAGAGGTATTGCATGATTTTGCAGGGTCACGTAGGCTCCTGGAGTGGGTGCCCCATCTAAACAGACTCCAACCTCCTGGATGGACCTCCAAAAAGCATCAAGAGGGAGGAGTAGATCTTACTCTAAGTCGTAGCACTCCACCTCTTACATGGATGTTGTACCTTAATCGCCTTCGCCACCTGAACATTTTTCTGTGAAGTTTAAGTGTGGGGGAGCAATGCATCATGACATGGATCACATGAAAAATGCTCTCTCTACCACCCAATTCCTCCACTACCGCAATGGAGGTTATTTCTTGATCGACTCCGACCGCCAGAAATAAAGGGGAGTTTGTTCTTTCTTGCATTTTCTTTCATTGCATGTTTCATTTTTATGTTTTCTAGAAGTAAAATTTTTCTTTTAAAATGAGTTCTTGTTAATAAATGCTTAGTTAGTGCAAAATGAATAAAGAGTCATTGTAGATACCATTTTATCCATTTTGGCATTTTTGTTTCTTGCATGATTAGGAATAAATGTATCCATCTAGATTTTCTTATATCATTTTAGAGTCCTTTGAAAGCAAATTAAATTTGGTTGTTAAAACTTAGGATTTGAGCCATTGGATGAAAATTCTTGGTTGCTTGAGTACTTCTTAGTTTATGGACTCTAGAGTGATGACTTGAGATGAATTCTTTTTACCTAGTGAGGATTAGCCTTAATTGTGAGATACACACATGTGATTGTACTCCAGAACTTACTTAGGTTCTTTCAAAGCTATATTTCTATGATTAGACCACATTTATAGAGATGAATCACTTTGTTTCCTTTCTCATATCATTTTTGCAATTTTGTTTGTTTATCTATTTTGAATTCCATTTTCCTTCCCTAATCATTCATGTTCATCATAATTTTTTCATTGGATTTGGTTATTCTTAATGTTTCTTAATGTTACTTTGCCCGAGACGGACAAAAGTTTAAGTGTGGGGAGGATGCAAGCATTCTATTAAAAAAAATTTGAGGACAACCAAGCATTGACAACCTACAAGGAAAGTGTGTCAATTTGATGGAGTTTTGTATCAAGAATGAGTTGCAAGCATACCCATCAGCTCAGTTGTAAGAAAAAGAAAATTTTGTGTGATTTGAAAAGTGAAGCAAAAGAAAGAAAAGTTAGAGGCAAAGACACATCCTTAAAAGTCCAAGTTTTGGATAGGAAACAAGCTCCATTGGACCAAGTATCAAGTAGGAATAAAGGATGATTTCATTCATTTGAAACCAGCTGAAACTTCCTGAAATTGCTGAACATAGTTCGAGAGTTGGAGCTGATCATTGGAAGGAATTAAACTTGAAAAAAAAACAGAAGCAAAGACTTAGCTGCAAACAAAAACAGAAAAAATCAGCAGCAGAAAAAAAAAGAAAAGAAAAGAAAAAGACAAGAGAAACATGAAATGGAAGTAAGTGATGAGTTATATTTTGAATTTGAAGATGTGACCAAGTTTGTAGTTGAGTTTAAGAGTTAGATCAGAAGCAAAACTTTGGCAGAGCAGTTTCAGAATCCAGGCAGAAACAGTTTTTGGCTACTGTTCGAGCCCTGATCGGTCACCAGTCCGATCAGGGAGGGGTCTGATCGGTCGGCTGACCGATCAGTAGCTGTCCAGTCCGAGCAGAAGGAAAGCCATACCGATCTTCAGTCCGATCAAAGAAAGGCTGATCGATCTCTAGACCGATCAGAAGGGTTGGCACAGAACAGAACACCAAATTCAGTATTGTTTCTCATCCAAATCTGTTTATCCCTACTCATCACTACTCGAAATTCATTAGAGGACATCAAAAGAGGGCAAAGTACATTTAGATAGATTTTTGAGTGTCCAAGTCTTCCATTTATTCTACTGTTTCCATATTTCCTTATCATACCATATTTCTTTACTTTTTCCATATTTTCTTACCATGCTATATTTCTTTTCCATATTTCCTTGTCATATCATATCTCTTTACTTTCTTTATCATAAGTCATAAGTATCAAAGTTCATCAATTTTCTATTTCATTTCTATCATTTCATATATCTTCTTTAACGTGTTTGAATAAGCTTTTGTAGATGTGGATCCGAATCAAGAATGATGGTGGAGAGTAGATAACAAGCAAGCTTATGGTAGTACAAGAACCATGTTGTGTGTGAGTGAGCTCCACGTCATCAAAAATGTAGAATTTAGGAAGAGAGCTACCAACATTTGCCTTGGAAGGATTTGAGTGTTGAGTTCATCTCACTGAGTCAAGAAGGATGAAGTATGCTAAGTTGTTGATTTAAGGATAAGTTTCTAGTCCATTGAGTTTAGATTTTTGAGACTTGACAACCCAAGATAATTTACTTTCAATTGCTTCTAACTATGATTGAGACTAATCTAGGGGGATACATCTTAGTTATTAGTTGGCTTGTGCGAGACGCCCAAGAGTAAGTGTGGCGGAGTTGATAACTACCATTTTGTTGATTATTTTAGGCTCTAAAATCCATGTTTGATCCACATTTTATATGCTTAAGTTTGCATTTATATTAGGTTTCATGTATTTCCTCTATTTTGGCTTTTAATTCGAATTTTTGTATATTTGAGATATTTTGGTACTAAAATGTGAATCTCATTTTGTAGGTTTCAAATGATCATGGACCTAGATCAAATTGGGTTGAACTTGAGTCAACATTGGATCCGGATCAAAGGGATCAAGCATCGGGTTAATATGAGTCGTCCATTCAAAGAACGGCTAGATCTGAACCATCGGTCAACTTCTGATCAATCCGAGTTCAAGATAGAGTCAATCATGACCACTGATCAAGATCTGAAAATTTCATCCAAATCAGAAGCCATCTGATCGTTGGATCAAGCTCAAGATGTTGTAGACCATCCAAGCAATAGAAGGGATGATCTGAGCCATCCGCCAAAGATCTAGTTGATCCGAGCTAAGGACAGGTAGATCAGGACCATTGATCAAGATCTGGGAAGTTTTGGTCAGATCAGACTTGATCTGACCGTCGGATGGAGCAAAGAAGATCTCGGCCGTTCAAATTCAAATGGTTTTAATTAAAAGGGAATTCCCTCTTTCTTCTCTGTGGTCGTCGCGTCGCGAGTTCGCTAGCTGCAGAGTAGTTTTCAGATCGCCATTTCTTCGTTTCTTCATCGTTTTGTCTCCCGTTTTCTTCCTTAGATCGCGCGGCCCATCAATTTGTTTGTCTTCAAGATCTCAAATCATCCAGGTAATCTTTCTAGTTCAGTTTTGCTAACTAAATCTCGCAGCTGAGAGGAGCTTTGGAGAGGGTTTCGCCGGAGCATCCGATCCACTGATTTTTTCATCCGATCGCGGCTGTCTTC
The DNA here is from genome assembly GCA_024364735.1 of Boesenbergia rotunda. Lineage (NCBI taxonomy): Eukaryota > Viridiplantae > Streptophyta > Magnoliopsida > Zingiberales > Zingiberaceae > Boesenbergia > Boesenbergia rotunda. The sequence goes on from JAGFNQ010000194.1 coordinate 256,806, forward strand.
ATCGAATTGATGCCATCAGAGCTTCAGAGGGGTTCTCCGAGGTAATCTGAGGGTGTTGGAACGAGATCGGCACTCTGCGCAACGAGAAGATCGCGGGTTTCAGCTTCTGACCGATCGGGTTGATCGGACAGAGTGGTCTCTGATCGATCCCGTGACCGATCAGAGGAAGACCTGATCGGTCGGTTGACCGATCAGGAAGAGCAGAGCAGTCACTTCATAGCAAGCTGAGCAGGGGAGGTCTCCTTCAATGGTTTTTGAGCTAGGGGGGTTCATAGCTCAAACTTCGTGTGACGGCGAAGGGAAGTTTTGGATACAAACTAATTTGATGTTGAATTTAGGATAATTTCTTCTTGTTCCAAGCACTTGTTTTCTTTAATTGTTCTAGCTTGTTATCTTCACTTCAAGTCAATGACTTAAACATTGTTTTGATCTCGCTTTTATTTCCTTGCAATTAATTTTCTGCACTCTATTTCTTGCAATTAATTCTCTACAATTAGTTCTTTAATTTCAATTCAAGAGTTCAAATTTACTTGCTCAATTGTCAATTAGGTTAAGTTTAGTTTCTGCACTGCTTTAATTCATTTCCTTGCTTAGTTAAGTCTATTTCATTCTGTTCAGTTCCTAAGTTTAGTTCTGTTTCATAGAGTCAGTTCCTTATTACAAAATCCCCCATTTTATCTAGAAAACCCAAACATCAAAACGACAAATAAACCTGCAAGCTCGAGTTAAACATTCATTCAACTAGTCCTTGGAAAAATACGACCTGAGGCCCCTCTACTACATTTCTATTTTGTTAGGCAAAGTGTTTTCAGCTTTATAAATTTCTAAATTTAAGACTCACATTCGTGACAGCTATTTTGGGTCGCATCAATTAACTTCATTAATTCAAAGATATTTGACTTATCTACTATTTCTTCATTTAATTTTTCAAGTTGATCTAATACTTTTGCTTTGTTTGAATTTTTGTAGATTTTATTAACTGTAGCCTTGATTCTAAAAAATTCAACTTTCTTTTCATCCTCATCATCAAAGTTATCTCCTTCTATATCTTCATAGTAAGTGAAGTAGTTTTCAGGGCTACTAATTAATGTTTAATAATTATCTTCAAGATTATCCAAAAAATTGATAATCAAATCATTATCTAAAGAGATTGTATTTTTCAATATCCTCAAAATTATCTTTAATATCCTCAAAAAAATCTCCAATATTTTTAGGATTATCTTTAATATCATCATTATCCTTAGAAATATCCTCAGAAAAATCTCCAATATTTTCAAGATTATCTTTAATATTTTTAGAAAAATTATTAGAATTAATTCTAAAAATTATTACATTGATATTAAAAATTTACGAGTTGAGATTTGATATTTTCCTATTGTCTATATTTGGTAACTAGTCATTCAATATATTGATTTGGGTATGCAAAAAGTCTAATTTATCTGAATAATTATCTAACTTATCTAAACTATCAACATTACTATACGACTGTGCAGGAATTTGAAAATTTTTACGAACATAAATTTTTCGTACCTTGGACGGACACTGATTCTTGTAGTGTCTGTGCTTTTGACATTTGAAACACTTTATATGACTCTTGTCCCTCCGGACTCCGGGCGCTGGTACCTCCTTTGCTGTTGGTGGTGATGATCGAGTCTTATGAGCAGGACACTGATTTTTATAGTGTCCTCTCTCCCTGCACTTGAAACATGTAATATGAAATTTGAAATTGACCATAATTAAGAAAAATACATGATTCACCCCTAGGCTCCCCCTCAACTCCTAGCGTCTTTGCTCCGTCGGTTGTTAGTCTGGTGAAGAGCAACCTCGCTCCGATACCACTTGTGGGGACTGGTGTCGTCGATAGAGGGGGGGGTGAATATCGACTTGTAAAAATTCTTGCGAAGAGCGTCTTTCGTAGACTTTCGAGCTTCGTTCTAGGTATAGAGTTAGTAGCAGCGGAAAATAGAAAGGACGGACAAATAACCAAAACTCAGAGTGCACACGGATTTTACTTGGTTCCCAACCCCCCAAGGTCAGTACATCTAAGGCCTAAGCACGAGAAACGCCCGTCCACTAATGGTCTCCTTTCCGGACTTTCTGTAGGCGGAGAAACCTGTCTTATAGTGCACGATTTACAATAAAAAATATTAAGGAAATTAAATGCGGAAAGTAAATCAAACCAAACAAAGAATCGACGATCCCGGCCGATTTGGAACTCCAAAGTGTCACGCACTTCCTCCAGGAGCATCCTTGGTCGCAGGGGTTCATCTCTAGTACACTTTCTTTCACTCGAAATGCTTAGAATGATCTCAGAATTTGTGTTCTGAGTTGAGGGGTTGAACCCCTTTATATACTCATGTCTAGGGTGCCTGAGTTGCTGTGAGGCGCCTCATAAGCCTTGGCCAAACCACATCTTCGTGCCGAACTCGCAGCAGGGATAAGATCCCCTTCCCAGGCACCTGTATCAACACAGGCACCTGGGAGCCCTCAGGCGTCTGTGTTAATAGGCGCCTGGGAGGGGCTGCCCAGTCCAGGGAGCCCTAAAGGTCTGGGGCGCCTGTATTGATACAGGCGCCCTAGAAGTCCTTCCAGACAACTTTTTCTTCTTTGTTTGCTCTTCTATCTTGCCTCCAACTTTAGGTACTTGCAATACAATCAAAGACAAAACAAATATGCAGATAATCTTAACCTTAGAGACTTGGTTCTAACTTCGGATTTCCTACGAAACCCTAGGTCGAACCGACGCCTATGTTCCCTTCTCGGGGAACGCGCCTTTCACCTACTCCTCTAAGGAGAAGTTTTGCCAATCAGCCCATTCGGTTGGACTTTTGCCTAGCTTCACTCACCAGGACTTCGTACCCAGTCCACTGTTGGATCGTGAAAGCCGATAGAGGGGGGGTGAATATCGGAAATCATTTTTCTTTCGGAAAATTAAGAGCAAGTGCAGCGGAAATTAAAAATCACAACACACACAAAGACACAGTAGATTTTACTTGGTTCGGAGCCTGTGTCGACTCCTACTCCAAGGCCCACGGTTGTTGACCATTTTCGTTGGGCAATACTATATAGGCGCAATAAAAGTTTACAAATATTGATTTGCAAAATACAGTATCGTAAACTTAACAAAAAGGAAGCTCTTCTTTTTACCGACGTCCGATGAGGGTTGACTTTTTCGGAGCAGTGGGACGTCGTCGTTCCGGAGCAAGGCATGAGAGCGCAAGAGCGTAGAAGCGTTGTGTCGAAGTGATTCTTGAAGCTTGGGGTCGAGGGGTGCTATTTATAGCACCTAGGGCGCCCTGGACGTCGGGGGCGCCCTGCCACGTGTCAGCCGATCCACACTTCGCTCGGTCAAGCTTTATCCCACCTGAATAGGGATGAGGTTTGACCTCTGGGGCGCCCTGGTCGCTGAGGGCGCCTTGGTTGACGCGGTCTTCTCGGCTGGATAGAGTTGATCGGCCTCACTGGCATAGGCGCGGAGCGCCTTGGCTCCTGAGGGCGCCCTGGGCGCTGAGGGCGCCCTGGCTGCTGAGGGCGCCCTGGATGCAGAGGGCGCCTTCGGCCAGTGCTTAGCCGAACTCCTTTTTCCTTTACCTGTTTCTTGTTCACCTTGGAGGTGCCCTAGACACTCAGGGCGCCCTACTCAGCTGCTGCCTCACTCCTTTGAGGCTCTCTGAGCTGCAGACACACGTTCCTTTGGTCCTGCATCCAGGGTTAGTCCGAAAAAAAATAAAGCATTAATTTGTTAGTTTATACAGCCTTAGCTGTCTTGGTTCTGACTTTGGTCTCCAAAATGGAGCCCTAGGTCGAACCAACGCCTACTGTTCCCTCGACGGGGAACGCGTCCTCACCTACTCCTCTCGGGAGAATGTACCTGATGCCAACCGCTCCTTTGGTTGGACTTTTGCCTGACGGTCCTTTGTCAGGTCTTGGATGCCGAGCTGCCCTTCGCCCGGTGCCTAGCATTCCTTCGCTAGGGCTTGGTGACTAGCAGCCCTTCGCTAGTTGCCTAGCAATCCTTCGCTAGGACTTGGTGACTAGCAGCCCTTCGCTAGTTGCCTAGCAGTCCTTCGCTAGGACTTGGTGACTAGCAGCCCTTCGCTAGTTGCCTAGCAGCCCTTCGCTAGGACTTTGTCTCTACACACTAGAGTAACTTGTTAGAAACACAAGTAAGACTTAACTTTGACCTATGTTGCCATTATCAAAACACAGTTTGACTTGGGTGCATTCTGCACAACATCTCCCCTTTTTGATTTATGGCAACCCTAGTTCAAAAAGTTAAGTTTAGCAAACATGAAAAAGTTTTAACTTTTTCCTTCCCCTGGAAGGAATCTCCCCTAGATTTTTCAAAATTCGTGGGGTTAATAAACTTTTACTTTGAAAACTTAAGTTTTAGGTACTTAGGAATCTTAAGTTAAAAAGTGTATTGGAAGATTTTTGAAACATGATTTTTGAGTACTTAAGAAAATTTAAGGCTTTAAGTTTCAAGGTACTCAAAGGTTTTGAAAGTGTTAGCTTAAGAAAAATTTAAGTACTTAATAATTTTGAAAACTTAATACAGTACTTTTGGAAAACTTAAGTACTTAATAACATTGTACTTAACCAGTTTTGAGAATCTTAATTTATGAAATTTCGAATGGCTTGAGTAAAAATGCTTAATCATTTTAGCAAAATTTTGAAAGCTTAAGTAAAAATGCTTAATCATTTTAGCAAAATTTTGAAGGCTTAAGTAAAAATTTTGAAGTGCTTAAATACAGCAAAATTTTGAAGGCTTAATTAAAAATTTTGAAATGCTTAAATACTTTTTGAGTAAAGGATAGAGTTAAGAAAATTAATGGAAAATTAAATTTAATTTTACTCTCTCCTTTCCTATCTCTCCCCCTTTGCCATATATTAAAACAAATAAATATAGCAAAAATAATGGAAATGAGTAAGATTTTGCTGTACTGAACCAAATCATAATCAGACTTAAACCACAATTATTCAATTTTCTCTATAGGGACCTGTCTAACCCAATTAGCTACTTACTAACTGTTATAAACAGTAGTTTTTGCTAGGGTTAGTCAAATTAAGTGTTTCTGTTCAAGTTAGATTTTCTAAACTTGACACTTAACTTGATTGCTGTATAAGTTGTATTTAGTGCCCCAATTACTGCAGATGCACTGACTTAAAGCATCTTGAATTAAGGCAAAGACCTAAGCATCTCAACCCTTTCTAGGTTATCACTCAAAAGTACCCTAAGGTGCTTGTGAGATGCTGGCTTCTAAGTCTATAGGTGCATGCAGTTCTAGGGTTAGGGCCTAGGCTATGTCCATTTTCAAAAAAGCCCTAATTTTTAAAAGGGGTAGTTTTGAAATAAAAAAAACTAAGTCGAAAAAAATGAAAACTGATTTTGAAATTAAGTAAAGCGGTTTTTCAAATTCTATTTTGAGAAAAAAACAAGTAGAATAGTAATAGAAGAAAATGTAGTTAATCTATTCTACTGAACACAATCCTAACTGCAAAAAGGACAAGTACTCATAAATTGGTCAACAGAGAATAAAGCAGATGTTCAAGGTTCAACACAAGTCAAATAGTCAAACACCAGTTAACCCTACTGAGTAAGGGTAGTCAAATAGGTACAATGCTAAGTGAATCTAAGATGAAGGACCGGATGATCAGACGGCCCGGCTGCCATGCATCAAATCGTGCCATCATCTCTATGTATCGTGCGTCAGCACTTCTCGATCAGCTCGACGAGCTTCCATCTGCTCTAGGTGGTAGGCTTCGACCTCCTCTCGAAGACTCTGAACTTTTGTGTCTAAATGTGTCCTATCTGATAGAGTGTCGGTGGAGCGGGCTCGTCGATATGTGCTCGGGCTGCTGCGGCTACATCTGCGACATCGTACTCAACCTCCTCGTCCGAATCGATCTGGGGAGCTGCTCTCTGACGTCTCCAGGACAAGACCCCGGTACCGGACACCTCTATACCTGCTAGGGCGAAGTTTCTATAGCCTATTTCATCATAGTCGGTCAGATCGGCCATTCTCCTGGTAATGTCTACCATGGTAATGTAATAGGACTGATAACGTGCCTCTAGGGTGGTAGCTGTTTACTATTGTTGAATCGCTAGGAGGGCGGGTGCGTGGAGGAGTATGAGGCGTGGGGGGATGGATCGTGGCCATGTGCTAGAATATAGGAGTAAAGGAAGGAAATAAAACAAAGGATCCGAGATCATGCGAGTCGTTTCTAATCTTCAGTATGTTGTGTATAGTTAGGAATGCCTTGAACCATTGGAGAACATGAGATTATTTTAATGATATTTTATTTCTGGCATGAGTATGATTGGTGGTCAGATACAGTTGTCGATTGGTTGGTTATGACGTTATAGTGGGGCAGATTGGGTGAAGATGCTATTATTTTCTTATATGTTTTATTACGAGAACTTATTGCACAATTCTAAATTGGGAAACTAGGATCAGGACTAGGTTGAGTACCGGGTTCTGCCTGATTAGGTCGGCGTCTTCTAAGGAAGAATGTACACTTAAATAAAGTATGCATTTAATGAACGACTTAAAAAGAAATTAACTTAATTAAAATTTATACCGGGTTGCTCGGGGAGGCATTGTTGAGAGCTTGAGAGTGTTGCTAGATCTCTTGGAAGATAGAGAGTTGAGGAGAAGGAGATTTGGGTGTGAAGAGGAAGAGGGGAATGGGATCCCTTTTATAGGCAGATTTGGGCGCCCTTTATCGGGAGGGCCCCCTGTCTGTTGAGGGCGCCCTGCATGGGGAGGGCGCCCTGCGCAGGCCTGCACGTCGCTTTTTGGCAGCTTTCTGTCGTTTGAAGGACTGTGCGTAGGCGCCCTGCCTGACGAGGGCGCCTTGACCCTGCAGCTGCCTTTTGGCAGCTTTATGTGATTAAAGGCCTGTGGGAGGGCGCCCTCCAAGACGAGGGCGCCTTTCGTGCGTCTGCAGCTGCCATTTGGCAGCTTTTGACCAGTCTGGGGGCGCCCTAAAGCAATTGGGCGCCCTATGGGTTGTTTTGTCCCTAAAGGATTCATTTTGACCGGATTTGACCTAATTTAAGTGTTTTGACCAAGGTTTGTCTATATTGTCCGAGGTTTGACTGCTTTGACTGTAGTTTGACTTCTTTGACCGTAGTTTGACTTCTTTGACCATAGTTTGACTATGTTTATCATTGGTTATGATTAGGATTTAACTATAATACAGGGAATCATAGTTGAGTTTTAATTTTACTGTCTCACCCAAATCTAGGGTTTTCAATCACGTTAGCCTTATAGGTTTTGTGAGACAGGTTTTAAGGGTATTTTGAAAAGTTTGATTAATTTTGAAAACAATTTAAATTTATTTTGAAATTTTCGAAAAGATGTTTAAATCTATACTTAACTGAAATTTTGTGTTAGATTCGAATTTGACAAAAATTAATTTGAATTTGAATTTCAAAAATTGACTTCCAGGTCTTGGCGAGGCACTAGGCCTTCTTTGGCCGAAGCCTTATGGGATCATCCACCCTTTCCTTGACAAAGTCTTTTAATGAAATTTCATTTTCAAAATTAATCTTTAAAAAAATTCTGGTCTAACTAGTTTGGATTTTGGATCGGTAGCTTCGGCTGGTTTCACCAGTCTAAAGAGACCAAGTAAACTTGATCTTATTAGAATTGGTTTCCCCAACGTACTATCATCTCACCTCCACCCAATACTATGTTTCCAAGTTTCAGTTAAGTTTGTTTGGTCCTTAAACTAGCCTAAGTCTAAGCATGGTAAATTGCAGAAATTAAATAAACAAGCAAACAATCATATTGCAAAAAAAATTTATCTAATAATGAATATAGTTTTCAGTTTGGCTCTCCTGGACTAAAGCCACGGTGATGGTTAGGCAAGATGTGAATCTTGTCCTTGGGGATCCAATACTGATTTGATCCAGTTGGTTTGTTCAGGTATAGTTTAGGTACCCATGCCTGAATTTTACCTCTGGACTGATTCAGTACAGCAAGGTATGATCTTGCCGAGATTTGGTTCTATAGCCCAATCCGGATCGATTTAGAACTGATTTCTGTTTTCCAAGGATCATGTTAAGACCTTTGGAACCAGATGTAAATCGTTCTAATGCTGATCTAAGATCCTTAACCTGAGTTTTCAGGGAGGAGTTTTCCTTTTCAAGTTTTTCAACTTGAGTAGGAGTTCCTTCCTGAACCTTCTCGGTTAAGGGTTTAGAGTCAGCTCCCTCTTTCAGGAGTTTTACTTCCTGTCGGAGGGATTCGACTCGGAGTTTGGCTTTTGCCAAATCTCGAGAAAGAAAAGAAATTAATTCAGTTAATTGCGATCTATTAAAACCTGTTACCTTAATTTCTCCGTCCTCTGTAAAAGTTAGCTCGCCGTCGTCCTGTTCTGATTCTGACTCAGTTTCGACGTTTTCTGAGGCGGTCAGGGCTAGTAGGTTGGACTGGGGTGCCTCTTCTTCTTCTTCTGAGGAAGACTCGTCCCAGGTTGCTTGCAGTGCCTTCTTTCTTCTCGTCCTTTTTGTCTCCTTTAGGTTAGGGCACTCTGACTTGTAGTGGCCCTTTTTCTTGCACTCGTAGCAGGTCACATTAGGCTTGTTCGCGGGTTCAGCTGGTTCGTCCTTTCTTCGGCCGGTTCTCCGTGTGTTGGCTTGATTTTTCAATTTTTTGTAGTAACTTCGGGCCAATCGGACCAGCTCCGATTGATCTGCTTCTTCATCTTCTGCGTCTGAATCAGAGTTGAGCTCGGGTTCAGATTGAGGTTTCTTTTTTGTCGCTTTTCCAGTTTTTCCTGCAAAAAAGGCAATACTCTTCTCGGCCATATTGCAGTTAGTCTGCTCATGAAGTTCTAACTCTGAAAATAATTCGTCTAATTTAATTTTGGAGAGATCCCTAGAGACCTTGTATGCATCTACCATAGATGCCCACAAGGTGTTTCTAGGGAAGGCGTTTAGAGCATACCTTATTAGGTCACGGTTTTCAACCTTGTGACCTATTGTGTGAAGACCGTTCATTACCTCTTGGATTCGTGCGTGGAGCTGGGCTGCTGTTTCGTTGTCCGCCATCTTGATAGTGTATAATTTGTTCAGGAGCAGATCCCTCTTGCTGATCCTGGTGTCTGAAGTCCCTTCGTGCAGCTCGATCAGTTTTGTCCATAGCTCCTTTGCACTGTTAAAGGGGCCTACGCGGTTTAGCTCTTCCTTTGTCAGCCCGCATTGTAGGGTTTGTGTTGCTTTTGCGTCGGCTTCTATCTTTCGCTTTAGGGTGTTGTCCCACTCCGAGTAGTTTTGAGGTAGTCCTTCGGTGTTTTTGGGGATCTCCAGACCGGACTGGATGATGATCCACATGTCCACCTGAGTTTTCAGGTGGACCTCCATACGACTTTTCCAGTAAGAAAAGTCTTCTCCACTGAAAAGTGGAGGTCTGGCGGTGCTGAATCCCTCTTGCATAGCCATTTAAGCTGAAAAAGAAAACTACTAGAAAAATATCCCAAGACTTGGTCTTGGATTAGTAGTGCGGGATAAGGGAAATAAAATATCGAGGGGTGTTGCACCAACCTCGATTAACGAAAGAAATTCGAACAAAAAAAATATTTAAAAATTCGAAAAAGAAAAAAATTTAAGAAAATCCGAAAAGAAATTTTCAAACTGGTGGTTGCACCAAGTTTGAACTTCCCGCTCTGATACCACTTGTTGGATCGTGAAAGCCGATAGAGGGGGGGTGAATATCGGAAATCGTTTTTCTTTCGGAAAATTAAGAGCAAGTGCAGCGGAAATTAAAAATCACAACACACACACAGACACAGTAGATTTTACTTGGTTCGGAGCCTGTGTCGACTCCTACTCCAAGGCCCACGGTCGTTGACCGTTTTCGTTGGGCAATACTATATAGGCGCAATAAATGTTTACAAATATTGATTTGCAAAATACAGTATCGTAAACTTAACAAAAAGGAAGCTCTTCTTTTTACCGACGTCCGATGAGGGTTGACTTTTTCGAAGCAGCGGGACGTCGTCGGCTCGAGTTGGGAGGTTTCCGAAGCAAGGCGTGAGAGCGCAAGAGCGTAGAAGCGTTGTGTCGAAGTGATTCTTGAAGCTTGGGGTCGAGGGGTGCTATTTATAGCACCTAGGGCGCCCTGGACGTCGGGGGCGCCCTGCCACGTGTCAGCCGATCCACACTTCGCTCGGTCAAGCTTTATCCCACCTGAATAGGGATGAGGTTTGACCTCTGGGGCGCCCTGGTCGCTGAGGGCGCCTTGGTTGACGCGGTCTTCTCGGCTGGATAGAGTTGATCGGCCTCGCTGGCATAGGCGCGGAGCGCCTTGGCTCCTGAGGGCGCCCTGGCTGCTGAGGGCGCCCTGGATGCAGAGGGCGCCTTCGGCCAGTGCTTAGTCGAACTTCTTTTTGCTTTACCTGTTTCTTGTTCACCTTGGAGGTGCCCTAGACACTCAGGGCGCCCTACTCAGCTGCTGCCTCACTCCTTTGAGGCTCTCTGAGCTGCAGACACACGTTCCTTTGGTCCTGCATCCAGGGTTAGTTCGAAAACAAAATAAAGCATTAATTTGTTAGTTTATACAACCTTAGCTGTCTTGGTTCTGACTTTGGTCTCCAAAATGGAGCCCTAGGTCGAACCGACGCCTACTGTTCCCTCGACGGGGAATGCGTCCTCACCTACTCCTCTCGGGAGAATGTACCTGATGCCAACCGCTCCTTTGGTTGGACTTTTGCCTGACAGTCCTTTGTCAGGTCTTGGATGCCGAGCTGCCCTTCGCCCGGTGCCTAGCATTCCTTCGCTAGGGCTTGGTGACTAGCAGCCCTTCGCTAGTTGCCTAGCAGTCCTTCGCTAGAACTTGGTGACTAGCAGCCCTTCGCTAGTTGCCTAGCAGTCCTTCGCTAGGACTTGGTGACTAGCAGCCCTTCGCTAGTTGCCTAGCAGCCCTTCGCTAGGACTTTGTCTCTGCACACTAGAGTAACTTGTTAGAAACACAAGTAAGACTTAACTTTTGACCTATGTTGCCATTATCAAAACACAGGTTTGACTTGGGTGCATTCTGCACCAACATCCACGACCAGGACTTATTGCCCAACCCTATGTCAGGACTTCGGTGCTCAACCCTCGGCAGGACTTATTGCCCAATTCCTCGAATCAGGATTTCGTGCCCAACCCTCGGTCAGGTCTTCGGTGCCCAGCCCTCGGCCAAGACTTAGTGCCCAATCCATGATCAGGACTTAGTGTCCAATTCTTCGAACCAGGACTTATTGCCTAGGTTAACTAGGACTTTCCTTCACTTTGGTACTCCTTTCTTGACTAACCCTTCCTTGTTCTAATGTATCACTAACTTAAGCATATTGTTAAACATTGAAACACTTGAGGAGGACATCACTGATGCTTCTTGCACCAACACCTGGTTGTTGATTAAAGCTTTTAGCAACAAGACAAGCTTTGTAATGTTCAATGGATCCATCTGCATGATACTTGATTCGATAAACCCATTTAGAGCCTACAATATTCATAAATAGAGTACGAGGAACTAAGCTCCAAGTCACATTGTGAAGAAGATCATCAAACTCGGTAGTCATCGCAGCATGCCAATTTAGATCTTTGATTGCTTGTGTAAAGCTAGAAGGTTCAACAAAATTTAAAAAAGCAATAAAAGCATGTGGAAGAGGATAGAGAGTAGAAATAGGTTGACATCATGCACAAATATTGCTTAGAGGAAGCATTCGTCGAGGAGTATCATCATCAAAGCTGCTCGGAGATGAGTGATCAGATTGATAGGGAATCAGAATTAGAGAGTGCATCATCATTAGCCGCTGAGTCTATAGGAATTTGTGGAGATGGCGTAGGGCCCAAGAGACCATCCCCCATTGTACTTTTCATATGTCCTGGTGGAGCAATCTGTAGGAATTCTAGTATACTACTCAGTGATATTAGAAAGGTACCTTGATTATTGGAAGGAGGATCTGAGGTAGTAACTGTAAATGGAAAAAGAGACTCATTAAAAGTAACATGCCGAGAAATATATATCCGCTCGATCGAAATATAAAGGCAACGGTACCCATAATGCAAATTACTATAACCAATGAAAACACATAGTTGAGAGCGAGAGTTTAACTTGTGTTTAGAGTAAGGTCGTAACCAAGGATAACATGCAAAACCAAAGATACGGAAAAATAAGTAATCTGGAGAACGATTATAAAGTCGCTCCAAGGGACACCTATTTTGAAGTAGAGTGGGTAAACGAATGATAAAGTAGATTGCGGTTTGGACAGCCTCATCCCAAAAATTAAGTAGAATTGATGCATGATTAAAAAGAGCTAAAACAGTTGCAATTACATGATGATGTTTTCTCTCGGCAGATCCATTTTGTTTAGGAGTGTGCGGACAAGAGACTCGATAAATGATATCAAAGGAGGTAAGATGATGATAAAGTGCTTGATACTCTCCTCTCCAATCAGAATGAAGGGAGAGTATTTTGTAATCAAAGTAACACTCAACATGCTTTTAAAAACGACAAAAAATATCGAAGAGATCAGATTTTTTTTCATAGGAAAAATCCAAGTGAACTTGCTAAAGTTATCAATAAAAATAACATAATAAAGAAAACCCTAATCACATAGAATGGGAGCAGGATGTTGGATCGAGAGATGCGATAGAGGGGGGGTGAATGTCGCAAATCGTTCGGATTTAAAAAGAGCGGGTGCGCAGCGGAAATAAAAGAAAAACAGAACAATGCAAACACAGTCGGTTTACTTGGTTCGGAGCCTGGGTCGACTCCTACTCCAAGGCCCACGGTCGTTGACCGTTTTCTGTGGGCAATTCTATAAGTTCGTAAAAGTTTACAAGACAGATTATAACAAGAACAGTTTAGTAAACTTTAAATGCAGCTCTTCGTTACCGACGTCCGGTGTAGATCGAAGTTTCGGAGCAGCGGGACGTCGTCAGCTTGAGTTGGAAGATTTCTGGAGCGTGTCGCGGAAGCAGAAGAGCGCAAAAGTGTCGAAGCAATTGATCATATGAAGAAGGAGGTCGAGGGCCCTTTATATAGGGCCTGGGGGCGCCCTGGTCGACGGGGCGCCCCCCACGTGGCTTCCGATCCGGTGATCGCTTCGGTCAAGGCTGATCTCTTCATCTTCGGGATCAGCTTTGACCGGGGCGCCCCGAGCGCGCGGGGCGCCCGGGTTGACCGGTCAAAGCCTCATCCTTTGGCTTCGCGAGGGCAGCTGATAGTCGGCGTGGCACTGGGGGCGCCCGCGACACGCGGGGCGCCCGGAGCGCGCGGGGCGCCCGGAACAACCGGGGCGCCCCGAAATGCTGCTGTCGGAGCTTTTTCTTGGTCTGCTGACTTGGGTTGACTCTGGGGGCGCCCGGATCGTCCGGGGCGCCCTGCTCAGCTTCTGCCTCACTCCTTTGAGGCTCTCTGAGCTGCAGATACTCAGTCCTTCGATCCTGCATCCAGGGTTAGTCCAAATAACAATTATATTATTATTTTATACAGCCTTAGCTGTCTTGGTTCTGACTTTGGTCTCCAAAATGGAGCCCTAGGTCGAACCGACGCCTAATGTTCCCTCAAGGGGAACGCGTCCTCACCTACTCCTCTCGGGAGAATTTACCTGGTGCCAACCGGCTCCTCCAGTTGGACTTTTGCCCGGCAGCCCTTCGCCAGGTCTTAAGTACCACGCAGCCCTTCGCTTGGTGCCTAGCAGCCCTTCGCTAGGACTTGGTTTTCGCCTAGCAGCCCTTTGCCAGGACTTGGTTTTCGCCCAGCAACCCTTCGCCAGGACTTGGTTTCCTGAGAGCCCATCGTCAGGTGCCTAGCATCCCTTCGCTAGGACTTGGTTTTTGCCCAGCAACCCTTCGCCAGGACTTGGTTTCCTGACAGCCCATCGTCAGGTGCCTAGCAGCCCTTCGCTAGGACTTTGTTTCCTGCACTCTCAAGCAGCATTGTTAGACAACAAATAACCCTTAACTTTGAATCCTTTGCCAATATCAAAACAAGGTTCGATCTGGTGCTTCCTGCACCAACAATCTCCCCCTTTTTGATTATGGCAACACAATTCAAAGTTAAGGAAAAAATTACAACAGTTAAGAGCATAAGGTAAACAGTGAAGCATAACTGTAGAGTTGAAAAAAATTCTTTATTTTTCATACTCCCCCTAAAACCCTGAATACTTGTGTTATAAAATACTTAAAATACTTAACTTTGACCTTTCCTCCCCCTTTGACATATATCAAAAGCATACATGGGTTAGCAAGGTTTCTAATGGGGAGTTTTGAGTTCAACCAAAAATAAGTTTTTGACAAAGTATTTTTCAAAAAGAGCAAAAGTATTTGTATCCATAGACACTTTTGATAAGCAAGCTTAAACTTTGTTAAAAACCCCTTTTTTTTCAGACAAATTTTGATTACTAAGGAAAATTTTATTTAGAAAAACATGCACTAAAAATAACTTTGAACCACTTAGAAATGCTTAAAATATTGAAATAGCTTAAAAATAAAATTCTCTTTCTCTCCCCCTTAATGTAAAACTCTTCTCCTTATGTTTTAGATCATTTTTAAGTCTAATATAAAAATATTTTGAGAGAAGTTTTAAGGAGAGCGTTTGTGTATCAGAGCCTATGAGTTTTGAAAGCATAAAAATACTTAGTATAATTCTTGAAAGTATAGCAAAAAGTTTTAAATTGCACCAACAAAACTTTATTTGGAAAAATATTGAAAAGATATTTTATATTTGTAGGCCAATCTTTTAGAAAATTCACGCACTTAGAACAATATTGCCTTGAAAAATATTTATACTTTTGAAAACATTATAGCAGTACTTTTTGACAGATATTATGTATTTTTGAAGAGATAAGTGCTTTTGAATCTTCAAAAGTACTTTTGAGATAAATATTATGCATTTTTGAAAAATCTAAGTACTTTTGAAATAAATTAAGATTTGAAACACATAAGTACTTTTTTAAAAAAGTATTTAGACTTTGAAAGATATAAGTAATTTTGAAAAGACTTAGATTTTGAAAAGTATAAGTAATTTTTGAAAAGAATTAGACTTTGAAAAGTATAAGTAATTTTTGAAAATAATTATGCATTTTGAACACAAAATATTTTACTTGACTATGTTTCTTTTCCAGTCTGACACAATCCTAGGAAACCTTGTTGACTACAAGGACATTTTCCTAAGTGTCTTGGAAAATTTTCTCCAACCCAAGTAAATATTATAAAATTAATTTCATAAGCCACAAGAATTTTGTAAAATAATAGTATTTTGACAGAAAAATTATTTAAGTTTTCAAAAGGATTTTGAACTTGTAGTGCATGAAAACATATAATTTTGAAAATGTTCAATGATTCTTTTAATTTCATCTCCCCCTAAACTTGACCCAGTCCTAGGAAGCTTGTTCATTACAAGCGATCTTCCTCTGAGTTTTAGGGTTTGATTTAAATTATAATAATTATCTAATAACTTCAAAACAAATAATTACCAAAAAAAAATTTCAGAAATTCTTCTTTTGAATCAAACTCCCCCTAAATTTGACACATCCTAGGAGTCCTTGAAGATCATGAAGTGGACCTTTCCTCTGTGTCTTTAGGGTTTGTCAAGATCAAAAGAAGCACTTTTGAACAATCTTCTGAGTATGATAATTTTCAAGGAGATAAATTTTTGAAAACTCAATTTGGAATAACACAGTTTAAAAAATTTGAAATGATAATAATTTTTCCAAAGCGATAGTAATATATTAAGGTTTTTGAATCAACTTTTGAAAGCCTTATTTTGATATGAAAATAAGTTTTAAAGCATAAGGATTTTGAGAAATCAAAAAAAGCATTAAGAAGAACTCCCCCTGTATCAAACAAGGTTCGACTTTATCTAAGACCTTAGTGTTGACTAGGTTTGACCATGTTAATCATGGTTTTGACTATGTTGGAATTATCCTCTGAATTAAAACGCAACATAAAAGAAATTTTAATTGAACTTAATTTTCCTGTCTCACCCAATCTAGGATTTTCAAACAGTTAACCTTAAAAGTTCTTTGTGAGACAGGTTTGAAGGTAAAAATTAATTTTGAAAAGGAATTTTCATTTATTTTGAAAAAAGTTATTTAATTTTGAAAAAGAATAAAAAAATGTTTATTTTTAAAAAAGTATAATGGACTTCGAAGACAGATTTGAATTTGAAAAAGAGTGATTTTGAAAAAGAATTTTTGAAAACAGGTTTGAATCTATAATTATTTGAAATTTGTGTTAGATTCGAATTTGACATAAGATAATTTGAATTTGAATTTCAGAAATTGGCTTCCAGGTCTTGGCGAGGCACTAGGCCTTCTTTGGCCGTAGCCTTATAGGATCATCCACCCTTTCCTTGACAAAGCCTTTTAATGAAATTTCATTTTCAAATTAAATTAGGTCATTTTCTGGTCTAACTAGCTTGGGTCTTGGATCGGTAGCTTCGGCTGGTTTCACCAGTCTAAAGAGACCAAGTAGACTTGATCTTATTAAAGTTGGTTTCCCCAACGTACTATCATCTCACCTCCTCCCAATACTATGTTGTCAAATTTCAACTAATTGGTTAAGTCCTTAAGCTAACTAAACCTAAGTCTAAGCATGGTAAATTGCAGAAATTAAATAAACAATCAATCAATCAAACATGCAATTTAATAAAAAAAATTATTTAAGTCACTTCAAAATGGTAATAATATTCTAGATTTTCGCAATAAGCAATGTTATGAATTACATTTTCATATGAATTAATCATGTTGTTCATAGTAAATAATGGATTATTAAATACTGTAAATTTACCATTTGATTCCCTTTTGGAGGTCTCCCCCTTGATTTTAGCCATCTTCCCTTTGCTTGATTGTTTCCTCAGTATTTTGTAGTGGTCGCGAGCTAACCGGACAAGTTTCCGAGGATACCTTTCTTTGTCGTCAGATTCTGAGTCTGAGTTGGACTCAGGTTCTAGTTGAGGCCTCTTTTGCAGTTCTCTTGGAGTTTTCCCTGCAATAAAACTTATACCTTTCTCGACCATTATAGTATCTATTTGATTATTCAATTCTAATTTAGAAAAAGATTCAAAATTAGTTACCGTCTTAGTCAGTTCGTCGTCTGATTCTACTGGTTCGATTTCGATTCTGGATTCGAGTTCAGATTCTGATTCGGCTATCTGTGCTTGGACATCAAGTACCTCAATGTCGGAGCTCTCTTCGTGTAGGTTGATTAGTTTCTCCCACATTTCTTTAGCACAGTTGAAGGATCCAACTAGCTTGAGTTGTTCGTTAGTTAGACCGCATTGAAGAATTGCAGTTGCTCTTGCATCAGTCTCAATTTGGTTGAGGGTTGGTTCATCCAGTTTGTCCCATGCAATTGATAGTCCATCTTATGTAGGGAGGTGGAACCCTGTTTGAATTATCAACCAGAGATTTAGATTGTCCTTCAGGTGGGATTCCATTAGACTTTTCCAGGTTCTGAAGTTCTCGCCAGAGAATAGAGGCGGACGAACACTGTTCCATTCTTGATTGGCCATTAAGGATAAATCTTGCACACAAGGAAAAAAAATAGAGATGTACCAAGACTTGGTCTTGGATTAGTAGTGCGAGAGAGAGAAAAAAACAAGCTCAAAAGGTGTTTGCACGAATTTCGAGGTAAAATAATAAAAAAAATTTTGAAAATGTTGACCTTAACAATTTTGATTAATGAAGAAAAAGTAAGAAAAAAAAATTTCTCGAATTAAGATAGCATGAATTTCGAGGAAAAATATTAAAATAATAATAAAAAAATTTTACGACAAGTTTTCACAAATTGATTCTTTTATCAATTCTGACTTATGGTGAGAAAATGAGAATTCAGAATTGAAAAAGGCGTATTTTATATACACTCACAGATATTATTTATTTGAAAAATAAAGCGAAAAAAATCCGAAAAAAAATTTCAAAGTGGTGGTTGCACCAACTTTGAATAACCCCGCTCTGATACCACTTGTTGGATCGAGAGATGCGATAGAGGGGGGGTGAATGTCGCAAATCGTTCGGATTTAAAAAGAGCGGGTGCGCAACGGAAATAAAAGAAAAACAGAACAATGCAAACACAGTCGGTTTACTTGGTTCGGAGCCTGGGTCGACTCCTACTCCAAGGCCCACGGTCGTTGACCGTTTTCTGCGGGCAATTCTATAAGTTCGTAAAAGTTTACAAGACAGATTATAACAAGAACAGTTTAGTAAACTTTAAATGCAGCTCTTCGTTACCGACGTCCGGTGTAGATCGAAGTTTCGGAGCAGCGGGACGTCGTCAGCTTGAGTTGGAAGATTTCTGGAGCGTGTCGCGGAAGCAGAAGAGCGCAAAAGTGTCGAAGCAATTGATCATATGAAGAAGGAGGTCAAGGGCCCTTTATATAGGGCCTGGGGGCGCCCTGGTCGACGGGGGCGCCCCCCACGTGGCTTCCGATCCGGTGATCGCTTCGGTCAAGGCTGATCTCTTCATCTTCGGGATCAGCTTTGACCGGGGCGCTCCGAGCGCGCGGGGCGCCCGGGTTGACCGGTCAAAGCCTCATCCTTTGGCTTCGTGAGGGCAGCTGATAGTCGGCGTGGCACTGGGGGCGCCCGCGACACGCGGGGCGCCCGGAGCGCGCGGGGCGCCCGGAACAACCGGGGCGCCCCGAAATGCTGCTGTCGGAGCTTTTTCTTGGTCTGCTGACTTGAGTTGACTCTGGGGGCGCCCGGATCGTCCGGGGCGCCCTGCTCAGCTTCTGCCTCACTCCTTTGAGGCTCTCTGAGCTGCAGATACTCAGTCCTTCGATCCTGCATCCAGGGTTAGTCCAAATAACAATTATATTATTATTTTATACAGCCTTAGCTGTCTTGGTTCTGACTTTGGTCTCCAAAATGGAGCCCTAGGTCGAACCGACGCCTAATGTTCCCTCAAGGGGAACGCGTCCTCACCTACTCCTCTCGGGAGAATTTACCTGGTGCCAACCGGCTCCTCCAGTTGGACTTTTGCCCGGCAGCCCTTCGCCCGGTCTTGAGTACCACGCAGCCCTTCGCTTGGTGCCTAGCAGCCCTTCACTAGGACTTGGTTTTCGCCTAGCAGCCCTTCGCCAGGACTTGGTTTTCACCCAGCAACCCTTCGCCAGGACTTGGTTTCCTGAGAGCCCATCGTCAGGTGCCTAGCATCCCTTCGCTAGGACTTGGTTTTTGCCCAGCAACCCTTCGCCAGGACTTGGTTTCCTGACAGCCCATCGTCAGGTGCCTAGCAGCCCTTCGCTAGGACTTTGTTTCCTGCACTCTCAAGCAGCATTGTTAGACAACAAATAACCCTTAACTTTGAATCCTTTGCCAATATCAAAACAAGGTTCAATCTGGTGCTTCCTGCACCAACACAGGACCCCACACATCAGAGTGAATAACCTTCAAAAGAAAACTAGAGGTGAGAGTAGAAGACACAAAAGATAATTTATGAGATTTTGCCTTCATGCAAGCTTCACATAAATGAGATGAGGAGGCTAAAGAAATTAATAAACCATACTGATTAATGATATGTTGAACAAGATGTAGAGACAGATGATCAAGACATGTGTACCAAGAAAATTTGTCAGTACGTCCCCCAACAAATGCTTTAGTAGAGGTAGGTTGAAGATGGTAGAGGTCATCTTTAATGGTACCTCAAAGTAGAATAGTTCCTGTTGGGGGATTCTTCACAAGACAATGATGAGGATGAAATTCAAATAACACATTATTATCAAGAGCAGATTGACGCACAAAAAGCAAATTTTTGGTAATAGAAGGAATATGAAGTGTGTTGTGCATACAAAAAGTTCAACCACATGAGCAAAAGGATGTATGTTTCGAGGTGAGTAATTTGCAAAACTGAGCCATTACCTATTTGTACTATGTCGGATCCATGATAAGGCGAAGCTTCTATGAGAATATTATACTTCGATATAACATGATGAGTGGCTCCAGAATCCGGATGCTAACCTGGGTTCTCAAGAGCCAATGAAACAATATTATGACAGATAGAAATTGAAAATGCTCTGGAATGAGATAATTCAATCATAAATTGCCCGGACAAAGGCGATAGTCGATTTGAAGATGTATGACCATATTGTGAAATAGTTGATTGTCTTAAAGCAGGAAGACCACCAATAAACTTTGAGTTAAATCTTTTAAGACATTGAAGGCCAATATGTCTAACTCTAAAATAAATTTGACATCTTCTCCGACTATATGACTAGTCAAATCATCTAGAGCAATCATGACCAATATGACCAATGATGTGACAAATTTGACATTGTTTTGAACTTTTCTTTTGTCCTCCTTGATATTGTTGAGTATCTGATATCGAAAATAATTTCTCTTTCAACTTGCTAGAAAAGAAATTAAATAGGAAGTTGCTCGAATGAAGCAGTCAACCAGCTAGAAATGAAGGCAATGGAGATAATAGGTCAATGACACGGATGATGATTTGTACTCACGAAGGAGGAAGCCGAAAAGGCACCAGACGAGAAGCCCACGAGAGGGAAGGGGAAAAAACAGACAGAAACAATAGGGAAAATAGAGGAAACGAAAAGCTGAAAAAAATGAAAAAGGAAAAAAAAAGTTAAAAAAACCAGAGGTAGGGGGAAAACGTAAAAGCAGGAATAAAAAAACAATGATTTAAAAAAACAAAAAAGAGAAAAAAACAATGATTAAAAAAATTTTAAAAAAAAGGAAAAGAAAAGAACTCGAATACATAACAAAGACTTAGAAAAACGATTTAGGAAATAAAAGAAACATCATCACTCTGATATCATATAAGAGAAGATGAAAAAATAAAATAAAGATAGAGAATAAAATTTTTGGATGATTTATTATTGAAGTTGAATAGAAGTGATCTATCCAATAAAAGAAAGATTAATTATGACATATAATTATGAATATAATAAATTTAAAAATATTATTTTTGCTATCGACCCATGTTGATCTTGATATGATGTCAAATATAATTGAAATCAATCCATGTTAATCTTGATAGGATGCCAAATATAGATTGAAATCAATTTGAAATTATCATACATTATTGGCATTAGTCGCAACTAGAGAGAGGTGAAAAAGTACACGTGATTTTTGATGTTTTTTGAGTTTATTTTTCTATAAAATATAGTTGTTAGAACCCTCAGGGTGTTGCCAAATAAGATTAAATTAGGTCTTGTTTGTATTTCTTATATGCATGTCTAAGGATGTAGAGATTTAGGAGAACATATAAATACCAGATGGCTGAGAATCTATTGGAGTACAGTAACAGATGGTAATATCAATCCAAAATTAAAGATGTAGTCGATTGGAAAGGTAATATCAATTGACTAAATTTTGAGTAATGAAAAATTTGGTATTAGATCAGTTGATTGAAAGAAATATCAGGTTGACTTCGACTTTGGAATATTTGTTGATTTCTTAGTCAGGTTAGTGTCTACTCTTTAAAAGAACTATCCTCCTTTAAAATACAAGTCACTCCCTCACGAGTCTCTTACTAGAATGTCTTCCATTATGCTTTTTTTTTTTTTTTTTTTTACTTTTCTTTTCATGGTATCATATTAATCTCAACCTATCCGGACTTATTACTTATTTGATATTTAGTCGTCCTTGATCTACCAGGACGGTGGATTTTTTACATGTCTAATATCCAATCCGTTTGACTTATTGTTAAGTTATTTGGCATTTGAATTTGATCCACTTACCTATTAAGACTTTATCTATTAAATGTTTAATCAACTTTCACTCACTTAAATTTTTACTTGCACGGGTTGAATATCCATAATACACCTGTCAAATTTCCTAGACTTGTACAACTATTAGTTAGTGCGCAAGACAATTACCTTTAAACTTTTGTCATATATAAAAGCACTAATATTTTGCTCGTATCATCTTCTAGTCTCTTCCTTAAAATCATGTTAGATATATTTCTAAAAAAAATCATGATAAAAAATAGATTTTTTTAGAGCT
The DNA here is from genome assembly GCA_024364735.1 of Boesenbergia rotunda. NCBI lineage: Eukaryota > Viridiplantae > Streptophyta > Magnoliopsida > Zingiberales > Zingiberaceae > Boesenbergia > Boesenbergia rotunda. The sequence goes on from JAGFNQ010000194.1 coordinate 278,772, forward strand.
TTCTAGATACATAATATGCACTGTTGAATTAAACTAATTTTAATTGTCTATAAATACCTTCTTCCTTTCATTTGTAGTTAAATTAGTGACCCTCTTTGGTTATTAATCCCTTAAGTACTCTCAAGTTCTTTAATTTTTGTGTCAATCTTCAGCAAGCTAAGCTTGCTTAGAAATTTAATTTATGGCGATAAATTGTCTAAGTACTACACAAGTAAATGGTACCAAAATCAAATCCGTGATATTAGCTAGGCTATGTTGAAACATATCTCAATGTTATTCCCTCCTAAAGATTTCCAAAGTATGTATGTGTGTATTCATAAAAGCCATTTGAAACCATAATTGCTCTATCATTTAATTTCCCTGTAACCACAATGTGACTAGCACTGAACACATTCACTTGGTGCCCTTTAATTGTGAACCATGAGTTTCCTATCTGATTACCATCCAGTCTATGGCAGGCATCTACATCACTGTTTACTTGATTCCTTCTGTATATGCTAAAGTAGCCACTAATTCAACTTATTTTATCTGCAAAAGGCAATTCATTAAGTTGCCGACAGGCAATCATTGCTATTAATAATGCTAATCACGTCACTCGCATGTGTACCTTAAACTCATTTTCTTATTAGCAAAATGATGATGATTAAACTCATTTTCTTATTAACAAAATGATGATGACTTACGACTTAAATCAGAGTTTTGGTTCTTTAATTTACTTAGCTCATTTAAAAGGGCATGCAGGAAGGATTCCAATTGCCAGCCCAACTTTAAACAAAGTCTATGAATAACGTAACTTCACCACAGTTAAAATTTCATTCTCATATTAAATTATTAATGAGCTTATTTAATAATTTTTTAACACATTTAATTTTACAAAAACAACCTGATTTACAATGCTAAATAATATAATGATGATCATTCCACCAACTGAATATAATTATACTCTAGCAATTGATTGCTTCCAGGGCTATGATGCAGCGGTAGGGTGATTAGTCACTATCCTAAGTATCCGTGGTTCGATCTCTAACTACGGTGTATTTGCAAGAATTTTTTCTCTAAATGGAGCGCGAACCATGAGACGCTGGACTTCTAGACCGCCCACCACGAGCACTTCTCGATTTACCCTGACAGCCGATGAGAAACTTCTATGAGATCGAAAAATCGATCGCCCGAGATTAAAAAAAACCTCGTAATTTTTTTTTTTTTACTCTAGCAATTGATGAGAGAGCCATATTGTGGAATTTTTAAAAGACACATTTAACTTTTAAATTTTTTTCAAAAAAATATTTATTTTCCATTTAAGTCTTTCCGTTAACTATCATAGTATTGGATTTTAAAAAAAAGGACTGCTATGAAGCTGCAGTATTATAGTAGCGTTGATTTTAGGATTTATTTGATTTTTAAAATATAGTATTAAAGTGGCGGTGGTCTTTCAAATTAAATATTAGCGTTGATTTTAGGATTTATTTGATTTTTAAAATATATTATTAAAGTGGCGGTGGTCTTTAAAATTAAATATCACAGTGATTAATGAGAGAGATAAAATGAAAAATAAATATATCTTTGGAAAATTTAAAAAATTAAGGGGCATTTGATTTACTTCATTTTTTATTTTTATTTTTCAGAAAATCATATTTTTTCATTTTCTGAAAAATAACTTTATTTCATTCTCTAGTTTTCCAGAAAACACTATATCTTTTTCTCGAAAACAAGACTGAAAAATACAAACCAAACACGTTTTTCAGAAAATCTCATTTTCTACCGAAAATGAAAATGAAAAACAAGCAAACCAAACACCCCCTAAGCGTTTGATTTTTTATTTTTATTTTCTAGAAAATTGTAGATTGTGTTTGGTATGTTTATTTTTAATTTTAATTTTTCACAAAAAATACGATTTTTTAAAAAACGTGTTTGATTTATATTTTCTAGACTTGTTTTCCAGAAAAAGATAAAGCGTTTTCTGAAAAATTAAAAAATGAAATAAACTTATTTTTTAGAAAATGAAAAAATACGATTTTTCAGAAAATGAAAATAGAAAACAGAAAAAATCAAATGCTCCCCATATTTTTTCAGAAACCAAATACGTTTGTTAGAAAATTATACTTTCTGTGAATAAAAAATAAAAAATAAATATACCAAACAGCGTAAGTACGTTTGTTTTAAAAAATTTCATAATTTTAAATGTACATCGTCGATTTACTGTTCTTCTATGTTCGCTTCTGTCTTGTAATTATTATAGAATGGATCAGTGATTATCCAAAGTAGCATGTACGTCTTTGTCCCAACACATCATCCTCGGAGTCACTTGACAGTAACATTAGGCAAATAAAAATAAACTTGTGATTTGTTTTATTTCTCTTTCCTTAGACTTATTAACAATAAGCCTGCGACACGTAAGAGTTAGATATGAGTGTAAAGTCACGAAGAATGTCGTCATAGTTCCTGCACATGACAGTCTCAAAGTGCCAATTCACGTAAGAGCTAGCTAGCTAGATGAGTTGACTGACAATCAGTCCATGCATGCATCTGGTTCTTTTGACAACTGATAGCTAGCTAAGGAACCTGCCACTGACTGATCAATTCAAAATTTTGGTATGTTCTTCCGCAAGCATGTTTTGTCACACTCGCATCGATCGTCCCTTTTATATATCTCTGGCCGGCCATCTGTTCGATCGGTTAAGTGGGGGAACCAAAGGAACAGCTAAAAGCAACCACAAATGCAAGTGCAATGAGATAAGGAGAATCCAAAAAGGACGGTCGCCTAATGCCTAATGCCTAATGCCTAATGCCTAATGCCTAATGCCTTTTCTTTTTAAGTCATTCCGATGGAGCTAAAGGCTAATTAAAGGCTAAAGGCGAGATATCGTAGGGTAGCGATGCCTGAAGGAAGAAGAAAAGCAACTGCCCGGCACTCCCCCACCCCACCACTACGTTGAACCACCAGAAGCCACCAGTTCGATTTACTACAACCTTAATTTGGCTGTGCGGAAATTGAATGATGCTTGCCTTGTAATGCAAGACCAACTCTTCAGCTTAATTTGCTTGAACGATAACTTAAATGCGCGCAGCTTTTTATTTGACTATTAAATCATTTCAAATTAAAAATCAATATACTCCTAAAAATCTCATAAATATATTTGTGCTCTCGGATCTAAATTCGATAGTATAAATTAAGAATAATAAATTTTTAAACTTAAAATTTATCACAATTTTATTATAAGATGTAAGACAATAAATAATACATCAATAAATTTCTTGAACTCTCCTATTCAAAAATTATCAAAATTTTAAATTTTCAATAGTATAGGTCCATCAACTAGTTTCGTCCGAAACTATCTTATGGATCTAGAGAATTCCGAATCATTTGAAATCAATATCAGTATACTATTAAAATCCTCCTTAATATATCTATGCCATCAAATATGAACTCCATAGCATAAATTTAGAAACGGAAATTTTTAAATTAGTAGAGTAAAAAAATTTAAATATATGCACTCAATTTAATTCATCACTCTTAATTTATGTTATTCTGAATGTATAAATTCATCACTATTAATTTTTATTTGAAATAATTCAAAGTTTTTATGTCCATTAAACTGACTAATAGACCTGTAGAGAAAGAGAAAGGATATTTCGAGAATATGATATGTGATTTGAATATTATGAAAGTTATATATATGATTTTCATAATATATGTGATAAAAATGAAATTGTCATCTTGATGGCTCCTTTGTGGCGGGCTCATACTTCCTGGACGGTGACAAATCATGGGAGATTTTATCCCGTAACAATAACGCATATAAAGGGTAAGACAATTAACGAGATATTCTGCCCTACTAAAAAAAACGACCCAGATTTATTTGATAATATAAAAACTTAGATTCCGTAAAATACAATAATGTCCAAGGATGAGAGGACGAGGAACAGGTTTAGTGGCTATATTTTACCCCTAGAGCACATGAAGAACACTCGTGGCTAATGTAATATTTGAAATTGCACATTTGGTAGTCTCTCAATTAGGTTTAAAGTGTTGATTTGTGATGCTTGCTAATTGAGAGTATATGAGATTAAGAAGATGGGAGCATTGGGATTGTCTCAGAGTTGCAATGAGATGCTGGACCGTCTCGTGGTTCTTCCTCAGAATACCTCAACAGAAAATGATATTTTACTTGAACTTCGTATCAATCCCTAGTCCAGTTCAGATTCCCATTATGACAAAAAAGCAACGAGGAGCACAATCTGCCGTTACTGATTGCACTATAATTTCTATGATCTTAGAATGTTACATACCTAGCTATGATATTTTAAAAAAAATCAAATGAAATATAAATCCTAAAATACTGGACTTCTGGACCGTATAAAATTTTTTCTTCAAATGAAATACAAACCCTGAGACACTAAACTTCTAGACTATCCACCGCAAATACTTCTAGATTTACCCTAACGGCCGATAAAAAACTCCCATGGAACCGGATCGATCATCCACAGTTCAACATTATCCCACACCATTAAGCATTTTTTTAGAATGATAAATGCCAAAAGCCCGGCACAATGATACAGCGGCTAAATATTTTTTAAATTTATATCTAAAGATGAATCCAAGAAATAATAGATACATTTTCCTCAACGACGGTTAATCTAAAAAAAACTAAACTGTTGGACAATCAATTACAAATGCTTTTTATTTATCTTGATCATGAAAATTTTGATAAGATTAAACTGAGCATTTTAAAATTAATCGATGAATACAGACCCCGCTGGATACGTTGAAACCTGCATTGCCTTTTTCCATGATCCAAAAAGTAATAACTCTACATTTGTGCAACCCCATAATGCCAATGGTCCTCTTACCCAGAAAAACAGAATCCTCTAAAATGATTCAGAAATATAAAACTAATATTCTTCATATGCCTTATCATGTCACAGCCACCGATGAACGTGGAACAAAGTTTTCCACGTCGAGGTTTTCTTTCCAAAGCATCTACACACACTATGCACAATGTGTCTACTATATTCACATATATCAGAATTCTGCAGTAACTCTTACTAATCTTTTCCTATAGGATCATAAAACAAACACAATTGAAGGCGCAAAAATCTGAACAAGCTCGACCAACTCTCCACAATCTTCTTCCTTGAACAAAAGTTGTACGAAATTAGTGAAAATCCTAGTTGCATCAAGCAAAAAACCTTCAAAGACGATCCTGTTACTCTGTAAACTTATTACAAATTTATCTTTAAAAATTATGTCGAAGAAGACTATACAAGGCGTTAAATAATACATAAAAACAGCAGCAGATGGCAGGCCATTAGCCTACTACTACCCAATCTCGAGTCAGTTGGAATAAAGCAAACTTAATGATTCATCTCTCCTATTTGCTCTTGTTTTTCTTGACTCTGGCTTTTACCTTTGATTTTTCCATCAGGGTCTGGACTGTGTTAACAAAATTGCCCACGGCCATCACAATAAGCAAGATTCCACAAACTATTACCTGGAGTTGAGTTTCAGATAACAGATCATTGTTAGGAACACAAGAATGAAAAACACAAACTGATTTATTAAGGGGGAAAAAAACACTGAATGAAGAGAAATATGAGATTGCCTGCCACTCAGATACAGCTCCAACCAAAGCAGTGCGTAGTAATAGCACTCCAACATATGCTTCGAATCCCTGAAATTAAGGGGTTTGGTAACGTAAAACTTCATCAGTTGGACTAGAATGCCTTGATGATCAACTTAAGTTTTTGCCATCCCATGAATGTTCAGTTTAATTCTCACAAAGAATAGAAACAATATAGCCATCTTTCAATTTAGACAGGCATAATATTAACGAGTAGCACCACCATAAGACCAATACCTGCAAAGTGAAAAGGATTGGACATAACAACAACAGTTGACCTCGTACTCCAGCTGTTTCTCCCCACACAACATCCATTCTCTTTGCCTGTTCGAGGATAATTTTCATGATTGCCAAATTTAACAATTATAGATTGAAAAATAACCAAAACTAGCTTCTGAGAAACCAGTACATGGATAATAAATCTTGTTCAAGGGTAAAGGAAATGTTTTCACGTTTAATAAACCATAATAATATGTCTTCCTTTCACCCTGTTTCAGTATGTCATCTAATTTTAAAACATCTTGGGTAAAGTGAGGAAAGAATGATATCCTATGAGTTGGTGCTAGTCAATTGGTTTCATCCACAAATGCATCTGTAGTATGGAGCATCTGTAGTTTGTGTTACTTTCCTTCTCCCTCCCCCGTCGTCCTCCTATCTCTCCATCCAAGTAAATCCAGCCTAAGAGCCAAACTTCAGTTCACTTCAGCCATGCTTTTCCTGGTCAAGTACAATCATCAGCTGCAGAGCCTTAACAGACGGTAGCATTTCAAAACGTGGGGCTATAGGCACCATTTGGCAATGATGCTACTGTAAATTAATGGTAACAGCATGGTAGTGGGGTTTGTTTTTGGAAAGAGAGGAAAATTAAACAGGGAAGAGCAGGCCTACTGTAGGCTCCTCCTGATACAGGATGGTAGCTAAATGTTTTAATCATTTGGAAGAGGTTGTTTCCAGGATGATGCATCAAATTTAAGTCCATAAAGTCTGCACATAAATGACCCAACTATCCAAATGAATTCTAATTCTTATTCAAACTGAACACTGACAAACCAAGTGACTGCTATAGCTAACGGGATTGTTTGGGTTGATCACTATAAGTTGAGCTAACCTATCTGAGCTTGGCCAATTGATACTTACGTTAACAAAGTTCTCTTTGATTGATCTAGTTATAATTAGAACCACTAACATCAGAATATAATCATCAACCCTAAGCTAGAATACAACGATACAAATTGACTTTTTTGTTTTACAAATAAGAACTGAATACACACGAATTGCAAGGCCATTTGGCAATATAGAGGTGAACCAAAGAAGGATCCGTATTATTTTGTTGGGGTGTGTGGGTGGGTGGGTTGGGGGTTGTGGGGCAAACTGACAACTGAGTGACACCAGTTTTGGGGAGCTTTAGAAAAATAATAACGAATTATGAAATCAATGTGAGGATGTGTATAACGTTGAAGATTAAAGGGAAGCTCAATGCACAAAGATACCACCAAGGATACCGGAAAAGGGTCGGATCACATTGGGAATATTGTACGCAGCCTTATTTGCATTGCAAAAGGCTATTTCTACAACTCGAACCCACGCAACAACTTTCTGTTGCATCAAAGCTCCCCTTCATATATATTTACCCAAAAGGTTAGCTCAAGTTTGCATGTTTTACATTGGTACTTGATAAACTCACTAACCATATTAATAATAAATCTTCTAAGTATGTACTTTTTTTTAATGATATTGCACAAGTTGATGCAAGCATTAAATTTTCTTAAAGCATAATGCAAGAAATATACAAGGACCTAAATGTAAATCTCCATAATACAATTGAAATAAGGGTAGATAAGGCTAATTAAGGTCAATTAACCTGAAATTTCTGCATCACTCAATATCTGAGCTACAAAACCAACTCTTGAATGTGTTCATTAGTTCTTTCCTCCTACACATAGACAAAATAATCCAATGCTTTTGAGTACATTCTGCTTCTCGATGTCTTCTCATAGAATTCTGAAGAGCAACATATTCCCTCTCAAGTGGAAGTCCTAGAGGCTAGACCTTTAAGCAAGTGAAGCTCTAGTAGGTCAAGATCAACCTTTTTATATTTGAGATGTGCCTAAAGGCAACCGTCTTTAATATTATTTATTTGATAAATAAAATTCGCTATTTGAGTGTGCATTTTATATGCATGTGATTTGATTTTAAACTCAATTAATGAAGTCCATAATATAATGTATAGCATGAGAAAAATTGTGATTGGATCACAATTATTGGGTATTTCATCATGTATAATAATGTACGTATTGAAATCTTCCCTAATCGATGAATTGATGAAACTGGTTATCGTCAGTCAATTTTGTGAGACTGACACATGTTATACTCCTTAATTTATTCAAGCAATCGATCCTCGCTGGCTAGAAGCATTGGCATGTTGAAAGTTAACATGTGGATGCTAGTTATGGGTAACTAGTTATTGAATGTGATTTGCTATAAGATTTCATATGGTTCTTTATATATCGATAAAGATCTCATTGCAATTCGAATGCAACTTTCCTTAGACTTGAGGTATTCAAGTCATTTTGATCATGGAGACTTATACTTTGCCATCATGGCAAAACATCTCCTAGAAGGTGTAAGTCTGGAGTGATTGGGTATAAATCAATATGCAAAAGATGTTTTGAAATCAACTTTAATTTTTTTGGTCAATTTGGGATCATGATGTACTACTATGTGTCACTTAGGATTGATTCATAATTAATGATTAATTATGAATGACCAACATAACCGTGGCCCCACGCACTACGAGTATGTCTTAAATGCCTAAGAATAAATTAGAGAATAAGATTCTTCAAAGAGAAAAAGATTAAGTTTGGTTGGACCAAGCGAAGAACAAATATGGAAAGTATTCGCCGCGATAAAAGCATTAATGGGTCATGCCTCTTGTAGGTGAGTTAGGCCTACTCATGAGACATGAGTTTGGTTTTGGTTCACACCTCTTGTAGGTGAATTAAGTTAACACATATGACGTGGCCTTAGACTTGGGCTTGGGTTATGATTTGCTCGTCAAGTCTTAATCAGAGTAATCAAAAACGCTCGCTTCCCGCGCTTAAGCGCAAAGCGCAGCGAAGCGAGGCTGCATCGATTCTGCGAGCGCGGAAGCGAGCGGCATCGACGAAGTGGCGCTTCGCGCGACGCATTCTTGCGCGACACGCGAGGCGATCTTTTGCAAAAAAAATTTCCAAATTTGCCTTCTGTTTTGTTTAAAGCCCTAATTCTCTTTGCGCCTCTCAATCTTCCTCTCGCCATCGTCGATGTCTGTCGCTGCGTCTTCGTCTGCTTCTCGCCGCCGCTTCGTCTGCCGCAGTGTCCAGCGACTTCAGCCGTCCAGGTATTGCCCTCTCAGTCCAAAGTCAAAGTCGGAGATGTCTGGCGACCCTTCCGGTGCCGCTGGACATTGTTTGCGGTGTTGAACGGCGCCGGAAGCGTCGCAGGATGCCTCCAGCGACGCCGGAAGCAACATCGCACGCCTCCAGCGCCACCGAAATCGTCTGGCGACGCTTCCAGCGTCGCGTCCCGCGATGCTTCTGGCACCGCCAGTGTTATTTTTGTTTTTTTATTAATTTAAAAAAAACCCAAAAATTAAACAATTACTCAAAAAAATCTTATAAATTTATTAATTCATATAAAATAAATTTAAATATATAAAAAATAATTTTAAAATAAAAAATTCTATTAAATTTTATTATGTAATATAAATCAGATTTAAAATATATAAAATATATATTTAAATATAAAAATCTGATTTTAAAAACTTCATTTATGTATATTTAATTAATAAAAACTTCATTAAAAATTTTAAATCAGATTTAAAATTTAAAATTTAAATACATAAAAATTATATTTAAACAAAATCTGAAAAATATTAACTAGATATTTATATTTAAATATATTGAAATTATAATTTAAATAAAAATTTAGTAAATTATATGAATTTATATAAACCACTAAATTAATAAATAAAATTTAAATATATAATAAATATATTTAAAATAAAAATTCTAATAAATTATATTAATTCATTTAAATTTAAAAGTCATTTAAATATATATATTTAAATTTTAAAATAAAAAATTATAATAAATTTAATTAATTCATATAAATCATATTTATATTTTGATAATAATGTTTTTTCTAGTTTTATATATATGTTTTTTATTCATTGATTATTATTGTTATTGATTTCAATTTTCAACGGTGTTGATTGAGTTGATTCGACTTGATTCTAAACCATGTCAAATACAGTAATTCCATCTACTCGAAAAGTTATTGCTTGGAGTTATGCAACATGTTCAGATCCTAAAAATTCAAATATTATCACTCGTATTTTTTATGGTAAAATAACAAATAGCGGAATTTATCGACACAAGCTGTATTTGGTTGGAGGCAATAGAAATGTGAAAGCTTGTCTGAAATGTCCCGAGCATGTTAAAGAAGAAATTAGAGAGTTCATGCAAAAAAAAAAAGAGTAATTGGAAAAATCAAATGGATGATATTCCTCATTCTGATGATATTGATGATTTGGAAGATTTGGAAGAACATGAAGATGATCATCAAACTAAAGTGAAAGGAAAACGACCAATATCTGATTCAAGCATCCATCCTACGGTCCAAGATAAAAAGTGCAAACAAACTGGACCTATTAATCTGTATTTTATGAAAGATGTTGATGAAATTGTCAAACAAAGACGTGTAAAAAACAAAGGACAATTTGATGAAAATAAGAAGTTGAGAGATATTGCGGTTGAGAAATTTGCAAGATGGATGTATGATGCTGGAATTCCTTTCAATGTTGTTAAATATGATTCTTTTGAGCCTTGTATTGAAGCTATTGGACAATTTGGATCTGGGATGAAACCTCCATCATATCATGAAGTGAGAGTTAAGTATTTAAAGAAAGGGTTGGCAAATACGTACTTGCTCCTCAAATCCCACGAAAATCATGCTAAGTTTGGTGCACAATCATGGTAGATGGATGGATAGATAAAAGGGTAGGACTCTTATAAATTTTTTGGTAAACGGTCCCAAAGGAAGTGTTTTTATTGAATCAGTTGATGCTTCAGACTATTCTCACACAGCTGACAAGATGTTTGAGTTACTTTCTAAATTTGTGTATCGCATTGGAGAAAAAATATAGTTCAGATCGTAACAGATAATGCAAGTTGCAATGTCAGTACACGTAATATTTTAAATATATATTACTTTCAAGTTTCAATTAATAATTGGATAGTTGGATCATATGTTTATTTTTTTGACTAATTTTATTTTTTTAAGTTGTCTTTTGGAAAATCGATTTCCATACTTGTACTAGACTCCCTGTGCAGCTCACTGTTTAGATTTGTTACTCGAGGATATATTCAAAATTCCTCATCTTAGAAAATTACATGAACGGGCGTTGATGATGAATGGTTATATTTGTAACAAACCACAAGTATTGAGCATGATGAGAGAGTTTATTGGACAAAGAGACATGGTAAGAACCGCAAAGACATGTTTTGCAACTGCTTTTTTGACTTTAAAGCGGTTTCATATACAACAAACAAATCTGAGAAAGATGTTTACATCTGAAAAGTGGGCAAATAGTCGATTTTCAAAGGAGACTGCAGGAAAACGTGTAGCAGAAGTGATATTGATGCCATCTTTTTGGAAAATATGATTTTTGCATTAAAAGTTGGTGGCCCATTGGTGAAAGTATTGCGACTGGTAGATGGTGAAAAAAGATCTCATATGGGTTATATTTATGAGTCAATGGACAAAGCTAAAGAAGCTATTGCTACATCATTTAACAATAATGAAGAGAAATATCGAAGTGTTCTTAAATTCATTGACAAAAGATGGAACATTCAACTCCATCGACCTTTGCACGCAGCTGGATATTTCTTGAATCCAGATTGTTTTTACTCAAATCCTGACATAGAAAATGATACAGAAGTGATGGAGGGTTTGTACAAGTGCATATCTAGATTGGTGAGAGGTAAGGATTTACAAACGAATCAATTGAAAAAGTATAAGAAAGCAGGACTTTTTGGTTTGCCAATGGCTATCAGACAAAGAACTTTAAAATCACCAGGTAAATTTGCAAATAATTTGTTGTGATATTTCAATATTGGATGGTATCAGTACAATAAAGTTAATCTTATAATTTATATGTTTTTGTGTTTCAAGCTGATTGATAGTCTTCTTATGGTGCATCAACGCCTGAATTAAAAACATTTGCAATGAAGATTTTAAACCTCACATGCTCTGCTTCTGGCTGTGAACGTAATTAGAGTGTTTTTGAACATGTAAGTTAGAGTTTTTTTAATACTTATTAAAAATTATATTATGGACTTAACCTTTGATTTTATTTTTTTTTGTAGATGCATTCCAAGAAGAGAAATAGGTTATCTCAATAACGATTGAATGATTTGGTATGCATCAAGTACAATGGAGCTTTGAGGCGTAGATATGACATGCGAGATAAAATTGGTCGTATTTCTTTGTCAGAGATAGATGATAGTAATGAATGGTTGTTGGGAAAATTAGATGACAGTGATAAAGACAATGAAAATGATTTTGTCTTTGAAGGTGAAGATTTGCGTTGGAGTGATGTAGCACGAGCATCTGGGGTTGGTAAAAGTGTATATGCCTTTCGATCTCGAAATGCATCTTCTTCAAAAGGAGCATCATCATCTGCTTCAGCAAAAAGAAAACAAATTTCGGCTCAAACTAGTCTTGTAGATGAAGAAGAGATTAACCTTGATGATGAAATTGAAGAAGAAGATACCGATGATACAAATCAAGCGATGGAGCTGATGACATAAATTTGGATAATGAAAATGAAGAAGATGATGATTTGATATTTGATATTTCATTTTTATCTAAGCATCCATTCAGACTTTTGATTTATTTCTAATTTTTTGAATAATCTACAGTTTTATCAAGTCGTTAGGGTCATTTGGATTTTCAAAGACTTTTGATAAATATAATAGTCCTTTTGTCTATTACATTTTTTTTCCGTAAAGCCCACGCTACGCTTTGCGCTTTAAGCCCCAAGACCCTTGAGCGCTTTTTTACGCCTTGCGCTTGTGACAACTATGGTCTTAATATAGAGATATATAAATTCCTCTCCATAGAACAAGAGAGAAATAATTTCTTCTAAGGGTTTTTGTTTCCTCCTATTGTGCTTGTGTCGGCGCCCCCTTGAAGAGCCGCCCCAAGCAAAAGTCACCGCCCAACTCTCCCCTTCTTGTTTGTCGCCACTGCTCGCCAAGGTAAAACTGTCGACCTTCTTGCTTGGCTGAAGCTTCTTGCTTGGCCAACCCTTCCCTTGGTCAGATTTCCTTGTGGTGTCGTCGGCTTCAAGATTGTGCCACCAGCTCTCCTTCTCTCATGTCGTCTCCTTGTTTTGACTAGTACCAAACGGAGAGACAACTTGTGGCTTGCGAAGTCGTCTTGAAAATTACTCAGCGTGGATGCTAATAAAGGCAAGTCTTGTGAGGCTTGCTAGGTGATGTCTTTTCCTCTAAGCGTCATAAGAAAGGTATTCCTCCTAAATTAGTTTTTCTTTGCTCTATGTCTTGCAAAGGTATGACCGATTTGGGATGCATGTAATAAATTTTAGAAAATCGTTTTCGTTTTCGCTGCGTGTTTTAGCGAAAAACTATGTGTATTATGTGCAAAATCCCCAACAAACCTAAGGCTATAGAAATAGAAGTCTTGGAGAATTAAGGTGGCCCTAAGGTTGGGCAAGTGGAGGTCGTAATGAGTCAAAGATAACTCACAATGGGCAGATGGTGAAGCCCTGAAGGCTAGTTCTCTTGGTAATGGAAGTTTTAATAGGTAAAGGTTAACTAATCTCCGAAACATGATCTTTTGGCATAAGCAGTCACAAGCAAGGCCTCTTAGCAAGGCAATGAAGTATCAAAGTTGTGGTTTCTTGGTAGGAAAGTCGACGGGGGACAAGAGTTTACTAGTGACCTGTACTCTAGGTTTTTGGTAGATTTGACTTAAGAGAGGACTCAACCTTAGAGTTGGTCGGTGTATCAATTGACTGAGTGTTGGTCTTAATTGATTAATGGTCGAGTCAACTAAGCAACAGACTCAGGTTGGATTGTCAACAAACAAAATATTTTTGCTTGTGGGTCATATGACTGTGGCAAGATCTTGGTCAAATGATGAGTTGAATGGGAACTAATGAAAGAGAGAATCCAGAAAAAGTCATTGGCATTGATCTGACAAGTATGGTTACGATTGTCAATGATTCAGATGCTACAATAGGTCAGTCGACTAGCTAGATGATCAATTGACTCAAGTAGCCATTGGGAACTAGACAATCAACCAGATGCAGGTTCAGTCTACTCAGCTTATACGATGGAGAATTTGGTAGCATTTACATGCGATTGAATGTGAATGAAAGCGTTAGTTTCATGTAAGTGTTCGTGTAAAATTTAAATTGAATCAATTCAACCTACACCCATCTTAGTCCATTAAAGAACATCTATTGCCTCTGGGGCAATGGTGTAGCGGTAGGGCGACTAGTCGCTATCCCAGGCATCCGCGGTTCGATCCCCAGCTACGGCGTATTTACAGGAATTTTTCCTCCAAATGGGGCGCGAATCGTGGGACGTTGGGCTTCTAGACCGCCCACCGCGAGCGCTTCCCGATTTACCCTAGCGACCGGTGGGAAACTTCCGTGAGGCCAGGTCGGTCACCCGAGGTTGGAAAAATCTCGTTAATCTTTTTTTTTTAGATAGATACCATTGAATTCTAATTCAAGGACCCCTTTAATGTCTAGTAACTAAGGTTTAAAATATTATTGTATGTCATATCGTTCTAATACCATGTTATCATGATAGTTGACACATTAAAGCATATGAAGATCAACTTTTTATGTTAAAATCCTTTTCCACATAGCTTGTCTACAAAATTTAAGCATTTAGCAATTAGAAATTTAGTCAAATTATAAAATTAGAATAAAAAAATACAAAACATATAACAAGCATCTTAATTATACCTTCTTACCAAAATGAAAATAGGTATCATCCATCAAATTAGAGTATTGATCTTGTAGCAGTTTTGATCTGGGATTTAGCACTAATTTTTCAAGACCCAAATTAGATAACTCTTCCAAGACATTTGTTATCAAATTGACAACTACCCATGTCAATAAATACGTTAAAGTCATGGTTGAATCTAAAACCATGTTAGACAACATAGTTGAAATATATTATTATGATAAATTCAGAAACATACTATTCAACATAGAAAACTTTTGCTTTGTCATCATGTCGGTAATGTTGAATATCATATTGTGTCAATACTTGGCACTCCTAAGCATGCTACGTGAGATATCATGACTAATTAAAATAATATTTGTTATTTTTTATTGCGCATGTCCATACAACATAGTGCCAAAATTGTATTTAGATAAGGCACTGCGTCCATACTTAGGTATATTACTTCTCTTCTTTTTTTCTTCATCTTCTTCCTCAATCAACCTCAAATTCACTATGGGTACCATGCATCGATATGATATACCAAAATAATATCATTCTTGTTAAACACCAAAACTGCAACACAACTCAGGATTTTTAACCTTGGTTGGACTATAACGACATGGATACATTTGGATTTCTTAGCAATTTTAGCACTCTATTGTTGGTGCTCAGATTTGTTCTTCCTTTTCCTCTTTTTTTATAGCAATAGCAATTCAAGTTTGTACCCAGTCATAGCCACTCCCAAGTCCGGATAAAGAAGGGATAAAGAAGGAGAGTTTACGTTAGGTTGTCAACCAGTCAGAAACTATGACAAATGCTGAATGAATGGATAGCAATTCAAGTTGGCAAGTCATAAAAGGGTCGTGTTTTATCAACCCGCATGTTTAATACAAATTCAAACTCAACCTAGAGATGCCAAAATGGACTGATTGGACTGAGCATGGACAAGTCTCAGTCTGCCAGTTTTCTATATACTAATATATCTCAACATATACTCACTATATATTTGCAATATAAAACAGCTATTCTTAGATGACCAATACAGAAAATTGATATAAACAGGGGAAGAACTGAAGGATGCAACACTACCTTTCCCAAAGCAATTCGAGTATAGAGCCTCTGCCTCTGGTACCTATTTTGTAAAAGCATTGCAAAACCTTGCATAACAGCCCATGCCAAAAATAGTTGGACACCTCTCTGCATAGAGCTTGTATTAAATTAGACAAATAGAATATAAAAGAAAAATCCTACATAATCATGAATGAAATTACTACCTGCTTGAAGTTACAATCAGGTTCCCCTTTTATCTCCCAAGTGAGACTAATAAGGGCCATCAACATGGCACAATAATGATGGTAAATCCACCTTCATAAACACAACTAATGAATCTAGAGAGAAATTACATACTGCATTGCCAAAATAGATTTCAGAAAACACTTATCATTAATCAACTAAGGTGGCCCCCAGTTCAAATGGAAATAAAATTTAAAATTTCTTAAAAAATAAAATTTGAAGAGAAGTTGGGACTAATTTAATTGAAAAGTGATATTGTATTAAATGCCCGTGAACCATCACTAGATAAGGAAATAAATAGAAAGTGTAAAATAAAAATAGATCTGATTCTGCACAAGCAGTGTTAGAGAAAGCAAGAAGCTTTCATGAGGTAAGTCACATGCATATATTTCAAGAATCAATAAGCATGATTGATTCAACAAGAATATACGGCAAAAAGTATCCATATAATTTGGATTTGGAAATTTACTATTCGTAAAATAGTCTAGGGAAATCATATAGATTATATTAGTGAGAGATAAGGATGCCTCTCATAACAGAATGATACAAGTGTCAAATTGAGTTTTCAATTTGCATTTTTCATAAATTATTGATTGATTAGGTTTCTAAGTACAAGAGTATGTATGAAAGGAGATATCTACTTGAAACTATGCAGAGGTCAAAAAACTTATGCATTGAAGTTCATGAAGTAACCAAAATCCACAAATTTATATTGTATGAAAACAATCAAATTTATAAAACATGATTTAGCACCATAATCAAACAAAATTCAATAGAGCTGATAACCAAATTGATTTAGCATGGGATAACTCTCCAACATAGATAAATTAGACAAAAGCTCACAAAGAAAAGATCTACAATGGGTCTAGGACACTTTTTATAGAACAATTAAAGGGCATTCTTCTTAACTGATCCTTCTTGAGACAAGCACTACTTCACCCTAAAAGTTATTAAAAATTAAAACAATCTTTTAAAATTTAAAACTTTATAATCCCCATTTTTTAATTTAAACTTCCTAATTTTATCCTATCTAAACCCTAATTTTAAACTGCTTCATTCTCCCTAACCATGGAGAAATCCAAGTTGTCAATATTCATTTCCAAGCATAAATCCTTTAAAAATCACTTCATCAACTTTGTTAAGCATGATTTCTTCATATGCCTTACTTGGTTGAGCTTTCCCATGAGTTGGGAACTACACAATTTCTTTGTCAATCTAATACTTGAGGAGTGCCCTTAGGGTTTCATGAAAAAATTGTGTATCTAGATTATCATTAATATGTGAAATGTTTCTTGTCCATGGTGAGATGTCAAGAGCTTAGTTAGGAGATTAGATTAAAGGACCATAAGAGGATTCTTTAGAAGGTCCAAAAATAGGATCATCAATCTCTGAAGACGAACCACTAAATTTGGTATGTTGGTGTCGTATTGGATGCTTTATAAAGGGAATAGTTTATTCGGCAACTCTTTTCAAGTTGTATTGGGGATGGCTTAAAAGTTCGTTCTGGGGCCTCATGAAAGGAGGGACCACTATAAAATTTAAAAGTTTTGATCTTTAAAGAATTAGTGATGTAGTGAATTTTCCTGATGAGTAAATCATAAACGAGCTCACTCTAGTTAATTATTGAGGCTCAATTACAGGTCCTTTTAATTTTGTGCTGAGGTTAGATTCTCTTGTTTCCAATTTTCCTCTAGTTGAGAATACATCATCAAGTGAGTGTTCTAAAAGTATATATCCTTAGGATCATTCTTAGAGGATGACTAACTCACACAAAGTGGGATTTCTACTATTATTTCTTGAGAATCTAAGGTTAACACTAACATTAAATCCTTTCATTTCAATAGGGGCCTAAACGATATTCATTGATAATTGTCGATTAAGTTTTACTTTGTAAGGATTAAGTATGACCTTGTTCCCTTGTATTTTCTTTGAACATGTTTGAACAAGCGATCATATACTACAGATGACATGAGTAATGTTCATGGGGAAAATAACTTCATTGGTGCAAAAGCTCTTCCAATGATAACCAAAATATCCCTTTGTAATGAAAATGGATGTTTGGTCTACCCATACAACTTTACAAAGAATTGGATGAACTTCTAGTGAGTTGGATTCTATCAAAGGTCTTTACAAAAACCACCAATGTATGAAAAACATTAGTGCACTTCGATGTATCATCTAACAAATGTGAAGTCACATATCCTAGTATATTAAGTAATATTTTTTTTCATCCCCATCTTTCTCTAATGGTTCATTGAAAGGGTCAATATACCCTTCTTGTGTTAGATTGTATAGGTCTTCCAAGTTAATTTAATAAATTTGGGCTGATAAGTTACAATGCTTAACAAATAAAAAGATATAACACACTAGGAAATAACAACGGAAGAAATTACCAAACACCTCAAAGAACCTATACAAATCCCTAACCAATATCCAAGTCATGTGGCAAGAGCAAAAGCAATAGAAGAATCTGGATTAATAAGCTACCAAAGGAAGGCAAGTAATTGGACATCTATCTGCTCCTGTACTCGAGATTTCAGCAGTCTAAGCAGTGAGGTAGTCTAAGTGACTTTAGCTTATGAATCATACTTGAATTATTGTAGCCCACAAAAGATAGTTCTTTTCATTCATCTCCATAGTAATCATCATAAAATTAGAAAAGCTTGAACCTAGAAAGAATGGTTGTAAGAGGTTAGGAGGTAATAAAAAATACAACATTTTAAATTGAGGAGTGCCCTTTAGGGTTCAGCAATCTAGGTGACTCAATGCCCAAAGAGAGACTAACACTAATATTCTATCAAATAAGGGTGGTGAGCAACAAATGTCACAATAAAAGCAGTGGAGAAAAAGCATGATCCAAAGAAAGGAGTGCAAAACAAGGCAAAGTCCTAAGTAAACTGTGATTGACTTTGATAATCTTCTTCCACAAATGGGCACTATAAGTAGTAGATCAGGCTTGACACATAGAGGAAGAGTCAAAAGAGACAAAAGTGAGAAGAGGCCGCATCACATGAAACCATGTAAGAGACCATGCTTGTGGACATGTTCGCATGCCAAAAACTACTGAATCTTTAACCATATTGAATTGTTAATCAAAAGTTTCAAATAAAAAATTATAAAATATGTTAATAATTATAATTTATTTAGAATAATTTTGATATCTAAAAATTTAGAATAATACAAAACATTTAATAACATGAAAATAGGTAAATTAAATGTTATATTCATAATAAAAAATAAGTGCATATCCTCAACAATTTACAAATTATTGCTTAGTTCGTTGCATTAAGAATTAAAACAAAATAAACAACAGAAGTTTTCTCATCAAATGCTTATGATTTTAACATAGATTAGTGTCCTCAAGTAGAAGACAATAGAGATGACTTTTGAATCACAAACAATTACACTCTTATTGTTATTATATGCATCAACTTAATAAATTTATTTTTCTTAGTCATTGTTAAGTGTGCTCCAGTTAGGCGATGTGAAACTATAACAAATACACACATCAAATGAGGGAGAGGAAGGTAAAAAAAGACTTAATTAGCAATAATAAAATAAAATAAAATTTATTTAAATATAGATGATGATATAATAGGGTTATTTAGATGATGATATAATAGGGTACAGAGCTCAATGGCGTAGAAGGATCTATATAGCCAACCCCACCAGTGGGATAAGGCTTGGTTGTTGTTGTCTTCATCATTGTTTAAGTGTCAAGTTTACACTAAGCAACAGTCAACGTTATGTCTAAGTTATTTTTCTCTTTGTTAATTAATATTTCACTTAATTTACCATTATACTATTATTGTATAATATAAAATTCATCATTTTTCTTCATTTATAATAATTATGAATTAAATTGTAGTATACTCATTTTAATTTAATTTCCTAATGAGTTGAATTTCCTTTTAGTTGGTAAAATTTAACTTTAAATGGGATTTCTCACTTAATTTTAGAATCGTTTAAAATAATATTTGTATTGAATTATATAGAACCGAACTGAAATTGTTGCACTTGTTATATAAGAATCTTATTTTTTTTATACGTGAACTGTAATGAATCATAGGATTCTAACAATTATACTTCATAGACCAAAGCAACATGATATGCGGTCATTGGTGGAAAAGAGGAGTTTTTGAAGAGGTTAACCATAGCTACTAGAAAAACAAAGTGACAACATGGCACAAGGTAGTGTATAATGCAAGCAAGACATCTTGGTTTCAATGTTATAGAGGGAATGATGCAGCTTGCACATTCCTCTATTATGCCTTAGAGATCCCTATGTCAAGCAAAGTATGTGTGTGATCTCATCATGGCTTAAAATTTTGTATCTGAGTTTCCATTTAGGACCGGTATACGATTTTGATATTGTATTGTGTCGTGCCGATACGATTTTTAAATATAAAATATATTAATAAAAAAATATTATTATAATATTTGATTGCTATAAATACTTACTATTAGGTTAAACTAATGTATTAAAAATTAGAATTGAGTAAAAATTAATTTAGGATTTATTAAAGTTTAGATGTAATGATTAGGATCAATTAAGTTTAAATTAAATTCATATTTAATTTATTTTAATAAGTTTAAGGAGGTAACACCTGACGACCAGTCATGGTCGATCCCAAACCCGGATAAAGGAAAAGAGTTGCGTTGGGTTTCTAGCGAACTTAAAAACTATAGCAAATACTCAATGAATGGATCTATTAAAATATTATGCTAATACTAGGATATTCCCCGGAAGGAATACGTTGCAGGGTCCGATCATAACGTCTCGGCAAGGATCGCTACATCTCCAGAACTCCGGTGTAGTGCTAAATATAGAAGGGTTTGCGTTGCAAGGTCCGACTGTAACGTCTCGGCAAGAACCGCTACATTTCCGTGAGAATTTGGGTGTAGTGTTAAATAGGCAAGAGTTCTCACACCATAAGTGGGATAAGAAAAAACATTATAAGAAAACTAATAGTCTGAGAATTGGAACATGAAATTAGGAACTCTCACTGGTAAAACAATGGATGTAGTAGATACGATGATTAGAAAAAAATTAATATTTTGTGTGTGCAAAAGATAAAATGGGTAGGCGAGAAGATAAAAATGATAGAGAACTCAGGTTTTAAGTTATGGTACACAGGAAAGAGTAAAATAAAAAATGGAGTAGGTATTTTTTAGATAGTTCTTTAACGGATGAAATTGTTGGAGTAGTGAAAAAGGGTGATAGAATTATAGCTCTCAAGATAGTAGTTGCGAAAGAAGCTGTGAACGTAATTAGCATATATGCACCTCAAGTAGGATTAGATGAAGAAACTAAATCAAAATGTTGGGGCGATTTAGATGAGGTATTACAAAATATTCCGACAAATGAAATGATTTTAATAGAAGGCGATATAAATGGACATGTCGGAATAAAAAATGAGGAATATGAGAGGATATATGGGGGTTATGGGTTTGGAACAAGAAATGAACAAAGGAAAACTATATTAGATTTTGCGATAGCATATGACCTTATACTAGCTAACACATTTTTTAAGAAAAAAAAAAGAACACTTGGTTACATTCAAAAGTGGGAATAATAAATCGCAAATTAACTTTTTTATTGTTAAGAAGAGAGATAGGAAGATTTGTAAAGATTGTAAAGTCATCCCTGGAGAAAGCTTAGGCTACGTTTAGTTTGCGTTTTCCAGCTTGTTTTCCATTTTCATTTTCTGTAAAAAATGCGATTTTCTGGAAAACATGTTTGGTTTGCATTTTCCAGCTTTGTTTTCTAGAAAAAAACATAGCGTTTTCTGGAAAACTAGAGAATGAAATAAAGTCATTTTCCAGAAAACGAGAAAATGCGATTTTCTGGAAAATGAAAATGGAAAATGGAACAAACCAAACGCCCCCTTAACTACCCAACATAGATTAGTAGTGTTAGATATATACCTTAATCATAATATCAATAGAGGAAAAATATACACAACTCCTAGAATTAAGTGGTAGAAGTTAAAAGGATGGGAAGCAAAACATATTGAAAGGGCAAGTAGGAATAGAAGTATTAGATGAAATATTCAATGACTCTAATACGATATGGGATAAGATAGTATCAAAGTTGAAAATAATAGCTAAGGGTGTACTCGGTGAGTCAAAAGGGCATGCACCACCAAGTAAGGAATCTTGGTGGTAGAATGAGAAAGTACAAGAGAAAGTGAAGGAAAAACGAATAGCCTATAAAGAATTATATATTTGTAAGAACGACAAAAACTTAAAAAAATATATACAATAGCCAAGAAAGAGGCTAAAAAAGTAGTGAATGAAGCAACAAAATAAAACTTTTGAACGATTATATCAAAACTTAGATACAAAAGACGGGGAAAGAGATATTTATAAAATAGCTAAAGCGAGAAGAGGAAAACAAGAGACCTTAGTCAAATAAGATGTATTAAAGATAAATGTAATAAAGTTCTAGTAAATGATAGCGAAATAAAAGAGGAGTGGAGGATTTACTTTCATTAACTTTTTAATGAAGGTTTAGGAGACCAACTTAACGTAGACAATTTAAGTAGTTCAAATGAATATGAAAATTTTAATTTTTATCGTAGAATTCAGACTTCAGAAGTAGAACAAGCTTTGAAAGGGATGCAAAATGGAAAAGCTGTGGGACCAGATAATATCCCAATAAAGGTATAGAAGTGCTTAGGGAAATAAGATATTGAATGGTTTACAAAATTATTTAATATTATATTGAAAACAAAAAAAATGCCTAATCAATGGAGAATAAGTACTCTCCTTATATAAGAACAAAGGAGTCATACAAAATTATGCAAACTAGAGGGGTATTAAACTAATAAGTAATATCATGAAACTTTAGGAAAGAGTAATAGAAACAAGATTATGGAAAGAGATCACGGTGACCGAAAATCAATTTGGGTTCATGCCTAGAAAGTTAACAACAAAAGTTATACATCTTCTTAGACAATTAATTGAAAAGTATCGGGATCAAAAGAAGGATCTACACATAGTATTCATTGATTTAGAAAAAACTTATGATAGGGTTCAAGAAAAATTATATGAAAAAGTTTAGAAAAGAGAGATGTTAGATAACATATATTGAACTAATTAAAGATATGTACAAAAATATAACGACCAGAGTGAAGACTTCAAATGGATTAACTGAAAATTTCCAATAAGGATAGGGTTACATCGAGGATCAACTCTAAATCCCTATCTTTTTACACTAATCATGGCCGAACTCACTGGACACATTCAAGATATAGTACCATGGTACATGTTGTTTACAGATGATATTATTTTGATAGACAAGATACGTGAAGAAGTAAATACTAAACTAGAATCTTGGCGGGAAAAACTAGAAGTGAAAGGTTTTAAGCTTAGTAAAGTAAAGACAAAATATATGAAATTTAAGTTTAGCAATATTAGACGTAATAAGACAATTGTTAAGATAAAAGATAATAATTTGTCTAAAACTGAAAGCTTTAAGTATTTAGGATCATATTTGCAAAGTGATGAAGGAATTGAAAGAGATGTCTTACATAGAATACAAGCAGGATGGTTGAAATGAAGATTAGCGTCGGGTGTTTTATGTGATCATAAAGTACCTCTAAAACTTAAAGGGAAGTTTTATAAAAAGGGAAGTTTTATAAAACGACAGTTAGACCTACTATGTTATATGGTGCTGAATGTTGGGCTATGACTCGGGCACATGAGTAAAAGATGAAAGTTGCAAAAATGAGGATGTTAAGGTGGATGTGTGAACATACGAGGATGAACAGAATAAGCAATGAGAGCATTAGAGAGAAAATCCGAATTGCATCTATTGAGGAAAAACTTCGAGGGACACGTTTAAGATGGTACCGATATGTACTTAGACGACCAATAAATGCTCCTATTAGGCGATGTGAAACTATGATAAATACGCACATTAAACGAGGAAGAGGAAGATCAAAAAAGACTTGGTTAGCAACAATAAAACAAGACAAATTTTATTTAAATATAGATGATGATATAATAGGAGACAAAGCCCAATGGCGTAGAAAGATCCATATAACCGACCCCACCTAGTGAGATAAGGCTTGGTTGTTGTTGTTGTTGTTGTTGTAAGTTTAAGAGGGTAATTTTTTCGAGAAAAGAAGAAAATAAATCAAATAAAAAAATAAAAGAAAAAATTAATCATTAAAAATAAATAAAATAAAACAGTTAAAAAAATAAAATTGAAAGAAAAAAAAGATCCATTGAAGAAAAAATCAATTGAAAAAAAAAACCTCGCGCGAGACGCGAGGCTACCATGGCGGCCATGAGACTCGCTCGAGGCCATTACAGAGATCACGAGGCTCGAGCAAGGCCCCACCTACAAAGGCGTGGGGTGTGCCGATGTCGTCGCCATGCCGATCGACTGATGGAACGAGACGCTTCTCTCGTGCCGCCAGATCCTGCACGAGATTTTAAACCATAGACCTCAATGTTAAAAGTTAGTAGAGAAATAGTTGAACCAATCATGACAACCAAGACTCTAATACCGTGTAGTGGTTGATGGAAAATTATTAGGGTTGGATTATTGTAATAGTGTTCAATATTGTATCTTTATATTCTACCTCATTATATGTAAAATCCGACACTTTTGACTAGGTTCCGGAAATTTTCGGAGAATTACCAGATAGATTCCGGGGTTCCGAGTCCTTGGATATAAAATTAGGGACTAAAATGAAATAAAACTAAAAGTTTCAAGGGCTAATGTGTAAGGAATTAAAACCCTAGGGGTGGTTTTGTGAATAGGCAGAACTTGTTTGGGCTAAACTGTAAAAAAAGACCGGTATAAGAGCCGATTAGGGCTCAGTTCGCCGCAGACTCTTCATCCCGTGCCCGTCTCCCTGCCCTAGCCGCAGTCGTCGAAGCCGCAGCCAGCGCCGACACCATCCCCTTCCTCTTCGCTCGGAGTTGACGAACCCAAGCCGCAGGCGACATCCTCCATGCTTTCTCCTTCCTTTCTCATGTCGCCGTAACCAAGCTCAAGCTCGATCGCCTCAGCTTTCCTCTTCGTTTTCCTTGATCGATCGGCGTTGTTTTCCCACCCCCAGGGACTTCGATGGATGGGGTTTTTGCGAAAGGGGGCGAAGCTGAGATCTGAGGACGCAGCAGGGCACCGTCAACGGCTTCGGTAAAGGGATTGCTCCAGTTCTTTTCTGTTGAGATTGGGCGCGCGACTCCTTGGAAGGGATCCAGGGTTTTTTTTGGAGAAGGACTGCGTGCGTGTGTATCAACACAGAGGTCACCTTGAGCTCACTGCTTGATGGAGGTGTTTTCGGCTTGCTGAAGGGTGCGGAAGTTGGAGCTAGAATCTGAGGTAAGGATAGCTTATGTATGTGGGTTTTGAATTGGAGTTGATTCAATCCTTGAATGAACTGTGTAATTGGCTATGTTTGGGTTGCAGCCCCTGGAATTGGAATTTTGCAGATTGGGTTTCTGTCGCGGTGTGTTGCGTGACTCAGGTAAGGTTTCTTAGATAATTTCCATTGTTGTAGGTCGTTTTCTTTTTCTCACTATTGGTTTCGAATTGAAGATGAGTTGATTTTACTGTGAGTTTGATTGGGATGGAATTCTGATTTGGAACAGAATTTAAACCTAGGCTTGTAGTAATCTGATGAGGCTGTTATCTCTTCTTCTGTCTTGTGAACGTGAGCAGGTTGATCTTAGGAGAGCTCCTGTGATCAGCTGTCGGATCAGGTAAGGCAGGCTTAATTTCAAGCTTGGATTGTTGCTAGGACTGGGTGTTCCTCTTGCTGTGAAATTTTGGATGATGTTCCATGTTAAATTGTAGATTTAGAATCTGATATGTATTGGAATGAATCTTGTTGTGGAGTTCTTGTAATTAATAGGTTCTGTTGTAGGTGTTCCTTTGTTGATTCATGGTTCTAAATGTGGAGTTATTTTATGGATCAGTGTAGATGGATTGGTGATGAGTTTGGGATTTTGTTTGATCTGCCATGAGTTTGGGATTTTGTTGGATCCGAGATGTTTAGATCCCTGTTAGGTTTTAATTTGTGGTTAGACGGATTTAGACCATTACAAAGGAAGGAATAGCATAGATTGGGGTCAGAATCTGATGCGATCCGAATGGAGGTTTGGTAGCTTTCTCATTTGGATTTCGAAATGAGATAGCAGTGAAGTTTTGCTTTTGGGATTGGCTATGAGTACTTTTTTAGGGTAATGATTGAATGGTTCATTTGAAATTGATCCTACTGTGGGTAGACATATAATTTGGGTTTAACTTGGGATAATTAAGGGCTAGTCATTTAATTATGGATAATTAAATGAAACAAGATAATTAGGACGATCCTAATAAATTGAGATAACTCGTTTAACTATAATTATATATTATTGTAGCTAAACATATGCCTTTGATACAGGGCATTGACTGGAGTTATCATTGCTCAGTATTGGACGGGAGATTCTCTTTGGATACGAGCATCTTCACTTTAAGGCGGGTACCCTTTGACTTATCTATCTTGATATTGTCATTCTGTTATGCATAGAATGTTATAGATAGCAGTAAGATCCTACGCTATCCCTGGTTATTATGTTTGATCTGGATATTGTGGTTTACCCCTGTTTATTATGTCAGTTCTGGATACTTGTTGTTTATCCTTGAATCATCATGCTGTTAGTTCCATACAGTCTCTAGCATTGTCATCTCTACATGTATGCTTAGATATCATAGTGTATCTCTTGCATTTGACCTTGAGGGATCTGTATTTCAGTTCAGTATACCTTGTAGGGTACCTGTATTTCCTGTTATAGGATTTCAGACTGAGACTTAGCATACTGAGGACTTGGGAGGGAGGTATGTGTATCTATCATACACCATCCTTGCACTATTGCATGCCGGCGATCAGCGACTCCCTTGTGGTTGAGCCTAATCGTCTTCCGGTACATGACGGGCACACACGGCCACTCATGGGTTAGTGGATACCGTAGATGTGTGCATTTGCCCTGTATTGCTCCGTTCGGCCACTATTTGGAGGGTGAGCGCGGGCGTGGTAGCAGCCAGGGATCCCTTCTCGTACTGAGCCACGAGGAGATGAGAGCTTGACTCCCCCATTGCTTGGGGTCGGAGCGGAGTCTCCACCAGCATCCTGTCCACCCGGTCACTCAGGAGCAGTGATGGCAGGGTGTACAGTTGTCATAGCCCTACCCGTTCAGACGTCCCTATGACAGGTGTACGTTGATCTGTCTGGTGTCAGGGGTGACACATGTCATTGCACCATGTGCATATTTTGCATCGTGCATTGTTTGCTGCACTTATTTGCTGCACTTGTTTGACATCGCATATTCTGGAGACTTGTTATCTGAGCTTATATGTCTATTGGTTTTCCTCTGGTATTTCTTACCCTCTATACAGGTTAGATGGATTCAGGTGTATATCTACTTCGGTATGTTCAGTACTAGTTTTTCCCTACTGTTGTTGTGAGACTGTAGTAGCTGAACTCTTATTGTTGGTATAACCTTCTATGCATATCTATTGGGTATTCGCTGAGCTATGGACTCACCCCGTTGCCATATATGTTTATTTTCAGGTTGATGTCTGCGAGGAGATCCCGAGCCGCCAGTCCCCAGCTCCAGCGGAGCTCTTTTTGATTTTGGCATTACGTTGCTTCGGTTATGGACCCTGTAGTATTCATTATGTTTCCGCTATTTGGATTTGAACATGTATGCACGTTTTATTTGATGGTATTGTACTTTTGAGTCCTATGTTGGACTTCGATTGATGTTGGTTTTGTTCCTGCCCCCTGGCAGCTCAGGTGAGTTCGGATTTGGTTTTTCGATAGTTATAATCATATAACTGTTGTTTCTGCTTATATCTGAGGCCTGTGGCCCTTTAAACTGCGTGGTTGTGCAAATATATATTGCGTGGATTGTTATGTAGATTGTATATATGTGTAAATTGTCCGCCGGACAGGGGAGGTGCTGTCCGATTTTATATTGGATCAGCGGCTCTTGGGTCTCGGGGCGTGACATTATATGTGGTATTTGCAAATTAGATCCCTAACTTAAACATATTTAAATAAGGTACTAAGCAAATGTGAATAAGAGACCTTAAAGCTACATAATTGTCATAGCACAATGGCTGATGTTAGCTACACTAGAAGACACTATTTAAGCTCAGTGATTGGATTCCATAAGCACTTCATGCCAAATCATAGATAACTTTATGTAGACTGACACCTAGCCATGCCTATAATCCATAGACTTGTCACTAACAAAAAAAATATATATTTTTGATGATGACGGACAAGTTAAATAGGGCTTCACTAATGATCATGTTATTAGTAAAGAATTAAATGAAATTTGAATAAATAATATAAACTCCTGCTTCATACAATATTTTGCCTCATGGGTTTAGTGCTTCAATAATAGTATGTTTCACAAGCACACACTATATAAGTTATAAAGATAACAAGATAAACTAATTCCTTTGTAGGAGACTCATGGCCTTGAACTTTGTTAAATTATGTCTCAACTCTCAGCTCTCAACTCTCAAGTATCAAAATATAGAGTGAAACAGTTCAATAGAAAGTAGATCCATCAGAATTTGAAGTTAAAAAGTGAATTAAAAATAGCATATTCAGAGAGTTTGGTCAATTATGTTAGATCCAAGGGGCATTCTGGCAAAGTGCAGATTTCAAACAGGCACTGTTGGAAGTATTTTAATTTTATTGCTATCATGGCACTATCGCTCCCACCCCAAATGGATAATAGTCTCACATCCAATGGTGTGGGGATCGTGATCAAGACCCAAAAAAATTTTTAAAAAAATTAAAAAAAAAAGAATTTGGCTCTACAATAGCAAATTAATCATACTTGATAAAATGATTCGACTTTGCAAATAGTTTGTTATTTGAGACAGTTTAACTGAAACAAATTTTAGAGGGATAAATTGAGTTAGAATAATGCAAAACAAACCCTAATCTACAATATCAATATCAAGCATAAGATAGCAACGAAATTTTCTATAACTAGACAAATGATTATGGTAATGAGAAAAACATTAGGCATAAAGCATTACCAAGGCCTGATATCACTTCCATTTGCACTCAGTACATTCTCTCTCAAAGCTAAACTTGTATACAGAAATAATAGCCAAACCTACAGATACAAAGTAAATCAAGTATATTTATTTGACATTTCACATCATGCACACAAAGTTGGGATTAAAACTTAGCATGTATTGTAGCTATACTTGATAGAGTTGGACTGGCAATATAGGGAAGCACCCATCCCAAATCCAGGACCTCAGAAGAAGTAAAGTGGAAGGAAAAAGAACAAACAATATGGCTGTCCTGTCCTGATAATAAGACAAATAGAGCATCAACAAGATTTAACCCCTTAAATTTGCATAACAATATCAAAACCATTAAGCCAACAATATACAATCTTTGAGTCGCTATGTGTTTCCTTCTTGTCAAACTTCACCTGTACAAATGCCCAAATATTTCTACACCATGTATATCAAGACAAATGTGAACCCTAAGTCCAGATGAGAAATTTTCTCAACTAGGTGACTTTTTTAGCTTATAAACCTTTATTAGTTATTATGAAAAGTAATTTTGTTTAGTAGGAGAAATCACAAAGTGGCATTTGGTATTTCAATGGTAATAAACCAGAACCTGTGGGGATCGCAAAAAACCTTTGGAACCTCATAGAAGAAAAGTTTGATTGCCATGAGGAGAGAGAATAAGTCGGAGAGCTGAAGGCCAATAGCAATTATGGTAAATTAAGAATTATTTTATCTTAATGAATACTAGAGATCAAAAGATTTGTGCCAAATTATACAAATTTCTTAGTAGAACTTGATAAAAGAGGAATGTCTGATGGGGCACCGTCATTGGATGAGTACTCACTTTGAGGCTTATAAATGGGGAACCAAACCTAATTTTTTTTTAAACAAAAAAAAGACATTTTGGATGGAAGATTATCAAGAGTAACTTGTAATGTCTAGACAATTGGGGAAACAAAATAATCATCGCAACAGGATTTCTACATATTCACAACCTTGGCACAGTTAACCCTGATAGACATCAACCCGACCACTGTAACTCAAAGCAATTTTATCTCTCACCTCAGATGTGTTGCTCCTAACTCGGCCGAACCCAACACACACCATATGAAATTCAAGCACCTCGGTTGAACTAAGCACATCCATAATCCAACTAGCCCAAACCCTACTAGTAGCTGCACTTACAAGCATTCCACTGTGCTGTCTAACCATGCCCATACCACATATGCAGATGGACCTAATGGAGTAATTAATTTTTGTTATCAATAAAATTGCAATCTGTATTCTTTTTGCTGATAGTTTTTGTGAAATTCAATTTGTTTGAGTAATAGCTCAAGAGAAGTTGTGCATCAATGCATCTCAGCTGATCAACAACTATGATTAAAGTCATCTAAAGTAAATCATGAATGAAATAATGATGCCACAGAAAAACTATAATGGACTTAATTAATGCAATAAAACAGGGAAGAATTATACTTTGTAGTTGTTGTACTCTTCCTTTACTTTCAATTGAACGTCTTTCCTGGCAGCGCGTACATTCACGGGGCCAAGAAACATCCTCAGAAACTTACCTATAACAAGAGGAAGGCATATAAAGCCAAACACGCTGCGTCAGATAAACTATTAAACGAAAAAGGAAAAAAAAAGAAAAAAGAGAGAGAACCACATCCAGCTATTCAAAAGGATGACAATAGTACCCTGAGTCTTGCCAGCAAGAAGAAATGCAGCATCGCCCTCACTGAGTGCATAACTTGCTCTATCCAATTCCTCCTCCACCTGAAAACACAGATCTGCATCGATATGTTCAACAAACTCTCATTAAAAAAAACTCCAAGACTGGAATTCGACCACCTTCTCGGCGACCGTCGGATTGATCTCCCGGTGTTTGATGGCTGTGCTGAGAGAAGATCGCAGCCTTCGAAGATCGGATTCAAGCGCCAGCGCGCGCGCACGGAGGGAATCCTCGTCGGCGTTGGTCCTGGAAGTGAAAGCCGCGGCGGCGTCGTGAAGCTCGCGAGCGCGATCGGCGAGGCGCGCTGACTCCTCTACGACGGACCGTTCGGGAGAGACCTCTCCGCCGTTGGCGCCAGAGGGGGCTTCCATATCTCGCGCTGACAGCGGCGGGTGAAAAAGGAGAAAAATAACGGAAGCGATCGAGAGGGAGAGGGAGAGGGAGAGGGAGAGGGAGGATGCAGCGTGCCCTCGATTCGTTTTCCACTTCAGGTTGCCCTTTCTCCTCTTTTGTGGCTGGGCATTAAAGAAAAAGAAAAGAAAAGATAAATAATTGCGGTGAAGATTCATAGCTCAGAGGATCCAACGGCTGGAGGCTCAAGATGGTTATTTCATGCGGGTTGTCGATGTTAATTTTCCACTAATGGGATTGCGTACGTTGTTAATAAGTTGATTCCATCGCTAATAGAGTGGGTAATTTTTTACTCTTTTTCGTTTGTCTCTAACTGCCAGATAAATAAAATAACCGACACATAGAAATAAGGCTACGTTTGATAGGGACTAATATAATTCGGTCTGTAATATAATCAAGTTTGTAATGTAATGTAATATAATCTTGATTACATTGTTATGTTTGTAATGAGTTGTATGTAATCTTTGATAACCATTACAAGTTGGATTTTTTTGTTTGGTGAGGGGCAATCTATCTGTAATGTAATCAATATTGACGACCGGCGATCGTCGCCGGGCGGCCGGTGACCATTGATCGGCCGGCGCGGCGGTCGCGACGGCGGCGGTCGCCCGGCGGCGGTCGCCGGCGGCGGCGGTCGCCGGCGGCCGGCGGCGGCGGCGGTCGTCGGCGGCGGTCGTCGGCGGCCGGGCGGTGGCGGCGGTCGCCGGCCGGGCGGCCGGGGTCGCCGGCGGCAGGCCGGCGGCGGTCACCGCCGGCGGCGGCGACCAACGACTGTCACCGCCCGACCGACGACTTTACAAGCTGTAATGTAATCCAGATTACGGCGATTTTGGTTTGTAATCCAAATTTCAAATCATCAACCTCTTTTGTAATCGAGATTACATTACATTACAATATTAAAGTGATTCTAAACAACGGAATCCGACTTGTAATGTAATCTCGATTACATTACAAGGTGAATTACATCCTATCAAACGTAGCCTAAATGGTTGGACAACGTCATAATCATTTACCTACTTCGAAACCTCTAATTTGCTCGCGGGAGGATCAATCCTATAATAGTAGAAAAACTTCCAAAGGGGTAGATACCTTTTTAAAGTACACCCCACGGGTGTCATAGGATAAAGCACTAAACTAATAAAATGATTAGAATTTGAATCTCAAATGGAATAGTATTTTAAAAGCAATATGTATAAATTATATTTTAAATTTAATGGTAAGTAAATTGAAAAAATCAGTTATCTCCTAGATTAATTAGGTAAATTTTGGATACTTAAATTATTTTTTAAAAAAAGTACAATCAAGAACAAAATAAAATACAAGAATAATAAAACTTATACTAGAAAACTACTTGGTTGCCCTTTTTTCATAGTCGTCGTAGATAGCTCACAAAGTCTGTAAGTGTTGGGTATAACTTGGCGGGTTTTCTTAGCGAAAACTTGGTCATCCTTGAGAGACTCTCCATGTCTACGGATTAAAATTTAATCCGAATGGAGACCCGTCTCCCAATGACCATCTCGTCGTCGTATCGAACGATCCAAATTACAACTCAGTCAATTACAAAGATCGAGCCTTGTAATTTACTTGACCATTCGACCACGGAAAAGGCGACGAGTGGATCGCTGGCTTTTGTATTTATGGTCGGGGTCCAGTTAGTTAATTATTATCCATGACAAACAATCAAAATAATTAACAAACATACATGAAATGATGAAACAAAGCAAACAAGGCATATGAAACATAAGGAGCTTGGGAAGAGATTATACCTTCCAATTATCTCGCGGCCTTCTACCTTATGTCCCTCCCTTCCCGGACGTCGTGTGGGCGATGAGCTACCGGAAACCGAGATCACCAAATCCACAAAACGAGCTCTTCTTCTTGTCTTGGCCAAAAGCAAAAACCCTAGTTCCTAGGGTTTACCCGTCGCATGCCTTTGTCCCTCTCCCTTGCGCCATGGGCCACAACCGGCCACCACAGCCCCACCGGCCGATAGCAGACCTCGAGAGGTTAGTGAAGAAGAAGATGAAAGGAAGGAGAAGCTTCCTTTCACACCCAAAGCTGGCCGGAAAACCCTTCTCCTCCTTCCTTGCTTGCGCCACCTCCCGCAGGTTGCCCGCCCCACTACCTTCACCGCCGAGCACTACAAAAGGAAGAGGAAGCCTCTTCCTTGTCTATGTTGGCCTCGGGCAAGAGCTGATGAAGGAAGGAAGAAGAAAAGAGGGAAGAAACTCCCTCTTGTCTTGCGTCGGTCGAAGACCTAGGAGAGAGAAGGAGGGAGAGAGGAGAGGGGAGAGACCTTGGGTTGTTTGCTATGGATTAAACCTTGGTTTCTTGATCTCATAGGGTATTTATAGGGCTAAGTAGGGACCAAGAGGAGGAGTTGGATCTTGGCCCGCTAATGGATCTAAACCCGATCCATTAATTAAGATCCATTACACTAAAGGATCTTAATTGAATTTCCTCACCAACCCCCATATTTTCATATGAGCTTCACATATTATGAGTCGTCCATCCCCTCGTGTTTAAGATATAAAATGCCCGTTAATTAATTTAAATTACTGACAATTCAAATTAATTAACTTCTGGATCCTTGATTAATATCACTCAACCTTATCATCATGTCGGATCAAATCCACCTGCAAGGTTTAACATAATGAACCTTTTGAGCTCATCAAGGGGGCATCATCATCCCGACTCACCAAGACATGGATTCCGTCAATAATCAACAGCACACCATATTATTAATATTATCTCCCAACTTACCGGGCCTATCGATCTAACAGAATAGATCTCACCCATTGGTAAATCAAAGACATAATAATTAATAATATATGTCCGTTATTATATCGGGATTTAGAGATTATACTCCATAATAAAATCTAAGGTCCTATCCAATTATCAAGTTAGTACAAATTGGACAACCTCTGGTTTTGGTCCTGCTTAATGTACTCAAAGCACACTAGTGTAATTCTATGGTCAAGACCAACCACACCTAATTACACTACAACAATCTCGATGGTTTGTTCAATTCCATCTCGGTTGTGAGCCTCTACTTATACTAGGCAAGGGACTGATAACATGATCTTCCGTGTGATACCACACACCATGTTATCTACAATACCAAGTAAAGGACTTTTATGCATGTACTAATATAAACAAGCACCTAGTGTTGTTGTGATTCTCTTTTTATAATAAAGATGATCATATATATAAAAGAGGCAAGTCTTTCAGTATACACATCTTACAGTAAGATACAATAATATTCTCCTTGAAATCATTTTTGCGTATTATAGAATTGTTCAACAAAAATGGTCAAGGACCATGAGCCTTGAAGTAGGAGCCGTCACAGACTCTGAATCAAGTAAAACAAAGTGTGTTAGTATTGTTTGAACTTGCTATTTTATATTTCCGTTGCGCTTACTCTCGATTGATATCTGAAAAATTCGTAATCGATATTTACCCCTCTCCTCTATCGATCACATCAATCTCACAAATATTAACACATAGAGACTAGCATGTTAGTCAATTGATGACTTGAGCTCACAATTCATGGATATGTGATATCAAGTTAACATATGGGTATACATTAGAGAATGTGTATTGAATTAACCCGTCATGAGAAAGTTTTATAGATTGTCATATGAGTATCATAAACTTTCTCATGTAACTATTTGTATGAATAGTCCTTAGACCTGAAGTCACTGCGGTTCCCTACATAAGGAGTTATGTACTTTAGTATCGTCAAATGTCACCCGTTAGAGGGTGGACTATAAAGGTGATCACTGTATGTAATGAATTATATAGAGGGATGTGAGTGATGTAGATGGGATCTATCCCTCCCATATGACAGGGTGATATCTATCGGTCCCTTGATCGAGTAGGACTACTGAAACGCATGGTCATGCTCAAATGAGTCAATATGAGATATTGAGCTCATTTGTTTGAGTGAGTCTACTCGGTGATTAAGAAACATAATGATTGATTGAGGATGACACGGTCTATGCCTTATTGGTCAATCTAGATATCGAGGATAGAAGGACAAGGTCATACATTGTCATAGTCACAGAGGTTAAGTCGAATCTCAACTTTCTCGTCATTTGGGTAGCAATAATCCATTACTAGATGTCGCTCATTGCTTATGCGTCTAAAGCGGTTTAGACACATTACCAACGTTACGAGAACCTATTGGGTCACACACTAAGGTCATGATGCTTCGAAAATTAATTAATTTGATCTGAATTGGATTAATTGAGTTAGACTTAAGTGAATCCAATTGGATTATAAGATTGTGTTCTAATTTGAGTTAGACTCATTTAGATTAGACTCAACTACATTTGAATAAGATATTAATTCATTAAAATATTTAATGAATTAATAATAGAAGATGATGAAAAGTTTTTCTTCATTGGATGAAGAGAAGTTGAAGAGTCACATGAGATATATGTGCTCTAATTAGGTTTTTATTGGCTTTAATGGAGGGAAGCTAATCTCTTCATTGGATGAAGAGAAGTTGAAGAGTCATATGAGAAATATGTATTCTAATTGGGTTTTTATTGGCTTTAATAGAGGGAAGCTAAAGAGACAAAAACTCTTCATATTCATGGGATGAATATAAAAGAGTTTTTTTTATCATTTGGATGAGGTTCTTGTCATTTTTCTTCTCCTCCTTCCCTTTAGCCAAACCCTTCTCCTCCTCTCCTTCTTGCTTTGTGAATCTCCTCTTGTGGCTAGCACCACAAAGGCAATTCTTCTTCGAAACTTGAGAGATCGTGTTCATGTGGATATGCATAGAGGCACAGACACTTGAACGTGCAAGAGATTTGGCGTTCCTTGGACGAGCGGGATAATCGAAGGGCACGCTTCAAAGGTATACTTATAAGATAGGAATTTATAGATCTAACTTTGTATGAGTTTTCTTTCGCATGGATTGCTCGTGTGATCTATTATTTTCGCTGCGATTTTAAAATATTTATGCCTATAGATCCCTACAACGGTATCAGGGTCACATGCGAAAGATCGTACAATGTTTTATGTACTTTTGTATATGATATAGAAGTAGGACGAGTTTTTGTTATAGGTTGCAATATTTGTATGAGTATTTTGTCTTTATGCAAAAGTTTGTGTTGATCAAACTAAAAGGCTATAACATCATCATTCATATGATAGTGTGCTATAGTCCAATTGCAATTGACAAAAGATTATAACCTACGGTGTTTGTGTTGATGAAGTTTGTCAGTCTATTAAGAACGGATTATGAAATCTTTCATGATCTGTAGTGAATAGATTATGTGTTTTTGTTGAAAGGATGCATCAACGAAACAAGAAGGGTCTCGGATTCTCTTTTG
This sequence comes from Boesenbergia rotunda, assembly GCA_024364735.1. Classification (NCBI taxonomy): domain Eukaryota; kingdom Viridiplantae; phylum Streptophyta; class Magnoliopsida; order Zingiberales; family Zingiberaceae; genus Boesenbergia; species Boesenbergia rotunda. Next base: position 315,254 of record JAGFNQ010000194.1, read on the forward strand.
ATGGATCTAGGGCAACGACTCGTTCAAGGAGTTAACAAAAGAAATTTTGTTTCAGGGGCGCTACCCCGCGCGCCCCGCAAGGGGCACTGCCCCCTTGACCCCGCTTGCTAACTAGCTAGTAGGGCTACCGTGAGGTTTCTGCTCATGAGTGATTTTTGCACTCATAATAAAATTAATGTCCCAGATATATTATGTGTGATTGATGATATGGTGTATGGTTATGATCTTAACCCCAATGTGATTGGATGTATGTGTGTGTGCATGTTGTAATGTAATTCATAATACGACCTACCTATCGTGCCTTATCTCTATTTTTCTAGTTGTAAAATATATTTAGGCTTGAATGTAACTCGAGTTTTCCTAATTTGTAATGTACAAAACGAGGAGTGGAATGCCCATTGAAGGGTGAAGTTATAAGAAGAATGCCGATGACACATAACGACTGAAGGATGCACTTGGAGAAGATGTTATCCCTAGGTTAACCATCGATTTTCTCATTGCCTTGAGAAGACTGTAGTATACGGGCCATAACCATATCACGTTTTACTTCTTATATGTTGATATATGCAATGTATGTATGTGATGCATAATTAGATAAACATTTATCTTAATTAAGTCAATTTGATATGCCTACCAAAGTTTAGTACTCATAAACTACCTCGATCATTTGTTATTGGGTTTGCCAAAGCAAAGTAACACATTTTATCTTGGTAGAGTATGAGAGGATAATTATGATGTCCCACTATCAAACTTGGGTGAGATTAACTAAGTCACCTCAATTTGATTGAGAAACTTAAAGGTATATCCCAAAAGTTGGGAAAGTTGGGTAAGAGAACAATTAATTAAGTCTTGGGCGATTAGCCAAAATAACTTAAGATGATGTGTAATGTGGATCTTGACTCTTTGTTTCCAAAAGTTACATAAGATGTAATTAGTAAAATATTGTCTACCTAATTATACCAAGTCATGGGCGATTAGCCAAAGCTAACTCAAGATGAGGTATAATATGAATCTTGTTCCACATGAATGTGATCGCTCTTTGGTTTGGAGCTAGTAGTGTAGGTAAATTGAGTTTGCCTACATCCATAACTAGCCCCTATCAAAACTCTACGATTCAATGGGAGTATCATTTAATTAAAGGCTTAATTAAATGATCTAGATATGATACTTATTTCTATATATTTTACTGTTGTAGATCACCATATCGTCTAACACGTCAAATACTCTCTCTCTGTGATCTGTCCTTGAGAAGGACAAGCTTAACGGAGCTAATTTCCTAGGCTCGTACAGAAACTTGAGATTCGTTCTCAAACAAGAAAGAAAACTGTACGTCCTAGAGCAACCCCTTCTTGAAGCACCTGCCACTACCGCTACTTGTGCGGAAAAGGATACTTACCAGAAGCATCAAGATGATGCATTGGATGTATCATGCCTAATGCTTGCCGCCATAAACTCTGAGCTTCAGAAGCAACATGAGAGAATGGATGCTCACAATATGGTTAAGCACCTTAAATAACTATATCAAGGGCAAGCAAAGCACGAGCACTTTGGGGTGACTAAGAAAGGAACTTGTTTCTAATGTGGTGAACCGGACATTGGAAGAGGAATTGCAAACTTTACCTAAAGGAAGTTAAGAATAAAAGAGATATGACTTCTGCCTCAGGTATATATGTTATAGAAGTCAATTTATCTATTTCTTCTTCATGGGTATTAGATACTTATTGTGCATCGCACATTTGTACCAATGTGTAGGGCCTAAGAAGAACTAGAGCATTGATAAAGGGTGAAGGGGATCTATGAGTAGGCAATGGTGCAAGAGTTGTTGCTATAGTTATAGGAACATATTCCTTGTCTTTGCCCACTAGGCTTATCTTAGAACTAGAGGAGTGTTATTTATATACATGCATTAACTAAAAACATAATTTCTGTATCTTGTTTAGATAAAAAAGGCTTTTCATTTATCATAAAGGACAAATATTATTCTATAATGTTAAATGATATGTTCTATTATAGTACACCACTTATGAATGAACTCTATGTTCTAGACTTAGAGAACATAATCTATAACATAAATATCAAATGGTTTAAACCAAATGATTTGAACCAAACATATCTTTGACATTGTCGCTTGGGTCATATAAATGAGAGTTACATATCTCAGCTCCATAAGGATAGATTACTGGACTCATTTCATTTTGAATCATAAGAGACATATGAATTTTGTCTTCTAGGCAAGATGATCAAGACTTCATTTAGTGAACACGGCAAAGAGCGATAGACTTGTTAGGACTCATACATACTAATGTATGTGGCCCTTTCAATGTCATAACTAGAGGAGACTATCAGTATTTCATCACTTTCACTGATGATGTCAGTAGATACGGCTATGTGTATATCATAAAACACAAGTCAGAATCCTTTAAAAAGTTCAAAGAATTCAACAGCGAATACAAAACTAACTTGGCAAGAGTATTAAGATACTTCGATCAGATCGAGATGGTGAATACCTTAGTCAAGAGTTTCATGACCATCTAGCTGAGTGTGGGATAATATCCCAACTTACTCCACCTGGAACACCACAGTGGAATGGTATGTCCGAGCAGAGAAATCATACTCTATTAGATATGGTACGATCGATGATGAGTCAGACAGATCTTCCTACTTCCTTCTAGGGATTCACTTTAGAGACGACTCTTTTCACACTTCACCGAGTTTCATCAAAAGTTGTCATAAAGACACCATATACGATATAGACTGGGAAGAGTCCCACGATGTCTTTTATGGAGATTTGGGGTTGTGAAGCTTACGTTCGACGTCAAGTCTCAGAGAAATTGGGACCCAAATCAGACAGTGTTATTTTGCAGGATATCCCTGTTAGGATGTATACTAAAAGACTTATCTTTTTCTATGAACATCTACATTTTGAAAGAGAATCACAATAACACTGTTGCATGTTTATATTAGTATGTGCATAACTGTCTAATACTTTGCATTGTAGATAACATGGTGTGTGGTAACACATAGAAGATCATGTTATCTGTCCCTTGCAGAGTATAAGTAGAGACTCACAACCGAGATAGAGTTGGACAAACCATCAGGATGGTTGTAGTGTAATTAGGTGTGGTTTATCTTGACCATAGAATTACACTAGTGCACTTTGTGTGCATTGAGCAAGACCAACATAGAGGTGATCCAATTTATACTGACATTATAATTAGATCGGACCTCGGTTTATTATGGAGTACATGCTTTGAATCCCGATATAATAACGGGCACATGTACTTAATATTTATTTCTTTGATTTACCAATGAGCGAGATTTATTCTGTTAAATCGATAGGTCCGGTAAGTTGGGAAATAATATTATTTACATGGTGTGCCATTGATTATAGACAGAATCCGTGTCCTGGTGAGTCGGGTTGATGATGCCCCCTTGATAAGCTCATAAGATTCATCATGTTAAATCCTGCAGGCGAAATTGGTCCAACATCATGATAAGGATGAGTGGTACTAGTCAAGGAATTAGAGGTTGATTAATTAAAATTGTTAGCAATTTAAATTAATCAATGAGCATTCGATATCTTAAATACGGGGAGATGGATATACTCATAATAGGTGGAGCCCATATGAAAATATGAGGGTTGGTGAGGTAGTTCAATGGAAATCCTTTAGTGGAATGAATCTTCATTAATGGATCGGGTTTGGATTCATTAGCAGGCCAAGACTTAACTCCTCCTCATAGTCCCTATCGTAGCCCTATAAATACCCCATGGAATCATGAAACCAAGGAATCGAATTATTCATCCAACCCAAGGCTTTTCTCTTCTCTCCCTCTCCTTCTCTCTCCTAGGGCAATCGACGGCTAGGAAGAAGAGAGCTCCATCTCTTCTTCTCCTTCCCTTCTGTTCTCTTGGTTGTTGGCACAAGGAAGAAGAGGATCTTTTCTCTTCTCTTGGCCGGTGCAGTCTTGGGAAGAAGAGGAAGGGGAAATTCGGTGGCAAGGAGGCGAAGGTCGCATCTTGCACCGGCGGGAAGGAGAAGGTGGTAGCCGGTTAGGTTTTGGTGAGGAAGAGGATTGTCTTCTTCTTCTTCACCTCCTTCTTCATCTTCCTTTGCTTCCTCTCCTCTGATATCTTGTGGTCGGCACACCTTGGTGGCTTGGAGTGGGCGGCGACGCAAGTTTGGAAAGGTGGTGGTGACCGGCGGCAACCCTAAGGCTTAGGGTGTGTTTGGCGCAAGGAAGAAGGTGGAAGAAAGGATTAATTAGAGGCCTTGGTGATTCCAGATCTTGGTAGATCGTCGCCCACATGACTGTTAGTAGGAGCCCTAGAGCCAATTATGTGATGATTGACTATGGACTTTTTGTATCATATTCTATTATTAATAAAGGCACGTTTTGGTTATTATATTTATTTTATACTTGTGTCAAATAACTAAGTATAATAATGTCCTTGGGTAGTAGGTTCTTATCTACATTATATCGATTGGTTGAATCGATAGTGAGATAATGTAGAGAACATTACACTAAATCATTCCTAGTCAAGCATTAATATTTAAGGACAATATTAATGCATGGAGACTAGCATGTAGGTCAATTGATGACTTGAGCTCACAAGTCATGGATATGTGATATCAAATTGACACATGGGTATACATTAGAGAATGTGTACTAAATTGACCCGTCATGAGAAAGTTTCATAGATTGTCATATGAGTGTCATAAACTTTCTCATGTGACTATTAGTATGAATAGTCCTTAGACTTGAAGTCACTACGGTTCCCTACATAAGGAGTTATGTACTTTGGTATCGTCAAACGTCACCCGTAATAAGGTGGACTATAAAGGCGATCACTGAGTATGTAATGTATTATGTAGAGGGATGTGAGTGATGTAGATGGGATCTATCCCTCCCATATGACGGGAGTGATATCTGTGGGCCCCTTGATCGAGTAGGACTACTGAAATGCATGGTCATGCTCAAATGAGTCAATATGAGATATTGAGCTCATTTGTTTGAGTGAGTCTACTCGGGGATCAAGAAACATAAGATTGATTGAGGATGACACGGTCTATGCCTCATTGGTCAATCTAGATATCAAGGATAGAAGGACAAGGTAATACATTATCATAGTCACGGAGGTTAAGTCGGATCTCGACTTTTCTTGTTACTTCGGTAGCAATGATGCATTGTTAGATGCCGCTCATTGCTTATGTGTCTAAAGTTGTTTAGACACATTACCAACGTCACGAGAACCTATTGGGTCACACACTAAGGACATGATACTTCGGGAACTCGAGTTGGGAACTCGGGAGACCCAGTTGGGAACTCGAGTTAGGAACTCGGGAGACCCAGTCAGGAACTCGAGTTGGGAACTCGGGAGCTCGGGTCAGGAGCTTGGGAGACCCGGTCGGGAGCTCGAGTCAGGAGCTCGGGAGACTTGGTCGGCAGACTTAGTCGGGAGCTCGGGGACTTGGTCGGTAGACTTGGTCGGGAGCTTGGGGACTTACTCGGGAGACTTGGTTGGGAGACCTGGTCGGGAGCCCGAGAAGCCCTGGTCGGAGTTGCGGGAGAAAATCATTAAAGTATTTAATGAAGGAAAGAGAAAAATCTCTCTTTATTGAATGAAGAGAAGATGAAGAGTCACATGGAAAGATGTGCTCTTTATTGGCTTTAATGAAGAGAAGCCAAAGAAACAAAAGTCTCTTCATATTCATGGGATGAGTATAAAAGAGGGGCTAGTCATTTTGAAAGAGAGATTTTCCCTTCTTCCCTTCCTCTCTTCTTTCTCTTCTCCCTCTTGGCCGAAACCCTTTTGGGTTCTTGGTTGTCTTGTGAACTACCTCAAGTTGCTAGCACAACTAAGGTAGTTCTTCCCAAAGTTGAGAGATCGTGTCCGTGTGGATACGCATAGAGGCACGGACGCTTGAACATGCAAGAGATCCGGCAACACTTGGACGAGCGGGATAACGTAAGGGCACGCTCCAAAGGTATACACTGTAGATAGATCTATTAGATAGATGAACTTCGTACGAGTTTTCTTTCGCATGGATCGCTCAAGGGATCTTGTTTCCGCTGCGTTTTGTGTTTATGTCGTCGGGAGATCCTAACAACGACGTCCAAGAGGGGAGGGTCATACGATAGAAGATCGTAAGGTAACGAGAGGTATATTTCTCTCATAGCTCCTTCTTTAATCCTATCATTTTATGTGGAGTATGATTAATTATCATATGTTTAATTATTTGTTAATTAATTAGATAATTAATTATTTTGGACCCCGATAATAAACATAAAAATCGGTGATCCACTCGTCATCTTTTCCGCGGTCAATTGGTTAGGCGAGTTACAAGGCTTGAACTTTGAGTTTGGCTAAGTTGTAACTCGAATCGATTGATACGATGACGAGACGGTCGTTTGGGAGACAGGTCTCCATTCGGATTATTTTTTTAATCTGTGGACATGGAGAGGTCTCTCAAGGACAACCAGGTATTCGCTTAGGAAACCCGCCAAGTCATACCTAACAATCCCAAGGAAACGAAGGGATATTATTTTTTCAATCCCATGCTAGGCAAAGTGCTTATTGCTAAAAATGACGTTTTTCTAGAAAGAGAGTTGATTTCTAGAAGAAATAGTGGGAGTAAAATTCATCTTGAAGAAGTTCAAGATGTAGATAGTATTGAGGCCTTGATGAACATTGAACAAACACCATAAAGTATTGTGGATCATGAGATTATTGCACAAGAAGTTGTGAGCAACAACCTGTTTAAGTAAACCAACCTCTTCGCAGATTTGATATGATACGTCGTCAGTCTCAGAGATACTCATTTCTTTTGTCTGACCATGATGACGGTATGCTTGTTGAGTTGAACAAGCTTACATCCTATTAGGAAGTTGTGATGAGCTCATATTCTGAGAAATTACTAGAGGTCATGAGGTCCGAGATGGAATCTATGTACACTAACCAAGTATGGATTTTGGTTGATCCACCTAAGAGGATTAAACCCATTGGGTGTAAGTGGGTCTTTAAGAGAAAGACTGACATGCATGGTCTTATTCATGTTGGTTTCCCGTTCAGTTACGATTCCTCTTCATGTCCCCGGATTAAAATTTTTTATTAATTAGAAATAATCCAACTGGAAAGAAACTTTCCGAACGACCTTTTCATCATCGTACTATTCGATTGAGTGATCGCTTGAACAAACTTGTTGTTCAAGCAATCTAACTCCTTTGTCGAATAGCCGCGGAATAGATGATGATTGGATCGTTGATTTTTGTGTTCGATTTCGGGGTCCATGATAAAATAAGAAACTAATACAATAAAGAAACAAGAACAAGATTTATACCTCTTGTTTACCTCTTGATCTTCTATCATATTCATATCCTCTTCTTGGACATCGTGTGGATGATGGTCTTCCAAGAAACGAAGCCACCAAAGCCCACCTTTTCCTTCTCTTTGCTTGCGCTGACCACCAAAGGAGAAAACTCCTTGTTGCCGCCGACCACTCCTTCTTCTTCCTTGTTGATGCCGCCGGCCAAAGGAAGAAAGCCTTCTCCTTGTTGATGCACCAACTCCATAATTAAATATGGGCTCCACCATATTATGTGTACATAATCTCCCCATGTTTAAGATATCACATGTCCATTAATTAATTAAATTACTAACAATTTAATTAATTAATATCTAACTCCATGAGTAGTACCACTCAACCTTATTATCATGTTGGACCAAGTTCACCTGCAGGATTTATATGATAAACTTTATGAGCTCCTCAAGGGGACATCATCATCCAAGTATATAGGACACGATTTTCTTCTATAATCAATGACACACCATGTAAATAATATTATTTCTCAATTTACCGGGCCTATTGATTTAACAAATAAATCTTGTCCATTGGTAAATTAAAGAAATAAATATTAAGTACATATGCCCGTTATTATATCGGGATTAAGAGCATGTACATCATAATAATTGAGGTCTGATTCGATTATATAGTCAATATAAATCGAATCACCTCTAATCGGTTCTGCTCAATGCACACGAAGTGTACTAGTGTAATTCTATAGTCAAGATAGACTAATACCAAATTACACTACAACCATTACAATGGTTTGTCCAAATCTATCTCGGTTGTGAGCCACTACTTATACTTTACAAGGAACTGATAACATGATATTCTGTGTGACGCCACACACCATGTTATCTACAATGTAAAATAAAGGACAATAACATATATAACAAATATAAAATGCAAACAATGATCATGTGATTCTTATTCCAATATAGATGTTCATACAAAAGCTAGGCTTTTAGTATATATTCTAACAATCTCCCACTTATATTAAAAGACTATGTTGCCATCAAACTGCCATACATCTGATTCCTATCCCCTCAACATGCCTATCATAAGCTTTCGTAGGAAGGGCCTTAGTGAAAGGATCTGCCAAGTTATCCTTTGATTCAATCATGGCGACAACAACTTCTCCTCGCTTTACGATGTCTCGTATCAGGTGGTACTTGCGCTCTATGTGTTTACTTACCTTATAGGCTCATAGTTCCTTTGAGTTTGATACTGCACCACTGTTATCACAATAAATTGTGATAGCTTTGGGCAAACCAGGAATCACCTCTAAATTCATTAAGAAGTTCCTGAGCCATACAACTTCTTTGGCTGCCTCAGAGGCTGCCACATACTCAGCTTCCATGGTGGAGTCTACAACGCATTTCTGCTTGATACTTCTCCATACTATGGCTCCACCTCCTAAAGTAAACACATAACCCGATGTAGACTTACTGTTATCCCTATCTGATTGGAAGTTAGAATCCGTGTAACCCATAGGGAGCAAATCATCTGCCTGGTAAACTAGCATATAATCCCTAGTCCTTTTCAGGTACTTCAATATATGCTTTATCGCAGTTCAATGTCCTTATCCTGGATTACTCTGATATCCGCTAACCATGCCCACGACAAAATAGATATCCGATCTCGTACATAACATAGCATACATTAGACTTCCTACAGTCGAAGCATAATGAACCACCTTTATCTCCTCTATCTCCTTTGATGTTTTAGGACACATCTCCTTAGATAAAGGTACTCCATGGCAAAAAGGTAGAAAACCTTTCTTGGAGTTTTGCATGCTAAAACGAGCTAGGATAGTGTTAATATACGAAGCTTAAGATAAGCACAACATCATTTTCTTGCGATTCCTTATAACTTTGATCCCAAGGATGTGTCCAGCTTCATCCAAGTTCTTCATATCAAACTGTTTAGACAACCATACCCTTACGTCTGATAATACTTTGCCATTGTTGCCAATGAGCAAAATGTCATCTACGTAAAGTACAAGAAATACTACTACGTTTCCGTCACATTTCTTGTATACACAAGACTCATCCGGACTTTGTATGAATCCATAAGATTGGATTACCTCATCAAACTAGATGTTCCAAGATCTTGAAGCTTGTTTCAATCCATAAATGGATCAATTAAGCTTATATATAAGATACTCTTTGCCCTTTGCAATGAACCTCTCTGGTTGCTTCATATAGATGTTTTCCTCAAGACTTCCATTAAGGAAAGTTGTCTTGACATCTATATGTCAAACCTCATAATCCATATGAGCAACACTAGACAAGAGAATCCGGATAGACTTAAGCATGGCTACCGGCGAAAAAAGTCTCCTCATAATCGATACTCTCTTTCTGAGTATACCCCTTCGCAACAAGCCTTGCTTTAAAAGTTTCCACATTTCCGTCTGATCTTCTCTTTATTTTATAGATCCACTTGCATCCAATGACTTTTACATATATAATCAGGTGGTTCTACTAGCTCCCAGACTTGATTAGAATCCATAGATTCTATCTTAGAGTTCATCGCATTTTGCCAAGATACCGCATCTTTATCTTGGAGTGTCTCGTCATAGGTCCAAGGATCAGGTTCATGTTCACCAGGGACCAAGTCCGAAGACTCTCCCAAGAACATGAATATGTCAAGTTGTCTAACAACCTTCCAACTACGACGAGGTACTACCTGTGTTCATCTATGACACGCTTACTTCCTCTAGAACAATCTTACTCATGGGGTTTTTTGATAAGTATTTTTTTGTAGTAGTTGGTCTTTGAGACGATTTTGAGGTGATTTTGAGGCGATCTTGATCTAAGGGCGCGCGCGCGCCCTTCTTGCTGCGGTGCTGATCGCCGGATATCTCCGGCCATCTGTGGCCGATACTGATGGATCCCACGCATCTACCCCAAATCCCTTCCATTCCTATCGATCAGTTCCCTCCGCTCACTACTTCGCATGATACGCTTCGCAAAGTTTTTACAAAGACGAAGTCTGATGTTATAGATGCGGAGATAAATCCATCAATTGGTTCTCATGGAATGGGCTTGAAGATAACTGGAGTCTCGAAAAATCGATCATATGGGGCGGCTCTCAAACCATCGTCTCCTCGTACATCTATGAAAAATTTTGATGGAATCGGAGAGGATTTCAAGAAGACTACAATATATAACAACAAGCCAGGTATTTTTTATACTGAGGAAGAAGTTGCTTCATTGTCTAAACCATATGAATTTTCTTTAATTGGTAAATTTTAGGGTTTACGTCCAAAACAAGAAGTTGTATTGCAAGCTTTTCGTAATATAGGCTTTTCGGGTTCTTACAAAATTCGTTTCTTCGGTCAGGATATCTGTTTATTCATCTGACATCGAATGAGGACATGGTAAGAGTTTGGACAAGAGGAATTTGATTCATTGGGGGAGTACCATTACGGATTTTCAAATGGTCTCCAAATTTTTCATATGCAGTTGAATCATCTGTGATTCCAGTATGGGTTCAATTTCTGGACCTTCCAATTCATATGTTCAATAAGAATTGTCTGTATGCCGCTGCTCAAATTGTGGGAAAACTCATTAAAATTGATGAAGCAACAGCTGGGGGTTTAAGGCTTTCCATGGCACGAGTTTGTGTGGAGATTGATCTGTTGAAGCCAAAAATTGAAGATTTCTGGATAGGAATTGGAAAGGAGAAGAGATTACAGAAAGTGGTGTATGAAAAGCATACGAGTTATTGTGGAGTTTGTCTTCATTTGGGACATTCTGAAGAAGAGTGCTATGCTAATGGAAATAGAAGAAGGATGAGCAAAAAAGTTCCTATGGTAGAGCTCACAAGTAATGGAAAAGATCTGAGAGACTATCTAAATCGAAAGTATGATTTGGAAAGAGAAAAGGAAGGGGTCTCTAAACAAATGGAGGAAAAGGAAGAGGATGTAAACATGGGAGGTTCTGAGAGAAATGGTTGGGTACAGAAAAAGGGTTTTTCAAGAGGCAAAGATAATGGAGATATGGAGAAAGAAAGTATAGAAAATCGGTTTCAATTTCTCTATGGGTTAGGAGAAGAGGAACAAGTTGAAGCTGGAGGTGGGGAGGAGCAAAAAGGAATTGGAAAAAAAATGTAAGTGACAGGATGAATAAGGAGGGACTGGTTTCATTTACAGATGTAAATGATGGGGTCTTAGATGCTGAGGAACATAATAATAATGAACTGGAGTTTTATCCTAAGAATGACATTCAGGAAATGGCTGAGCATAACAGTTTGCAATTTGAAGAAATAAAAGGTGATGGAAAAAAGACAATAGATGTGACAAAGGATAAACAGATCGGGCAAATATCCAAGCAGGATATACAAGAGAGAAAAAAGGGTGTAGAACTAGGTGGAAATGCAGACTTTCAATTACAGAAGGAGTAGGGTGATAAAAGTTGTGGGAGTTTCATGAATTGTGCAGGGATAGAAGAGCTTTCAGATTATGGTAAGATTCAGAATATCCCTAGAGATCCTGGAGGAAGTGTTCAGATGGATCCAAAAAAAGTTGTTATAGATGGAGAAGTTATAAATAAAGGAAAGTCTCAGATTTGGCCTTCAGATGGAAAGTTAAAGCAGATTTTAGAAAATTCAGAGCAGGAAAATGAGTTAAGATTGTTTGAAAGCAGGGAGGGAACAATGAAATTGTGGTTTCAAAATCGTTTGAGGAGGTGGAAGAATCAGATATTAGAAATTATGGTAATTACAAAAGAAGTCTATTAGTGTATGTTAGCCCTAAGAAAAAAGTCAGCTATCCTACTGCCAATAATGTTGTAGGTGGTAGCCAAAGAATGACTAGAAGCAAAACGAATGCACAGAGAACTTCTTCATCTTCTATGTTTTAATGACCGGAATCATATGGAATATTAGAGGTATTGGGAACATGGCTTCTTTACGGAGAGTAAATTACTTGAGAAAATTATATCATTTAAATTTCCTGGCCATTATTGAACCTTTCATTGAGTTAGATGAAGTAGTTATATGCAGAAGATTAGGGTTTAATTCAGCTATTACAAACTGTTCTGAAAAAATTTGGTTCTTAGTAGATACAAATGTTGTATGCAAGATTTTAGTAGATCATGAACAATTCTTGCATATAGAATTACGCTCGAATATATTTCCAATAAGTATGCTAGTAACGGTGGTCTATGCTAAGTGTACAAGAGTAGAAAGGTACGGTCTATGGGAAAAATTATTGGAGATAAGACCGGATGATGAAAAATTTTGGTTGGCTGGAGGGGATTATAATGTTATTGCAAATCTGAATGAATGCTCGGCAGGGGTAACATCAAGAATGGGTGCAATGGAGGATTTTAACAGCTTCATTATGGATGCGGGCTTAGTGGATGTAGGATTTGTGGGTGATATTTACACTTGGACTAATAAAAGGGTATGGAAAAGACTAGACTGAGTTTTAGTATCTGTAACGACCCGAAAAATTTTCTTAATATTTCTTTAAAATATTGAGCATGACTAGATAATTTTCCAAGGGATCTAGAGATATTAACACGAATTTTTACCTAGAAATCCATGATTTTTCCATGTAAATTGGGGAAATAGGCACTAATGGGCCTTATATGGGCTTTCTAGTACCATGATTATTGGTGAATTTTAGGTAAAAATTTATAGAAATATAAAGGGATTTTAATAAGAAATATTAACATAATTATAGGGGAATTTTTAAGGGATTTTCGAAAATACTAGGAAAATAAAATAAAAATAAGTGTAAAAAAATTGTGCATGCACCTAGGATTGAACCTTGGACCTCATGTACAACCATGCATGCTCTAACCAATTCACCTAGCAAGGGAGTGCTATGAGAAAATGAAGTGGATTATGGTTAAGGCTTAGGGGGAAATGAAAAGACACCATGACTCTTCACTTACCCTCCTTGATGAGTTATAAAGAGAGGCATGGGGGGTTACTTCTCTTCTTCCATCAAGTCACCATTCTTCCTCCCTCCTTCCTCATTCTAGCCGAAACCCAAGGAGAGGGTTCTCCCTTGGAAAAAGTTCACTTAGGCTTCATCCCCAAGATCCAAGGCTTCTATAAGGATACAAAGGCTAGGGGTGGTCAAGAGGCAACAAGATCTCCATCTTTCTTTCAAATCTAAGGTTTATACTCAAGATCAACCAAGGTAAGACTCCCTCACCTGTGGTATAATAGTTTCCTATATCGACCCTAAACTTTCGGCCACTAGGGTTTTAAGCTCCAAAATGATGTTAAAAATATTTCTCATGCTTCCTAATGTTTGTCCATGATGAATATAAGTTAAAATGAGATTTGGGGAAATTTTGGGGGTACCCTAGGACCTCCTAGGGTTTCGGCCAACCTCTAGAACCCATGGGTAGGGTTGAATCTAAACCTTCAAGTATGTGTTTTGTGTATTATCATGCTATAAGGGAGATTGAGGGTGACTTATGTGAATTTTCACAAGGCCTTGTGACCCTACAACTTTCGGCCAAGTAGAGGATTAGGGCAAAGAGTTAGGGTTTCCTTCAAGTAAGGGTCCTAAGGGCTCCTATGGTATGGTATGAAAGATGTTAGAGGTTTAATTGGAAAATTCTATGAATTTATTCATGCACCCATGGCCCTTATACATTTCGGCCAACCCTAGAAAGTAGGGTTTGGGGTTAGGGTGAACCCTAATCATGAGCCTAAATGGCTTCTTGTGACCCTATAGGTATTATATGGTTGTTACTTCTCCTTATGCTACCTTATATGTAATTGAATGATGGAACTTTTCCCCTTATGGGTTTCGGCCAAGCAAGGTAATTAGGGTTTGGGGAAAGTTAGGGTATGGAGAATGATGGTTTATGCTTTATGATGAAGTTTATATAAAGGTTCAAGCATGTGGTAGAAATGAAGTTACCTATAACCCTAATTCCAAGCACCATGTTTCATGTTGTATGTTTATGATTGGATGACATGCTTAATAGGGTTTATTTATGAATGTCTTATGTCCTATGCCATGTACTTGAATGGTAGGTACTAGGTTTATGGAAGTCCTACCCATGCATGCTTGAGATAGATACCATGCTTATGTATGAAATGCAATGTTTACCTTATGTATCATGATCATGCAAGTTCTATGGATTAGGATAAATGTCTATGCAAACATGACAAGTTCAATGAATGTAATGCAAAGTTTACCTTATATGCCATGATCATGCAAGCTCTTGGAATAAGAATGATGTTTATGAAAGTAGGTCACGTTCTATCAATGAAGATGCATGTTATGTTTATTAATGAAGATGCATGTTATGTTTATGAATGAAAGTGCATGCCATGTTGTATGAATAAAGATGCATGCCATGTTATGAATGACGACACGGTCGACGGTTGACGGTACGACGGTACGACGGTCGTGAGACTGGTAAATGGGCCGGTAGACGGGCCGGTAGACGGGCCGGGTCGTTACACATGCTATGTTATGAATGAAGATGCATGCCATGTTTATGAAGGAAAATGCATGCCATGGTTATGAATGAAAATGCATGCCACGTTTATGAATGAAGATGTATGCCATATGGATGATAAAGCATGTAAAGTATTTTACTTTATGAATGGGCTTGTACCGGACCGAAGTATGGGTCCAAGGGATGGGCACCTTAAGAACGCCACGATTCTGGACTACCGACTATGCTATCCACGGTTCTGGCACTACCGAAGCTGTGCAACAGGGATGGACACCTTAAGAACGTCCCGGTTCTAGGACTACCGACTATGCTGTCCTTACCCTAGTAGGTCGGGGCTCGCTACCTCGTATTTACTTAGGGATGCGCGCTTATGATGTATGTATGTGGTACAAGCCGGGGACCCCCAATGATGTTATGATGATGTTTAAGTATTTAAAAGTATGATTTTAAAAGTTAAGCATCCTTATGTATAAGCATTAGACTCATGCATTCATGTTATGCATTATGCTATGATAGAAATGTCTTATACTTATGTCTCATGTCAAGAAATATGCATGATAGTAAACAATTTATGCTTATGGTTATGTTAAGAAGATGACCATATGATATGATAGAAAGCATGCCTATGTTTATGCCATACAGGTTAGTTCATGCTTTACGTTTATGTTTATGCCATGTATCATGCATGTTAAGAATATTCTTTACGTTTATGTTTATGCCATGTATCATGCATGTTAAGAATGTTCTTTATGTTTATGTTTATGCCATGTATCATGCCATGTTAAGAATGTTTATTTATGTTTATGTTTATGTCATGTATTATGTCATGTTAGGTTGAATTATGTTTATGTCTATGTTATGTATTAGGCTATGTTTATGTTATGATAAGAACCATGCTATGCTTATGTTATGATAAAAACCATACTATGCTCATGTTATGTTAAGAACCATGTCATGCTTATGTTATGATAAGAACCATGCTATGCTTATGTTGTGTTAAGAACCATGTTATATGCTTATGTTATGTCAAAGAAAGCCATGTTATATGCTTACGTTCATGTTAAGAATTATGTAATGATAATTATGTATGCTATGTTGAATGTTTCATATGTTCATGTATGATATGACGAATGGTTTAGTGAGTAGGAAAGAGTTTTACTAAGCCGATGTGCTTATAGTCTTATTTCCTTATACCGCAGATCACGCCAGGGGATAATGAGGAAGCAGCAGGAAGACAAGAATGTGTGTGTGTGGTAGTGACTTGGCCACGAAAACAATATGTTTACCGGTCTTATGCTAGAACCTTATGTTTGCTACTTATGTGTTTGAATAATGACTTATGCGACTATATGACATGATGCTAAGTATGATATGATGCTAAGTATGAAGTTAATATGCCAAGTTCCCATGTCATTATGTTAGGAATGGTAGTAGAGCATGCATGTGTAAGTATTAAAGTTATTCCGCTGCAGTATGATGTCTACATGCCCTAAGTATGTTAACGTAACGCCGCTTTATGGAAACAAAAAACAAAAAAAGCGGGCGTTACAGTATCTCCATCATGGGAAAATCAGAATTTTTCAGTTCGTGTTTGTAGCGGCCCCGCCTCTATGGTCCCCGCAGGCAACCCTCTAGGCCGGCGACCCTACGGTCTTCCCACCCCTGGCAGTGGGTTTTTGCCTTCCCCAGGATTCGAACCCTTGACCTCCAGGACAAGTACAATAGTTCCTGAATCCTAGTACCAATTGAGCTATAGCTCAATTGGTACCAGGATTCAGGAACTATTAGCTCAATTGGTATCAGGATTCATAAACTCTAGTACTTATCCTGGAGGTCTAGAGTTCGAATCCTGAGGAAGGCAAAAATCCACTAGCCAGGGGTGGAAAGAACTAGTGAGTAACGACACGGTTGTTGGTCGTCGACATCGGTTGTTGGTCAACGACATAGTTGGGCTGCCAAATGTTGATTTGGCCGCCAGGTTGTTGGGCCCGAGGGGCCAGGTTGTTGGGCCGCCAAATGTTGATTTGGCCACCAATGGGTTGAGAGGCCGTGTCATTACAATAAAAAGGCGCCTTTTTATTGTAATGACCCGGCCCATTTGGCGACCCATTTGGCGGTCTCGACCATCGACCGTCGACCGTCGACCGTGCCGTTACCAATACTAGGTCTTCCCACTCCTGGGCGTGGATTTTTTGCCTTCCCAGGATTCGAACTCTAGACCCAGGCTTAAATCTAGTTCTTTGTGAATCCTGAATACCAATTGACTCAATTGGTATTCAGGATTCACAAAGAACTAGATTTAAGCCTGTGTCTAGAGTTCGAATCCTGGGAAGGCAAAAAATCCACGCCCAGGAGTGGGAAGACCTAGTATTGGTAACGGCACGGTCGACGGTCGACGATCGAGACCGCCAAATGGGCCGGGTCGTTACAATAAAAAACCGGCCCATTTATCGGCCCATTTACCGGTCCTCACGACCGTCGTACCGTCGTACCGTCGACCATCGACCGTGCCGTTACTCATACTAGGTCTTCCCACCCCTGGGTGTGGATTTTTGCCTTCCCAGGATTCGAACCCTAGACCCAGGCTTAAATCTAGTTCTTTATGAATCCTGAACACCAATTGAGCTAAACTATTGTACTTGTCCTGGAGGTCAAGGGTTCAAATCCTGGGGAAGGCAAAAACCCACTGCCAGGGGTGGGAAGACCGTAGGGTCGCCGGCCTAGAGGGTTGCCTGCGGGGACCATAGAGGCGGGGCCGCTACATAAAAAGGCGCCTTTTTATTGTAACGACCCGGCCCCTCGGCCCCTTGGGCGACCAAATCTCTCATTTGGCGACCCCTTAGGCGACCCTCGGCCCCTTGGGCGGCCAAATCTCTCATTTGGCGGCCCCTTTGGCGACCCTTGGCCGTGTCGTTACTCACAAGAACTTCCCACCCCTGGCCAGTGGATGTTTGCCTTCCTCAGGATTCGAACTCTAGACCTCCAGGCTAAGTACTAGAGTTTATGAATCCTGATACCAATTGAGCTATAGCTCAATTGGTAACGACACGGCCAAGGGTCGCCAAAGGTGCCGCCAAATGAGAGATTTGGTCGCCCAAGGGGCCGAGGGTCGCCTAAGGGGTCGCCAAATGAGAGATTTGGTCGCCCAAGGGGCCGAGGGGCGGGGTCGTTACAGTGTTGAGCATTTAAATAGGGCAGGTTCGGATCACTGTCCTTTGTTAATTACTTTTCCTATGTTTGAAAAGCTAGTAGCAACTTTCAGATTTCAAAATATGTGGCTGAAACATCAGGATTTCTTACAAACAGTATGACTAAACTAGAATTTACCATGTGAGTTATTTGGTCTGCAGAAATTCTGTTATAAGCTGAAAAGACTTAAAGGTCACTTGAAATGGTTGAACAAAGTGGTATTTGGGAATATTCATGATAGGGTTCGGGAAGCAGAGGAAAATTTTACAGTTGCACAAAAATTTTTTGATTCAGATCCATTAGATGAAAATAAATATAATATGGCTAAGTGTCAAGCTTTGTTATACAAAACTTTGTATATGGAAGAGGAGTTTTGGAAGCAAAGGGCAGCTGTGAGATGGATGGGAGAAGGAGATAGAAATACAAAATTTTTCCACTCAATGGTGCAAAAGAGAAGAGTTGTGAACAGAATTGTAAGAATATGGGAGGATGGGCAATGCCTAGAAAAACCAGAAATGATCAGAGAATCAGGGGCAAAATTTTTTGAAAAATTACTAACAGGGGAAGAGACAATGTGCAATGATATTAATGTGAAGTATATCCCACCAAAGATCAGCTTGGATGAGAATGTTGTGCTGGAAGCGTTACCTTCAATGGATGAGATAAAACAGGTAATTGAAGAGATGTATAAGGATAGTGCAGCTGGTCCGGATGGGTTTTCAGTGGCCTTTTATATCACATGTTGGGAAATCATAAAAGAAGATATAGCTCAAGCAGTTTTAGAATTTTTCAGAGGGGGAACATTGCCGAGAGGGATGGTTGCTACCACTATTATTCTAATTCCAAAGATTGAAAATGCGCAGAATTGGCAGGATTTCAGACCAATAGTTTGTGTAATGTGTCTTATAAGATCATCTCCGAGCTAATGGCAAGAAGGTTGATTCCGCTAATGGAAAAGATAATTTCTCCATCTCAAAGTGGTTTTGTTGCAGGTAGGCAAATTTCATATAACATTTTGTTAGCTCAGGAGTTGGAACATAAATTGAACTATCATGTGAGAGGTGGAAATCTAATTCTGAAATTAGATATGGCAAAGGCCTATGATAGAGTTCAATGGAGGGTTTTATTTAAAGTAATGTTGACTTTTGACTTCTCAGAAAATGTAATTGGAATTATACAGAGATGTATTACAAACTGCTGGTTTTCTATTAGAATAAATGGGCATCTTTCTAGTTTTTTTCAGGCAAAACGAGGGCTTAGACAAGGAGATCCAATTTCTCCTTTTTTGTTTATCATGGGAGCTGAGTTGCTATCGAGAGGGCTAAATGAGTTACTTGATAATTTTCCAAAGATAGGCTTTGTAACAGGATGTAATACGAAGATTTCACATCTGGCTTATGCCGATGATGTAATGGTATTCATGAATGGATCAGTGGATTGTGTTAAAAGAGTGAAGGGATTTCTTGATGACTATGAAAAGAACACGGGGCAAGCTATTAATGCAGCCAAGAGCAAATTCTATCCTTCAAAAAGTATATCAAGTGCTAGAAAACTAAAAATAAAGGCAATTACAAGTTTTGGGGAGGGTGTGTGCCCAATGATTTATTTGGGAGTTCCTATAATTGCGGGTAATAGGAAATCATGTTTTTTCTTGCCATTGATAGAGAGAATAAGAAAAAGGTTAATGGGATGGAATATCTCGAGACTTTCTCATGGCGGGCGTTTAATTCTTATGTAGAGTGTATTAGCTTCAATGCCTTTGTATTTACTTCAGGTATCCTCCCTCCTTTGTCAATTCTTCATAAGATAGAAATGATTTGTGCAGGTTTTTTTTAGGGTTTTGATGGAGATATTAAAAAGACACATTGGGTGGCTTGGAATAAGATTTGTAGACCTAAATCAGAAGGCGGTTTGGGGATAAGAAAATTATCAGAGGTAGCTAAGGCGATGGCTATGAAGTTATGGTTTCGGTTTAGGGAACAAAAAACTCCTTGGGTAGAATTCTTATTGAGAATGTACTGTGGAGTATCATCTCCAATCACGGTGAATTTGAAAAGCAAGGCTTCTCCATGTTGGCGTCGTATGGTTAAAATTCGTAGTTATGCAGAGAGGTTTATTGGATGGATGGTTGGAGAAGGAACAGTTAATTTTTGGTATGATGCATGGTAGGATAGTGGACCTATTTACAAATCATGCAGTATGATGGATGATCCAGGAAGAAAGGTGGCAGATTTTGTGGAGAATGAAACATGGAAGATAGATATGATTAAAAGAATATTGCCATCAACACTTGTTGAGGAAGTGATCAATATTGAGGTACAACCGAGATTGAAGTATAGAATAATGTGGATAGTATCAAGTGGTGGAAAGTTTATAATAAAATCAGCCTGAGAAATTGCTCGAGATGTCAAAGAAAAAGAGGAGATTTGGAGGGTAGTTTGGAGTAAATTATTACTCCTGAAAATATCAGTATTTGGATGGAGATTTCTGAGAAGGAAATTACCAGTTGAGGAGGTTTTACAAAAGAGGGGAATATCCCTGGCATCAAAATGTCAGTGCTGCAAGTCGGAAGAATTGTGGGAACACTTATTCTTCCAAGGGCCGGTGGCTGTGGAGGTATGGAGCTTCTTTGCAAAGGCGTTTGGAGTGACTAGTTGGAGAAATTTGGAGAGCTAGAAATGTGGTCATGCTTGGTCACAGAATGGAAAAATTAGAGAAATTATTCCTTTCCTGATTAAATGGTTTTTATGGTCTACGCGGAATGATAGCAAGCATAGAGGTATCAAGATGGATGTGCATAAAGTGATACGAAGAGTAATTCAGTATTTGATAATTGGTATGGAAGCTGGAATTATTAAACATTATCATTGGAAGGGAAACAGTGTGGCAGCTAAAACTATGGGCATCATAGCAAGGATAAGATATATTAATACCATATCTCTGGTTTATTGGAAGAAGCCATCCTTAGGATGGTTCAAACTTAATACTGATGGGTGTTCCAAAGGTAATCCAGGAGAGTCTTCATATGGTGTGATAATTTGTGATCATGAAGGGCAGGTGATGTTGGCCAAGCAGGGAACCATTGGAAAAGGTTCAAATCTGAGAGCAGAATTAATTGCAATACAGAAAGGATTGGAGTTGTGTGTGGAGAGTAAATTCCTTCCTATTTGGCTGGAATCTGATTCTCTGGTGGCGCTGAGTATTCTTGAGGATCCTTGCTTTTCATGGGAAGTTAGAAATATGGTTTTGAAGATAAAGAAATTGATACAGAAACACGAAGTTCATTATTCACATATATATAGGGAAGCAAATGCTGCAGCAGATTTCCTTGCGAATCAAGCCTTTAAAGTTCCTGGTGAGCGTGTGTTATGGAGATAGGGAATTGAAAGAGAACTGTTTGGTATCTGTAGAATCGATAGGATTGGATTGCCATATTTGAGATGGTCACGAAGATATAGTTAAGTGAAGAGGCAGTAGGTAAGGTGGTGTTAAATGAGTATGGTGGTTATGCAATGGAAGTGCTTAAATGTGTGTGGTTTTGAGATTTTATCCTAGTGGTGGAGAATTGGCTATCACATTTTGACACATGGTTTGGGTTGGATAGATGCTGAAGTTGGTTAGACTCTGAAGTGCTTGGCTAATCTTCATATGCTGAAGTCATCTGGATTTTCTCTGGCTGTTTCTGGCTGTGGTTGTCGGGAACATTCATGTAAACTAAACAGAATCGGAAAATGGTGTTGTCTGGTTGAATGAAGATTTTGTTTATGTATTTTGTTTTGGTTCTATGATCTTTATCATTATTTGTTCTTTGGGCTTTCTCTGATGGGGACTTTTTGTTATTAGCTACGATGCTTTGTAGTGAATGGTTGCTCTGGAATTTTCAGGCTGATGCTGAGTAAATATAAATGATGTTTTGAATTGAAATATGATGATGATTTGGTTGGGATCTACATCAGTAAATGCTTTGGATTTTCTGTGATCGTGGCTTTTTGATATTAACTGTGGTTGCTTTGGAGTGAATGTTTGGTAAACTTTCAGGCTGATGCAGAGCAGTTATAAAAATGATTGTTGAAGGATGGATTGCTATGATTGTTTTTGAAATTCTGGAGAACGTGGAGTGGAAGGTTTCTTTGGCTGTTTTGTTTCTGGTTTTCTGTAAGGATTAATGATGGTTCCAGCTTTCTTCTACGTTTGGAGATTGCGGAAAATGGTGTTGTCTGGTTGACTGAAGATTTTGTTTATGTATTTTGTTTTGATTCTGTGATCTATATCAGTAATTGTTCCTTGGGTTTTCTCTGATGGGGACTTTTTGTTATTAGTTACGTTGTTTTGAAGTGAATGTTTGCTTTGGAATTTTTAGGCTGATGCTGAGTAAATCTAAATGATGTTTTGAATTGAATTATGATAGTAAGAAGGATGGTTTGTTATGTCTGTTTCTGGAATTCTGGGGGATGAGTAGTGAAAGCTATGTAAACTAATCAGAATCAAAACAAAAGTTACTGTCTGTTTTTTCTTCGAATTTAATCAATATGCAGATGATTTGGTTGTGTTCTACATCAGTAAGTGCGTTGGATTTTCTATGATCGTGGCTTTCTGATATTAGCTGTGGTTGCTTTGGAGTGGATGTTTGGTGAACTTTCAGGCTGATGCAGAGCATTGTTGAAGAATGGATTGTTTGATTGTTTTTAAAATTCTGGAGAACGTGGAGTGGAAGGTTTCTTTAGCTGTTTTGGTTCTGGATTTCTGGTGGATATATATTGGTGGTTTTGGTTTGCCATTGAAAGCTTGTGCTATATACAGTTTATGCAGGGGTTATTGGATGGCTAGAACAGTAATGGAATAATGTGTTTTTGTTGTTTGGTGGTGGTGCTAAGTAAGGATTAATGATGGTTCCAGCTTTCTTCTGTGTTTGGCGATTGCGGTGAAGAAGAGTATATTTGTTGCAGGCGATGGGTAATCAAGGTTGATCAAAAGAGATGCAGAAAAGAGGAGTTAATGGTTGTGGGCAGATTTTGAGATGAATGGTTTTGATGCAGATTCATATTATACTGTCTTTTGTAATTTTGTAAATCTGGTTGGGTTTTGTCATTCTGTATTAGAAGGTTAGGTTTGCCCCCCTTCTAATATGGATTTTCCTTTTCAGGAATAAATTTTTCCTTTTCTTAAAAAAATAATCTTACTCATGGGCTTGTGATTCATTACATAATCCTCTTCTAAAAATCGGGCATTCGTGCTAACGATGACCTTTTGATCTTTAGGACTATAAAATAAATCATCTTTCGTTCCTCTAGGATAGCCTACGAACAAGCCTACTTCTGTACGAGATTCCAACTTATCAACGTCTCCTTTCAGCACATGTGTTGGACTACCCCAAATCCGAATATGTCTCAAACTATGCCTAGTCCACAATTCTGTGAGAGTAGAGGATACTGATTTAGAAGGTACCAAGTTCAGAATACACACTGTCGTTTCCAGAGCATACCCCAAAATGAATCCGATAATTCAGAATAACTTATCATCGATCTAACCATATCCATTAGAGTCATATTCCTTCGCTTTGCCACACCGTTATACTGGGGTGTACCAGGTGCGGACACTTGGGATTGAATCCCAGCCTCTGATAAGTAACTCCTAAATTCTCCCAAGAGGTACTCACCACCACGATCAGACCGTAGTGTCTTGATACTTTTACCTTAACGTTTCTCCACATCAGCCTTGAATTCTTTGAACCTGTCAAAACACTGAGACTTGCAGTGCATCAAGTAAATGTATCCATACCTTGAATAGTCGTCTATAAATGAGACAAAATATTCAAAATCACCTCTTGCCTGGATAGACATAGGACCACACAAATCAGAATGAACCAACTCCAACACATCTTTGGCTCTATACCCCTTGGTCTTAAAAGGTCTCTTGGTCATTTTACCTTCCAAGCAAGATTCACAGATTGGGAAGTCCTCCACCATCAATGAACCCAAAGGTCCATCAGCTATCAACCTTTGAATTCTACTCAAGTTAATATGACCTAACCTTAGATGCCAAAGATATGTTTGGTTCATTTTTTAAGGCTCTTTTTGTTGAGGCAATCTGTGGTCCGGAGTGACCAAGTGTTTTGATGTTTGGGCAAAGGGTTTAAGTTAGGTTTACCCTTGTTATATCATATGTGTATGTTGAGTGTGCAGGATGTACATGTTACACATATGGACTTGACTGGATGGTCTCGGTATGGTGAAGGGTGGCATGGAGACAAGCTGGAGGCTTGTGTGCACCCGAGGGACCTTGGAGAGCAGGGACGATGAGCTGATGGGCGCGGACTTTGAGGCATGTGTGAAGGATGGCATGGAGGCAAGCTGGAGTCTTACGTGCATCCGAGGGACGGGAGCCGAAGATGAAGAGGGCGCGAAGGCAATAGTCGAGGTTGCGGATGAGGAGTCAGTCGAGTCGTGAGGGTACGAGTGCTGTGTGATTGTACTCGGGAAGGGTTCAGCTGGGGACCAATCGACTGCTCTGGGAGCAGTCGACTGGTAGGTGGCTGGTGAGTTGGCTGAGAATTCGAACGTTGGGGTGCAACGGTAGAATTCCAGCGGCACCAGTCGACTGCCCTGGGAGTAGTCGACTGGTGGCGAGAGTTTCAGCCCAAGTCCTATTTAAAGAGGACTTCGTGGTGGTTGAGATTCTTGATGAATCTTGTCTTGGTTAAAGGCAAGATAGTAGTCTTTATGCTCAGAGCCCTGATTGTGATTGTGGCGAGGTTTCTCCACTCACAAGGAGCGACAGAGTTAGCCGGAGATTATCCGGGAATTGATCCACCGACGAATTCTTGGATTAGTCACCTGTCCGGGGTGGATACCAAGTAACTCGGTTTGTTAGCGTTGTTCTATTATTGTTAGTTTATTTTTATTGTATATTCCGCTGCGCTAACAATCTTGTAGAGAAAATGATGAACAAATCGCTATTCACCGCCCCCCCCCCTCTATCAATATCTTCGATCTATCACTTTTCTCTTATTAGAATTAGAAGATGTTTTATTAATTTCTAATTGCATCGTGGGAGAAATTGGATTATGAGTATATAAATTGCCAACTAGCGCACCAGAATAGATAATCTCTCTATTCCTTTTTATAACAACTTTGTTATTAAAAGAAACAGAATATTCATCCATAAACAATTTAGAAACTGAAATTAAATTCTTTCTAAAAGAAGGTACGTAAAGACAATTTCTCAAAATCAAACATTTATTCTTAGCAAAAGATAAATAGACATCTCCTATTACAATAGCCGCCACCTCCATAGTATTGCCCATGTAGACAGTAATCTCGCTCTCATGTAGTCTGGTTTCCTGGAACCCTTGCAATGAATTGCATACATGATCAGTGGCTCTCGTATCTACACACCAGGTACCGGTAGATAACACCGCTAAACATGTTTCAACAACTAATGAAAAAGATATACCTTTATTGTTCTCCTTTCGGCGGGGACAGTTCACCTTCCAATATCCAGTCTGCTTGCATATGAAGCACTTGCCTTTCAGTTTCTTCATTCCAGCCTGAGGTCCTTGAGATCCAGCCGCTTTCTTTGCCATACCACCTTGTTTCTTCTTCTTCTTGCCTTTCAGTTTAGAAGTAGAAAAGTTTCCAATAAAGTAAGCTTGAGAACTTGACGAAATAGCCCTTCTGCTGCCTGGAGTTCTGTCAGAAGTTCCGCCAACGAATACAACCTTTTGTTCATGTTGTAGTTCAAACGGAACTGCTCAAAACTCTTTGGTAGCGACTAGAGAATGATAGCGAGCTAGGTTTCCCCATCGATTTCAGCTCCAAGGACTTCCATCTTATTCAAATGAGCCATCATCTTGAGAACATGATCCCTCACGGGTGTTCCCTTAGCCATGGTGGTCGTCATTAAGTTGCTCATAGTCTCTTGCCTAGCAGCCCGATTATGGTGTCTGAAGAGTTCCTTGAGATTGAGCATCATGTCATAGGCAGTAGCGAAGGCCTGATGCTGATGTTGCAGCACATTTGACATAGAAGCCAAAATGTAACACCGCGCCATCTCATCTGCCTTTATCCACTTCCTATCACTCTCTTTCTCCTCTTCACTAGAATTATCACTAGGCTTAGCGGGACATATCTTAAAGAGTATAAATTTGTACTCCTCAGCAGTCAAGATAATTTCGAAGTTCCTTTACCAATCAATATAATTGGGACCAGTAAGTTTATTTTCTTTTAAAATCATAGCAAATGGGTTGAAAGTCATTTTGAAAAATCCTGAGAATCACAATAGTCAAGACATTAGATTTTAAAATCATATTAATTCCTCAAACAATAAAATTTTAAAATCACCAATACCTCAAAACACCGTGAATTTTGTATGCCACGATAGTGTGGACGTATACAAATTCAAACATTTGTAAGAGGAGGTTTTACCCATTAATTTTATTATCTTGTCAACCTTACTTTTTGATAAATAAAATTAATAGGGACTCCGATGGGGAAGATACTATTAATTGCATCTAAGTGTACACCATTACACGATACTAAGTTAATTATCTAGGATTATATCCCTTCCGATGGGAATGATCACATGCTCCTAAATAATTTCATATACGATCTAGTGATTCGCAAAACAAATTCATTCGATGTGGAGGAAGACACTCAGAGCCAACGCGCAAGTTTGTTTGCATCACTTATCAAATTGGTAATGGAGACCACGGGACTCAAAGATTCTCTCTTCCACTTAGTAATTTAAAATCGAGGAATTTTCACAAGCATGCACAACAAGCATATTAAACAAGCAATAAATATGAAAATCTAAATTTCCAACTATTATAACTTTTGTTCTCCAATATGCCTCCAGTCGTGTTGCCACCTCGTCTCCTCCTCCCTTCACCATGCACAAGCAAGAAGCTCCGAGCCGAGAATAAAAACTATTTTAATTTACATCCATCGATCCTATACTCCACAAAGGAGTGTACATAAAATCTAAATCGAAAGTAAATTAAAACAAGCGGCTAACAATGTCGTATTTAATTACATAATTAAATACAAATAGCCTCATCAACCCCGAGGATTCAAATAAATATTACAATCACACACAACCATCATACACAATCACACATAGCCATAATAGTTGAAACTATGCCTACAACCAAAACATTAGCCTCATGCACATCCTACTATTATCCGGCATATATCATATATGAAATGCATGAAAGTAACCGAATCCAAAACACACAAAACCAGAAACCTTGGCTCTGATACCAATTGTTGATTTCCCATTCGGTTGCGATTTCCCTCCATGTCCCCGGATTAAAATTTTCTATTAATTAGAAATAATCCGGATAGAAAGAAACTTTCCGAACGACCTTTTCATCATCGTACTATTCGATTGAGTGATCACTTGAACAAACTTCTTGTTCAAGCAATCTAACTCCTTTGTCGAATAGCCACGGAATAGATGATGATTGGATCGTTGGTTTTTGTGTTCGATTTCGGGGTCCATGATAAAATAAGAAACTAATACAATAATCAAACAAGAATAAGATTTATACTTCTTGTTTACCTCTTGATCTTCTATCGTATTCCTATCCTCTTCTTGGACGTCGTGTGGGTGACGGTCTTCCAAGAAACGAAGCCACCAAAACCCATCTTTTCCTTCTCTTTGTTAGTAGGAGCCCTAGAGCCAATTATGTGATGATTGACTAGGGACTTTTTGTATTATATTCTATCATTAATAAAGACATATTTGGTTATTATACTTACTTTGTATTTGTGCCAAATTACTAAGTATAATAATGTCCCTGTGTAGTAGGTTCTTATCTACATCATATCGATTGATTGAATCGATAGTGAGATAATGTAGAGAATACTACACTAAACTATTCCTAGTTGAGCATTAATATTCAAGGACAATATTAATGCATGGAGACTAGCATATAGGTCAATTGATGACTTGGGCTCACAAGTCATGGATATGTGATATCAAGTTGATACATGGGTATACATTGGAGAATGTGTACTGAATCGACCCGCCATGAGAAAGTTTCATAGATTGTCATATGAGTGTCATAAACTTTCTCATGTGACTATTAGTATGAATAGTCGTTTGACCTGAAGTCACTACGGTTCCCTACATAAGGAGTTATGTACTTTGGTATCGTCAAACGTCACCCGTAACAGGGTGGACTATAAAGGCGATCACTGGGTATATAATGAATTATGTGGAGGGATGTGAGTGATGTAGATGGGATCTATCCCTCCCATATGACGGGAGTGATATCTGTGAGTCCCTTGATCGAGTAGGACTACTGAAACGCATGACCATGCTCAAATAAGTCAATATGAGATATTGAGCTCATTTGTTTGAGTGAGTCTACTTGGGGATCAAGAAACACAAGATTGATTGAGGATGACACAGTCTATGCCTCATTGGTCAATCTAGATATCAAGGATAGAAGGACAAGGTAATACATTATCATAGTCACGGAGGTTTAGTCGGATCTCGACTTTTTTTATTACTTGGGTAGCAATGATGCATTGTTAGATGTCGCTCATTGCTTATGTGTCTAAAGCGTTTAGGCGCATTGCCAACGTCATGAAAACCTATTGGGTCACACACTAAGGGGATGATGCTTCGGGAGCCCGAGTTGGGAACTCGGGAGATCTGAGCCCGAGTTGGGAACTCGGGAGATCTGATTAGGAGCTCGAGTTGGGAACTCGGGAGCTCGGTACTCGACGGACTGAGCTGGGAGCTCGGCAGACTGAGTCAGGAGCTCGGCACTCGGCAGACTGGGCTGGGAGCTCGGCAGACTGGGTCCGGAGCTCAGAGCTCGACAGACTGGGTTGGGAGCTCGGCACTCGGCAGACTGGGTCGGGAGCTCGGCAGACTTGGTCGGGAGCTCGGGGACTTGGTCGACAGACTTGGTTGGGAGCTCAGGGACTAGCTCGGGGGGACTTGGTCGGGAGACCTGGTCGGAAGCCTGAGAAGCCCGAGAAGCCCGGTCGGAATTGCATTGGAAAGAGAAAAGTCTCTCTCCATTGGATGAAGAGAAAGTGAAGAGTCACATGGAAAGATGTGCTCTTTATTGGCTTTAATGAAGGGAAGTCAAAGAGACAAAAGACTCTTCATATTCATGGGATGAATATAAAAGAGGGTCTAGTCATTTTGAATGAAGTAAGTGTGCTTTTCTTTCTTCCCTTCCTCTCTTCTTCCTCTCCTCCCTCTTGGCCGAAACCCTTGTGGGTTCTTGGTGGTCTTGTGAACTACCTCAAGTTGCTAGCACAACTAAGGTAGTTCTCCCGAAGTTGAGAGATCGTGTCCGTGTGGATACGAATAGAGGCACGAACACTTGAATGTGCAAGTGATCCGGCGCATCTTGGACGAGCGGGATAAACGAAGGGCACGCTCCAAAGGTATACACAGTAGATAAATCTATTAGATAAATGAACTTCGTACGAGTTTTCTTTCGCATGGATCGCTCGAGGGTTCTTGTTTCCGCTACGTTTTTATGTTTTGGTGCCGGGAGAACCCAACACTCTTTGCTTGCGCCAACCACCAAAGGAGAAAACTCCTTGTTGCCGTCGGCGCACTCCTTCTTCTTCTTTGTTGATGCCGCCGACCAAAGGAAGAAAGCCTTCTCCTTGCTTTAGGTTTGCGCACACCCAAGGAAAGAAGTAGAGAAGGGAAGAGAAGAAGAAGAGGAGAAAGGAAAAGCTCCTACCTTCCTCACACACCCTACCGAACCCTCCTTCCCTCTTCTATTGCTTGCGGCGCCGAGCACCACCCCTCCTAGTGCCGGCACCGATCACTATTAGAGAGAGAGAAGAGAAGATGATGAGAAGAAGAAGAAGAAGAGAAGATGAATTCTCTCCTTCCCTTGGCTTCCCAATCGACCACCTTATCCTCCCTTACCGCCGACGCCACCCAACCCTAGGAGAGAGAAAAGTGAGAGGAGAGAAAAGAGAGGTTTTAGGGTTAATTGTTATGCCTTAGTTTCATGACTCATGAGGTATTTATAGGCTACATAGGGACCATGAGGAGGAATTGGTTTTAGTCTCCTAATGAATCCTAAACCCAACCTATTAATGATAACCTGCTCCACTAATGGGTTATCATTGAACTACTACACCAACCCCATAATTAAATATGGGCTCCACCATATTATGTGTACATAATCTCCCCATGTATAAGATATCGCATGCCCATTAATTAATTAAATTATTGACAATTTAATTAATTAATATCTAACTCCATGAGTAGTACCACTCAACCTTATTATCATGTCGGACCAAGTCCACCTACAGGATTTACATGATAAACTTTATGAGCTCCTTAAGGGGACATCATCATCCTAGTATATAGGACACAATTTTCTTCTATAATCAACGACACACCAAATAAAAAATATTATTCCCCAATTTATCGGGCATATTGATTTAACAAATAAATCTCGCCCATTGGTAAATTAAAGAAATAAATATTAAGTACATGTGTCCGTTATTATATCAGGATTAAGAGCATGTACATCATAATAACTAAGGTCTGATTCGATTATATAGTCAGTATAAATCAAATCACCGCTAATCGGTCCTGCTCAATACACACAAAGTGTACTAGGGTAATTCTATAGTCAAGATAGACTAATACCAAATTACACTACAATCATTCCAATGGTTTATCCAAATTCATCTCAGTTGTGAGTCACTACTTATACTTTACAAGGAACTGAGAACATGATCGTCTGTGTAGCTCCACATGTTGGTGAAAGATGCATCGGTGATATCCTCCTCTAATGTTTTAATGTTTAACAATATGCTTAAGTTAGTGATACACTAAACAAGGGAAGGGTGAGTAAAGAAATCAGTACCAAAGTGAAGAAAAGTCCTAGTTAACCTAGGCAATAAGTCCTGGTCGCGGACTGGGCACGAAGTCCTGATTGAGGAATTGGGTGTTGGGTATGGCTTAGCGGGTTTCCTAAGTGAATACTTGGTCGATCCGAGAGACCTCTCCATGCCTACGGATTAAAAAATTTAATCCGAAAGGAGAGTCGTCTCCCATCGACCGTCTCGTGTCGTATCGAACAATCCAAATTGCAACTTAGCAAATTACCAAAATTGGCCTTGCAATTTGCTCGATCATTCGACCGCGGAAAAGGCGACTAGTTGATCGCCGACTTTTGTGTTTATGGTCGGGGTCTAGTTAAATAATTATTAACTATGATTTACAATCAAAATAATTATATAACAACGACAAGACTAATGAATAAGGCACAAAATGAACATAAGGAGCCAAAGGAAGAATATACCTTCCGTTACCTTACAATCTTCTACCGTATGACCCTCCCCTCTTGGACGTCGTGTGGGCGACGATCTACCAAGACCCTTGGTCGCCAAGTCGATCCCTTCTGTAAGCACCCCTGGTTGATTTTGATGTGATCAACCGATTTAAGTTAGGTCCTGGTATGTTTAATCCCTCTGCTAAGTGTGCAGGAGCTTAGGTACGGAGGAAGTCGAGTGTAAGACGTAGCGGACGAGAAGGATTGTGCGGGGAAGTGAGCCGATGGGCTGGGTACAATACGAGGGACGCGGAAGCTGCGGAAGAGTACGCCGGTGGATCGAGAAGGACGTACGCGATGCCCGAGGGACGGGAAACCAGGAGGAAGCACGCTCGAGGGGCGAAAGGCCAAAGTCGGGTTCGGGTGAGCCTAACTCCGGTTGGCCGAAAATCACCCAGAAGATGAACCAAAAGACTGGTCAGTTTGACCAAGTCAAACTAGGCACCTGAAACAAAAAGAATTTTATTTGCTACTGTGAAGATTCGAACCAGCAACCTCGCCTACGTATATCACCAACCTTATTGACTGAGATAAGGAAGAGATGTGATTGAAGTTGTTGCGAGTAGATGATAAAGTTATTTATCTGTTGCGAGCAGAAGACAAAGTTATCTCTTAAAGGATAACTTTATCCTTTAATCAGATCCAATGGATGTAGTTTAATCCCATCCAAGATCAACCATCCAGATTACATCCAAGGATTAACAGTCAAGAGAAAATTCCTCAACAATCAACAATCCAGATTTATTCTCTTAGGCTATAAATAGGCTTAGAGTTTCAACCTTTTCATTCAATCATTTTTATTCAATCTTGTAAACTCTCTAAAAGTCTAGCGTGCTATTTTTGTAAGGCTTCTACGCCACAAGGAGATTTTTATTGAGCGTCCACTGCCTTGGAAGCAACGTTCTTAGTTGCGACCAAGTTTCTTTTTTTAAAGACGAGTGCCTCTACTTTCATAATTTTTTTTTCGTCTATTCACCCCCTCTAGCCGGTCCAACCCGATCCAACACCTTCTCCTTGCGCCAACTAATCCCCAACCAAAGGGATGCTGCCGGTCGCTCCTAGGAGATAATCCAAACACAAACCCAATTAATTCTTTCCTCCACTGCTAGCGCCTGAACAATAAGTATCTTGGAGTTCTTGTGATCTGAACAACTCCAAGTTACACAAGCAACTTGTATTCTGAGCAACTCCACAACTCCAACTCGTGTTCGCTCCTCCCGAAGGCTGCCTCACGGCAGCGCCTCCACGAGGCTGCCTCTCGGCAGTGCCTCCCGAGGCTCTGCCTCCCTGGGCGCTGGCGATGCCTCACGGCAGCGCCCCCGAGGCGTGAGGTGGCATTGCCTACCAGCAGTGCCTGCCTCGGCGCTTGCACTGCCACACGGCAGCAGAGGCACCCGCCTCTGTTGGCTGCTGCCGCACGGCAACAGAGGCAGCCGCCTCTGTTGGTTGCTACCGCACGGCAACCCAACAGAGGCAGCGGCTGCCTCTTCGCACGGCAACAGAGGCAACCGCCTCTGTTGGCTGCTGCCGCACGACAACCCAACAGAGGCAGCGATTGCCTCTTCGCATAGCAATAGAGGCAGCCGCCTCTGTTGGCTGCTGCCGCACGATAACCCAACGGAGGCAACGGATACCTCTTCACTGTTGCCACACCGTAACTGAGGAGCGATTTCCTCACAGCCTTCGGCGCACCAAGAGGGAGAGAGAGGAGAAAAAACCTTAGAATTTCTTGGATTCATCCATCGGATCAATTAACCTTTGGTTCCATTCCACCATGGGGTTTATATAGGGCTACGGTAGGGACCATGAGGAGGAGTTGGATCTTGGCCCACTAATGGACCCGGTCCATTAATGAGGATCCATTCCACTAAAGGGCCCTCATTGACTTACCTCACCAACCCCCATATTTACATATGGCTCCACTTATTACGAGTCGTCCATCCCCCGTGTTTAAGATCTCACATGCCCGTTAATTAATTAAATTACTGACAATTTAAATTAATTAACTTCTGAATCCTTGATTAGTACCACTCAACCTTATCAACGTGCCGGATCAAATCCACCTGCAGGGTTTAGCACGATGAACCTTTTGAGCTCATCAAGGGGGCATCATCATCCTGACTCACCAGGACACGGATTCCGTCAATAATCATCGACACATCATATTATTAATATTATTTTCCAACTTACCGAGTCTATCGATCTAACAGAATAGATCTCGCCTATTGGTAAATCAAAGAAACAATAATTAATAATATATGCCCGATATTATTTCGGGATTAAGGGATCGTACTCCATAATAGTATCTTGAGGTCCTATCCAATTATCGAGTCAGTACAAATCGGATAACCTCGGGTTTTGGTCCTATCCAATGTACTCAAAGCACACTAGTGTAATTCTATGGTCAAGACCAACCACACCTAATTATACTACAACCATTCTGATGGGTTGTGTTGGATCGAGAGAATACGATAGAGGGGGGGTGAATATCGTAAAACCTTTTCAGATATAAATTTAAG
Organism: Boesenbergia rotunda; assembly: GCA_024364735.1. Lineage (NCBI taxonomy): Eukaryota > Viridiplantae > Streptophyta > Magnoliopsida > Zingiberales > Zingiberaceae > Boesenbergia > Boesenbergia rotunda. The sequence continues at coordinate 349,074 of JAGFNQ010000194.1, forward strand.
AGAATGAGCAGCGGAAATTAAAACACAAACACAAACACGAACACAAGGATTTACTTGGTTCGGAGTCGCGGTCGGCTCCTACTCCAAGGCCCACGGTCCTTGACCGTTTACTGCGAGCAATACTATAATCACGCAAATAATTACAAGAAGATGTACAGTAGTAGTGCAGTAAAAATAGAAATTTAACTCTTCTTTACCGATGCCCGGTGTGGATCGTTCTTCGGTGCGTAGGGTCGTCGGCGGCGCTAGAACCTCGAGATCAGAAGTTTCCGAAGCAGAGCGCTTGAGCGAAGAGTATTGAGGCGTTGAAAAACTATCTTGAGAAGTCTTGGGGGTCGAGCTCCTTATATAGTGAACCTGGGGGCGCCCGGGACGTCGGGGGCGCCCTCCACGTGCCACTTGATCCGGCAAACTCTCGGTCAGCCATTATCCCTCCAGGATCGGGCTGAGGTTTGACGGGGGCGCCCGGGACGCAGGGGGCGCCCGGGTTGACTCGGTCGCTGGCTTCTCGCTGGCTTGAACTCTATCCACTTCGTTGGCTTGGACCCAGGGCGCCCGAGGCATCCAGGGCGCCCGGGAGCACTGGGGCGCCCGGAGCATGGGGGCGCCCGGGAGCAGTGAGCTTCCGAAGCGTTTTCTTGCTAACTGTTGTTTGGCTTTGACTAAGGGCGCCCGAGACCTCCCGGGTGGCCAAACCAGCTACTGCCCCTCTCCTTTAGGGCGTTCTGAGCTGCAGAAACTGTTCCTTCGGTCCTGCATCCAGGGTTAGTACCAAACAAAACAAAGCAAGCATGTTAGTGCATTTTACAGCCGTAGCTGTCTTAGTTCTAACTTTGGGTCTCCAAAATAGAACTCTAGGTCGAACCGACGCCTACTGTTCCCTCGATGGGGAACACGTCCTCACCTACTCCTCTCAGGAGATTTTACCTGTTGCCAACTGGCTCCTCCGGTTGGACTTTTGCCCAGCAGTCCTTCGCCAGGTGCCTAGCAGTCCTTCGCCAGGTCTTAAGTACCAAGCAGTCCTTCGCCCGGTGCCTAGCAGCCCTTCGCCAGATCTTTGTTTCCTGGCAATCCTTCGCCAGGTGCCTAGCAGCCCTTCGCCAGGTCTTTGTTTCCTAGCAGTCCTTCGCCAGGTGCCTAGCAGCCCTTCGCTAGGTCTTTGTTTCCTGGCAGTCCTTCGCCAGGTGCCTAGCAGCCCTTCGCCAGGTCTTTGTTTCCTGGCAGTCCTTCACCAGGTGCCTAGCAGCCCTTCGCCAGGTCTTTGTTTCCTGGCAGTCCTTCGCCAGGTGCCTAGTAGCCCTTCGCTAGACTTTGTTTCCTGACAGTTCTTCGCTAGGTGCCTAGCAGCCCTTCGCTAGGACTTTGTTTCCTGACAATCCTTTGCCAGGTGCCTAGCAGCCTTTCGCTAGGACTTCTTTCTGCACACTTGAGTAACTTCGTTAGATCACAAATAGTACTTAACTTTGAATCCTTTGCCAATATCAAAACAAGGTTTGATATGGTGCTTCCTGCACCAACAGGTTGTCCAATTCCATCTCGGTTGTGGGCCTCTTATTTATACTAAGCAAGGAACCCATAACACGATCTTCCGCGTGACACCACACACTATGTTATCTATAATGCAAAGTAATGGGACTTCGTGTATGTACTATTATAAACAAACACCTAGTATAGTTGTGAATCTCTTTTCAAAAATAAGATGTTCATATAAAGAAATCATGTCTTTTAGTATACACATCCTACAATGGGCAATAAGTCCTGGCCGAGGGCTGGGCATCGAAGACCTGACCGAGGGTTGGGCAACAAGTCCTGGTCACGGACTGAGCACGAAGTCCTGATTCAAGGAATTGGGCAATAAGTCATGGCCGAGGGCTGGGCACCAAATCACTGGTGAGTGAAGCTGGGCAATAAGTGCTGGTGAGTGAAGCTGGGCAAAAGTCCTGGTGAGTGAAGCTGGGCACTAAGTCCTGGTGAGTGAAACTGGGCACTAAGTCCTGGTGAGTGAAGTTGGGCAAAAGTCCAACCGGATGGGATGGGTTCAACCCTCTCCTGAGAGGAGTAGGCGAAAGGCGCGTTCCCCGGGAAGGGAACACTAGGCGTCGGTTCCACCTAGGGTTTCGTAGGGAACCCAAAGTCAGAACCAATCTTTAAGGCTAAGGGTACATATTTGTTTGTCTTATGTTTGTATATTTTGTAGGTACCTAGAATTGGAGCAAGACAGACAAACAAACACAAAAGAGGTTGAAACTGTTAGGATCTTACCGGTTGCTAGAGGGGGGGGGGTGAATAGCAACTTTTCAATTCGTTCTTCCTATAATGTTAGCATGCACAAGCGTAACAATAATAACAAAATCAAACAAACACTAACACGTCACCTTTACGTGGTTCGGAGATGAAGTTCCTACTCCACGGCTGTCCGTAAGGTGGACGATCCTGATCCGTCGATGGATGACTCCCCGGAAGACCTCCGGCTAGCTCGTTTAGCTCCTTGTGGGTGGAGAAACCTCGCCACAATTCGGACAACACTTTCTGAGCTCAAAGACTACTAATGAGCTCTAACCAAGCTCATTTTGTCAAGAACTCTCAGTCAAAACTGAGCCCCTTTAAATAGTGCTCAAGGCTGAGAAACCTACTACCATTCGACTGGTCCATTACCAATCGACTGGACTCGCCTAAATTCGACCGTTGCGAGCTCAATGTTCGAATTTTCAGCCACCACCAGTCGACTGCCCCATTAGCAGTCAACTGATCTTTCTGTGGCATATACCAGTCGACTGCTCAAACATCAATCGACTGGTCTACTTCCACACCTAAGGTTTCCCCTTCCCGAGTACATTTCTCTTAGCACTCGAACCCTAGGATTTCCTGAGTACACTTCCCTCAGCACTTGAACCCTCACGACTCAGCTGACTCTTCACCAGCAGCCTCGATCTGTTGCCTTCACACCCTCTTCATCTTTGGCTCCCGTCCCTCAGATGCGCACACAAGCCCTCGGCTTACCTCTATGTCATCCTTCATGCATGCCTTGAAGTCCGCGTCCCTCGGCTCATCGTCCCTGCTCCACCAATCTTGACCTGTTGCCTTCAAGCCCTCTTCGACTTTGGCCCTTGTCCCTCAGATGCGCACACAAGCCCTCGGCTTGCCTCTATGACATCCTTCATGTATGCCTCGAAGTTCGATTCCCTCGGCTCATCGTCCCTGCTATATCCATGGTCCCTCGGATGCACACACAAACTTATGGCTTGCCTCCATGCCATCCTTCACCGTACCCTTAGCTGTCCAGCTAACTCCATGTGTATCCTGCAAACCTGCACACTTAAATACACATATCAAAACACAAGGGTGAACCTAACTTAAACCCTTTGCCCAAACATCAAAACACATGGTCACTGTAGACCATAGATTGCCCCAACAGAAACACAGCTTCCTGGGCGCCCCCATTGAACCAGGGAGCCCCCATTAAGCCAGGCGCCCTGGATGATCCAGGCACCCTGGAACAAGGATTTATCAGCTTCGCGAAGATAGCGTTCCGGATGAAGTTTTGACCGCAACTAAGGTGCCTCATAGCTGTTGGGGTAATCGACCCTAAGATGATCTAGAGGATCATGGGGTTTTGATGTGTGTTGGTCAATATGGTTAAGTTAGGATTTATTGTTGGATTAATATGTGTACATGAGTGTGCAGGTGTACAGGTACACATGGAGTTGGTTGATGTCTTCAAGTGAACGATGACATGGAGGCAAGCTGGAGGCTTGCGTGCGTATCCAAGGAACCGTGGATAGTAGGGACGATGAGCCGAGGGATGCAGACTTCGAGGCGTACGTGAAGGGTGGCATGGAGGCAAGCTAGAGGCTTGTGTGCGCATCCGAGGGACGAGGGCTGAGGATGAAGAGGGCGTAAAGGCAACAGTCAAGTCTGCTGGTGAAGAGTCAACCGGGTTGTGAGGGTCTGAGTATGAGTGTTTGTACTCAGGGGCTAAGCCGGGAGGGTTCGAGTGGGGAGTGAAATGTATTCGGGGAGTGTAACGCTAGGCTTATGACTCAGACCAGTCGACTGCTCTGGGAGTAGTCGACTGGTGTCGACTGGAGCAGCTGTCAAAATTCGAACGCTGTACAGTAACGGTCGAATCTGAGTGGGACCAGTCGATTGCCCAAGGGGCAGTCGATTGGTAGCGGCTGTTTCAGATTCGAGCCCTATTTAAAGGGGCTCGTTTCATGCTTTCTTTTCTTGACGAAACAAGCTTGGTTAAGGCTTATTAGTAGTCTCTTTGTGCTCAGTGTGTGCTTGGTGCTGTGGCAAGGTTTCTCCACCCACAAGGAGTGACAAGGGCTAGCCGGAGGTTATCCGGGGAGTGATCCACCGACGAATTCTTGGATTAGTCACCCTTCGGGGTGGATACCAAGTAAATAGGTAGTGTTAGCGTTGTTCTTTACATTGTTAGTTTTTTGTTTTATTGTATATTCCGCTTGCGCAACTAACCGTGTAGAAAGAGAATTCGAACAAACGCTATTCACCCCCTCTAGCTTACGGAATCAATCTAACAATTGGTATCAGAGCGAAGGACCGTTCTCATTGGACTAACCGCCGAGGGAGCACACGCTGGAGGAGAAGAAAATGGAAGACAAACTTGGGGATGACATCTACACTCCACCGGCCTACGACAATGAGGATTTCGGCTATTGGAAAGCGAGAATGGAAACGTGGTTTGGTATGGAGTGGGAGTGCTTGATGATGATAGAAGAGCCCTTCGAAGTTCCAAAGGACAAACACGGGAAAAAGCTTCGTCCTAGATATTGGACTCAAGAGCAACAAGCTTATTCTAGGGCAAACGAGAAGGTAATTAGTGTATTAACTAATATTTTGCCTAACAATATTTTGAGTGTTGTAGGGGCATACCAAAATGCATATGAATTGTGGAACAAATTGTAAGAAATTCATGAGAACCATACACGAGTAGAAGAAGAAGAAGAGCCCAAAGAAATGGACTTAATGGTCCAAGAAGAGGAGAAGGACCATTCGGATAAGGAGAGGAGTTCGACATCCGAAGAGGAAAAAGAATGAGAAGTATCAACATCATCAACTGAAGTAGAAGAATTGAGTGAGAAATCATCCACCTCCTCAAGAGAAGAAGAGGAGGTATCAATCTCAAGAATTGAGGGGGAGGAGAGACCCTCATCCTTACAAGAATAAGAAAGCTTCAACCTCCACCAAAGCCAAGACCAAGGACTATATCATATGCTTTGGATGCAACGAAAAGGGACACTACAAGGATAAGTGTCCAAATGGTAAAACGGAGGTAAAATCTAAACCAAGTTCAATTTCTTTTAAATCTAATATGGGGTGTATGAGTGAAGAAGCCCAAGCTAAAAAGAAGAAAATTAGATGCTTCACATGTGGAGAGCTAGGGCACTACCACATCAAGTGCTCTAGAAAAGGTGAGCTAAAGAAAATGGAGCACTTGAGGAGATGGGAGAATGAAGAAAGGAAGAAAAGGAGCACGCATCAAGGGGGAGCCCCAAGGGTAAGGGAGGTAATCCCTAACTCTACTTATGCTTCAAATTCTTCCATGAATGCTAAAAATGTAAATCATTATTTGCCTATGCGTGTTTTTGATTTTAAATATCATGATAGAATAGAAACACTATTACGTGCCAAAACATAAAACATTCCATGTTTCATGATAAACCTAGGACTACAAGAACTAAGGATTAAGGCATCAACCCTAAGAAAGGAAGACATATGGCTAGAAAAGTGGGTAGACCTAGGTATGATCAAGTTAGGTATGATAATACTAAGGTTAGGAGTTTAGAAAAGGAAAATTAAGTTTTGAGAGCAAAACTTGATAAATTAGAGAAAAACCTAGATAAAGTCATTAGAGGGTCCAAGGGACTGAATGTGATACCAAAGGATCAAAACCATAGAAATGGTAGGTCGGGTCGAGGATACCACCCTAGGAGGGCAAATGTTAGTAAAATGGTATACTCAAGAATGCCCTATAATTATGGTAGAGAAAAGTGTTGGGGCAATCGGCCCTGATATGATCTGGAGGATCATGAGGTTTTGATGTGTGCGGTCAATATGGTTAAGTTAGGGTTTATTGTTGTACTAATATGTGTACATGAGTGTGCAGGTGTACAGGTACACATGGACTTGGTTGACGTCTTCAGGTGAAGTATGACATGGAGGTAAGCTGGAGGCTTGCGTGCGCATCCGAGGGACCGTGGATAGCAGGGACGATGAGCCGAGGGACACGGACTTCGAGGCGTACGTGAAGGGTGGCATGGAGGCAAACTGGAGGTTTGCGTGCGCATCCGAGGGACGAGGGCCGAAGATGAAGATGGTGTGAAGGCAATAGTTGAGGCTGCTGGTGAAGAGTCAACTGGGTTGTGAGGGTCTGAGTATGAGTGTTTGTACTCAGGGGCTAAGCCGGGAGGGTTCGAGTGCGGAGTGAAATGTACTCGGGAGTGTAACCCTAGGCTTAGGACTCGGACCAGTCGACTACTCTGGGAGCAGTCGACTAGTGTCGACTGGGACTGCTGGCAAAATTCGAACGTTGTATAGCAACGGTCGAATCTGAGTGGGACCAGTCGACTGCCCCTTTGGGGCAGTCGACTGGTAGCAGCTATTTCAGATTCGAGCCCTATTTAAAGGGGCTCGTTTTATGCTTTGTTTTCTTGACGAAACTCGCTTGGGTAAAGTGAGTTAGTAGTCTTTTGTGCTCAGAGGCTTGCTTGGTATTGTGCCGAGTTTCTCCACCCACAAGGAGCGACGAGGACTAGCCGGAGGTTATCCGGGGATTGATCCACTGATGGATTCTTGGATTAATCACCCGTCCGGGGTGGATACCAAGTAAATCGGTTTGTTAGGATTGTTCTTCATTGTTAGTTTTGTTTTATTATATATTCCGCTGCGCAAACTAACTGTGTAGGAAGAACGAACCGAAGAATCGCTATTCTCCCTCCCTCTAGCGTACGCAAGCGATCCTACAATTGGTATCAGAGTGAAGGACTGCTCTTGATCGGACTAACCGCCGAGGGAGCACACGCTAGAGGAAGAAGAACCATGGAAGACAAACTTGGGGAAGATATCAACTCACCACCACCATACGAGCATGAAGACTTTGCATATTGGAAAGATAGAATGAAGATGTGGCTCGACATGAATTGGGAGTGCGTAATCATGCTAGAAGAGCCATTCGAGACCCCTAAGGACAAGCATGGAAAGAAGCTCCAACCTAGGTATTGGACCAAGGAGCAACAAGAACAAGCAAGGGCCAATGAGAAGGTAATCAATATTTTGGTTAATATTTTGCCTACTAATATTTTGAGTGATGTAGGGAATTATAAGAATGCATATGAGTTGTGGAGTAAATTGGAAAAAATTCATAAGACCCCTACACAAGCTCAACTAGTAGAGGAGCCCGAAGAAACAAGTGCAAGAATCCAAGAAGACCAAGAGAAGGAAGAAGTGTCAACTTCATCAAGTGAAGGAGCACTAGAAAGTGAAAAATCATCAATTTCCTCAAGAGAAGAAGAGGAAGTATCAACGTCAAGTATTGTGAGGGAGGAGAGACCCTCAATCATACAAGAACAAGAAGAAGCCTCTACCTCCACCAAAGCAAGGAAAAAGGAACACATTATATGCTTTGGGTGCCACGAAAAGGGACACTACAAAGATAAATGTCCAAAAGGTAAAAAGGAGGTAAAATCTAAACTCATTTCAAGTTCCTTTAAATCTAACGTGGGTTGTAGGAATGAGGAAGTTCAAAAGAAAAGAAGGAACATTCAATGTTTCACTTGCGGGGAGCTAGGGCATTATCATACAAAATGCCCAAGGAAAGGAGAGCTTAAAAAGATAGAGCACCTTAGGAGATGGGAAAAAGAAGAAAGGAGAAGGAGCTCACATCAAGGGGGAGCACCAAAGGTAAGGGAGGTAATCCCTAACTCTATTTATGCTCAAAATGTTTCCATGAATGCTAGAAATGTAAACGATTGCCTGCCTAGATGTAATTTTGGTTTCAAATATCATGATAGGAATAGAAACACCTTTGCGTGCCAAAACACCAAAAATTCTATGTTTCATGACAAATCTAGGAATGCTAGGACTAAAGACCAAGGCATAAACCCTAAGAAAGGGAGGGATATGCCTAGAAAATGGGTAGACCTAGAAATGATCAAATTAGGTCTAATGATCCTAAGGTTAGGAAGTTGGAAAAGGAAAATCAAGTTTTAAAAGCAAAACTCGATAAATTGGAGAAAAACCTAGATAAACTCATTAGAGGGTCCAAGAGGTCAAGCATGATCCAAAAAGATCAACCTCTTAGGAATGGTAGACCGGATTTAGGATACCACCCTAGGAAGGCAATACTAGTAAAATGGTATATTCAAGGGTGCCCTATAACTATGGTAGAGAAAAGGTCAAAAATGTCAAAGAAAAGTCATTTAAAGGAAAAGAAAAGGAATTGACCAAGAAAAAGGTCTATAGGGTTAAGAGAGTGATAGTGGAAGGCCAAGAAGCACCGGAGGAATACCGGTGTGGTCTTGCATTTGTAGATGAGTTACCTAGGGAGGTAACTAGGGCTAGGAGCTCAAGGGAGAGCTCTAGAAGCCACAATGGGTTCCATGGTCAATGGATCTCAGGTGATTTCTTTCTAGGAGACTAGATAGGCTATGAAGTGTGTCAAAGGGGTTGAAAGGCTAGGGTTAGCCTTAATCCTAGGAAATTGACACACTAAAGGGAGAGTTATGGAGAAAAAGATTGAAAATGGGGTTATAATTGAAAGAAATTGGTTTTAATATGAAAATACCATATAACTTGATGCTATCAGTGTGATATGAGTGAGTATGGGAGAAAGCATCAAGAAGAGATCCAAATTAGAACTTTTAGTTAAGGTTAAATAACTCAATTTGGATAGGTTTGAAATTTGTACCAATCTTGGGATCCAGAGTGATTTTATTTGAAATCATATTTTTCCCAAGTAGAGCTAGGATCCACAAATCTCTCCACGAAATTTCAGATTTTTTGGAGATTTATGGAATTAGTTATGCATTTCTGAAAATCGACTGAAAAACTGAGATTTCAAGTATCAGTCGACTGGCTCAGAGCCAGTCAACTGGTCCATAACACAGAACCTTCTGTGAGTTTTACCTATCGACTGCCTTGGGGGCAGTCGACTGGTACGCGAGTTCTATAAAAGAAAAAGGCGCGCGCGTGGCAGCCAAAACCTAGGGTTTTGGCGTGGCACCCCGGCGATCCTTCCTCTCCCGAGCTCCTCTCCCGTTCTCAGCCTCTCCCGAGACCTAAAATTCCTTCCTAAGCCCTCTTCTAACCCTGATCTACTTCTAGGGTTAGTTAAAACTCCCCTTTTCAAGTCGATTTCTCTAAATCATCATCATGAAGAGATTAGGAAAAAGGCATCATTGTTTAAGGTTCAGATTTTCATTTAAATCTTGTTTTGGAACTAATGTGATATTTTGTGTATGTTTTCTTTGTTATTTTTCCTTTTGGGGGTATCTTGGTATGCATGCATGGGTTTACCACATTGTAGTTTGGCCTCTAAGCGACCACGCGGTGAGGGATCCTCACGCTAGTCAGGAGAGTCTAGGTTTAGGTCGGTAGAATGTAGGAAGAGTTTGATGATAATGAGTTCACTATAATGAACTGTCAATACCTTAATAAAGCCTACTTCCAAGAAAAGTCTTCTCAAATCATCGAAATGATCACGCATTTTAGGTTGGACAAATTAGTTTATTGTCAACATGACATCAACACTGACTTATGTAAGGAGTTATATGCCAACCTGACCTGCATTGACACTGACCATAACCTTTATAAGTCCATGGTGGCCGGAGTCACCATTCTTTTCTCACCCATGGTTCTAGCTGGATTTTTAGAGTGTAGGGCATCAGATAATGCATCTGTTTATTTTTCTACCGTTGTTGAGCCGCTCTCTCTCCATGATGTCTCCGTTGACCAGATTCATATGCATTATTTTAGGAGACATAGGCATGAGTCAGAGCGTATTTTTGATGCCAAACTCATGAGTCCATTCAGTCATGTCTTATATAAAATTGTCATAGAATGCATACTACCCATTGTCACCAAGGGGCGGGCAAGGATTCGACTACCCCACTTGGTGATGATGTACGCTTTAGAGAGGAGGATAGATGTTGATATTTCCTTGCAAGTGTTCACAGCCATTGTCCATTTTTCCCAGAGTATTAATAGGAAAATATATATGCCTTTTTGCCACATCTTGACCGAGTTCGTTCAGTCTCGGGGCGTCCGAGTGTCTAGCGGTCAGGTTAGGCACCTGTCCAAGGATTATGACCAGATCGGTACACGTCAGCTATCCTTGGCAGGCATTGAGAGTTGGCAGGGGGCATTTGTCGAGAGGGAGCGTCCAGAGTCGTCCAGCTCGGATGAAGAGCCTGCAGAGATGGTTACACGTGTGGAGTTTACTCAGCTCCGATCTGATGTTCACAGGCTTCAGGAGGACGTTCATGGCATCCGTGAGGAGATCCACGGAGTCCAGCAGACGGAGACGATGATCCAGGGGGAGGTTCATAGCCTCACGAAATTCTGTCAGGGGTTCCGGAGCCGACAGGATGACATGTACGAGATGCTACGACAGCTGCATCTCGCTTATCAGGCCCCACCTCCTCCTCCTCCTTCAGGCAACGACGACATGATCTGATGAGATGGCACAGCTTTTAGAGCAGTCTAGTGTTGAAAGCATTTTTATTTCTCTCAAACACTTCTTATTCTGGATTTGTATCATTTGGATACTTTTAGGGCTTTGGCCCTTGCTACTTTCTCATTTTTGTGTTCATGACTGGTTTTATATGTTTATGTATGATACATTTATGTTCATGCTATATTATGTGATTGTATGCCATGATTTGGTTTTGACTTGTGTTATTGCTTTTATATGATACATGATTTGAGCTCTGTTTGAAACTAGTAAATTGTATTATTGCTATGCTATGGTTTCAAGTTAAAAATCCTTATGTATGCCTTCATGATATATGTTGAAATTGTATGATCAAGTTTTTTTAAGAATAAAGGCATAAGGAGGGTTTTCAAGATTATCTAGGGTTTAGAGGTAAAGAGGGGGAGCTTTTGTCAAAAATGAAAATATCCTTATGAAAAGGAGTGGTTTGGAAACCATTCTATGTGTCAAATTAAGGTGAATGGAAGTGGCAAACATAAGAAATCATATATAGGTTTGAAAGTTGATACAAAAATGACAATATTTGAGGGTTTTTGGGTTTGTATCAAAAGTCAAGCACGGTTGATGTTTTTCATGGAAATATATTTTTCTAGGGTAGGGAATACTCTAACAAATGTGCTTGCAAAATTTTCTATTTTTTTAGATTTTTTGGAATTTTATATGTGTTTCTGAATTTCGGCTGGAAATTCAGAAACTGCCGTATCAGTCGACTGCCCTTGTAGGCAGTCGACTGGTAGTTTGGGCAGAATGAGTTTTGGTGATTTCTGAGGGTTTTTTTTCAGAAATCTGGTTAAGTTCTTTTTGGCACCAAGGGTAGAGTTGCTTGGGGCAATCTTTTTGATGATGTCAAAGGGGGAGAACTTGGGTGTTAAGTTAGGTTTGGGTTGAAACTTAACTTTGATTGATTTGTAAAACATTGAAGTTAAGTTGGGATAACTTAACTGGTTCTTGTGAATGGAGTTAAGTTGGGATAACTTAACCGGTTGTTGTGAGTGGAGATAAGTTGGGAGAACTTAACTTGGTATGGGCAATGAGAATTGAAAATTGGGAGAAAGCATAGGTTAAGGGGGAGGTTGTCTCTTGTTTGTTATGCTTTGTGTTTTCAATTGCTATTGCTATTGTCTTTACTATTGTTGTTATATTTACCTAACTTAATATATTGCCACACATCAAAAAGGGGGAGATTGTTGGGGCAATCAACCCTGATATGATCTAGAGGATCATGGGGTTTTGATGTGTGCGGTCAATATGGTTAAGTTAGGGTTTATTGTTGTACTAATATGTGTATATGAGTGTGCAAGTGTACAGGTACACATGGACTTAGTTAACGTCTTCAGGTGAAGAATGGCATAGAGGCAAGCTGGAGGCTTGCGTGCGCATCCGAGTGACCGTGGATAGCAGGGACGATGAGCCGAGGGACGCGGACTTCGAGACGTATGTGAAGGGTGGCATGGAGGCAAACTGGAGGTTTGCGTGCGCATCTGAGGGACGAGGGCCGAAGATGAAGAGGGCGTGAAGGCAACAGTCGAGGTTGCTGGTAAAGAGTCAACCGGGTTGTGAGGGTCTGAGTATGAGTGTTTGTACTCAGGGGCTAAGCCGGGAGGGTTCGAGTGTGGAGTGAAATGTACTCGGGAGTAAAACCCTAGGCTTAGGACTCGGACCAGTCAACTGCTCTGGGAGCAGTCGACTGGTGTCGACTGGGACAGCTGGCAAATTTCAAATGTTGTATGGTAACGGTCGAATCTGAGTGGGACCAGTCGACTGCCCCTTTGGGCAGTCGACTGGTAGTAGCTATTTCAAATTCGAGCCATATTTAAAAGGGCTCGTTTTATGCTTTGTTTTCTTGACGAAACTCGCTTGGGTAAAGTGAGTTAGTAGTCTTTTGTGCTCAGAGGCTTGCTTGGTGTTGTGGCGAGGTTTCTCCACCCACAAGGAGTGACGAGGACTAACCGAAGGTTATCCGGAGATTGATCCACCGACAGATTCTTGGATTAGTCACCCGTCCGGGGTGGATACTGATGGTGCCCAATACTAGTGTCACGATGAGCACTCAAATTTAGATATTTATAAAACTGAAAACCCTTTGGCTAACAAAATAGAAATGTAGTAGAGGGGCCTCAGGTCGTATTTTTCCAAGGACTAGTTGAATGAATATTTAACTCGAGCTTGCAGGTTTATTTATCATTTGATGTTTTGGGTTTTCTAGATAAAATGGGGGTTTTTTGTGAAAGGAAATGATAGCAACAATACGAAACAAAATAAATGAGTTTAACTAAAGTACGGAACGAATTGGGAAATTACAAGAACTGAACTCAACCTAATTGACAATTGAGCAATTAAATTCAAACGATGCACTTGAAACTTAAAGAACTAATTGCAGAGACTAATTGCAAGGAAAATTAATTGCAAGATAATGAAAATTAAACTGAAACGTGGCTTAAGCACTTGGCTTGAAGTGTAATAGAAATAACTAGAACAACTTGAAAAATATAAATGCTTGGAACAAAATTATCCTAAGTAAACACCAAATCAATTCATATCCAAAACTTCCCTTCGTCGTCACACGAAGGTTGAGCTATGAACTGTTGGGACCGGGTGCATGTTGATATGGATCAGGATTCGTAATTTCAAAATTATTTACGTGCAGCAGTAGGTTTAGCATAAATAATTTCTCTAAATCATTTAACCACACATCTAAGCATGCAATTTTATCTTGTGTAGACATGATCATATATTTGAAATTTTGCAGAAACATAAACTAATTTACGTATTACCTCGCGTAACTCGAAGGAAGGGACGAGATCTAACCGTAAGCGTCCCTTGGAAGCTCCGCCTCTATTCGCGTCAACGCCGAGTATCTTTGGGATGACTTCGCAAAGCCACGAGTTTCGTGTTCTCGAGAACTACTAGATTCTCCGAGAACGCGACGAGAAAAACCAAGAGAGAAGTCGGAAGACTAACCACAAAAGGATGGCTGGAATCAAAATTCCGGCGAAGCAAAAGAAGAGGCTTGCGGCAAAAAGGATCCTTGCGGCAAACTCTAATTCCGGCAGGGAAAGGGCAGGGGCGGCCGGTTGGTGCTCCTTCTTGGGGCTGGTTGGTGCACGACAAGAAGGGGAGAAGAGAAGGAGAGAAAGAGAGGGAGAGAGCCTATGCCTTCATCTCTATGATTATTACCCAAGCCTTGCCTTGGGTCCTTTATATAGTGGCCTCTCAACCATCAAGCCTCTCAAATATGGAATAATTTATTCCATCATGCCAAGTTTGATTTTATATCATGGTTAAAATCATATTTTAATTCATGATAAAAATCAATCAAGTCTCTTCTCTCTTATGGAATAAATTTCCTTATCATGGTAAATCAATCCATGATTGATTTTATAAAATAAACCAATCCATGGTTCATTTTAATTTCCATGAAAAATAAACCAAACCTTGGTTTATTATATATAAAAATTTATATCATCCATAATTTTATAAAATAAACCACACTTGGTTTATTTTATAAATTGAACCAAAAATTTGGTTCTCTCCCTTTGTTGTGGTCAGCCAAGCAAAGAGGATGGAGGCCCTCTTTGGCCGGCCCATCCAAGCCACGCCCCAATCAATTAAACTTATTTAATTCATCTATTAAGTCTTCAAAAGACTTAGCCATTTTACGCTTCCAATGCGTCTCTGAAAAATTCAGATTCGACTTATCGTTTGGGTCAACCAAACCTAATCTCTCTTGATTGGAAAATCCAATTTTCAACTCGTTTTAAATCCCTCGGATTACTCGTAGTGCGTGTGACTAAATAGGCTTTCGATTTATGTTGGTCGTCTATAATTAATCAATTATAGAATGATCATGAGTGACACCTAGTAGTACATCATGTTCCCCAATTAATCGAAAGATCAACGGTTGACCTCAGAAACAATTCTGAAACCCTTCAGCAGCTATAATGAATCGTGCCCCATTCCCTTCACCATCTTATACTCACTTGGTTCAGGACATGGTCTATGTGTGTCAGTCCCCACTAGGCTGACTACGTCACACCTAGCCCAAGTAACGTTTTCTCGTCCTACGGATTCTAATTACTCTCATGTATTTAAGAGATTCATACTCTGAACATGTCATGCTCTGGCCAGAGGCTTTGAGTAACAATCCGACGATAGGCCTTGGGTATACATCTCCTCGCAAGGAGTGGTGAATCATTTGTAGGTTGTTCAAACATCTTCGGGCACTTCGGCTTATACCCAATCATCCTGGGTCCACACCTCCTTGGAGATGCTTGCTTAAGATGTCAAAGTATAAGTCTCCATGACCAAGATGACTTGAACACCGCAAGTCAAAGGAACATCGCACTTAAGCTACAGTAAGAACTTCACTGACATATCTATATGTAGACTACCATATGAAGTTTTACAGCCAGTCACTCCAATGAACTAGTTCCCTTAACTAGCATTCATGTTTATCTCCAGACATCTCAATGTCACCAGCCAGTGAGAATCAGCTGATTAGAGAATAACCCATGCTAGTCTCAACAGAATTGATAGTGTCCGTATTTATCAATTCATTGACTAGGGACAATTTCAATACTTCACAATTGCACATGTAGAGATAATCACTAGTTGTGAATTCATCACAAATTCTCTCATGCTGTGAATTGTATTGCGGACATTCAGTAAATGAGTTTATGATCTCAATCAAATACACAAACATGTATACTCAAATAGTGAATATTCATTTATTAAAATAAATGATTACAATCATAAGGCGATTGCCTTAGGACACTTCTCTCATATTACTAACAAACTTCCACTTGGCCTAATGCCAATCGCTATGGTACCCAATACCAAAGGCTCTAACATGACCCTCAAACTTGCTTTGAGGCAAGGCCTTAGTTAAAGGATCCGCTAAATTCCTTTCAGTGGGAATTTTCTCAATTTGTATATCATTCCTACTTATAATCTCTCTGATCAGATAATAGCGGCGAAGCACATGTTTGGATCGCTGATGAGACCTTGGTTCCTTCGCTTGTGCAATAGCTCCATTGTTGTCACAGTAAACCGGTATTGCTTCATCAATGGTTGGAACCACACCAAGTTCTGAGACAAACTTCTTGATCTTGACTGCTTCCTTTGTTGCTTCCGAAGCTGCAATACATTCCGCTTCCGTGGTAGAATCCGCTACGATGTCTTGCTTGGAACTCTTCCAACTTATTGCGCCTCCATTCAAAATAAATACGTATCCGGACTGAGATTTGGAGTCATCCTTATATGTTTGGAAACTGGCATCTGTATACCCACGTATTACCATATCACCTTCTCCATATATTAGGAACACATCCTTAGTGTTTCTTAAGTACTTGAGGATTGTCTTGACAGCCGCCCAATGATCCATTCCTGGATCAGACTGGTATCTGCTTGTGACGCTCAGAGCATACGATACATCGGGCCTAGTACATCACATAGCATACATGATAGATCCTATCGCGGATGCATAAGGAATCTTATTCATGCAAATCGTCTCGTCTTCTGTGCGTGGACACATAGACTTCGAAAGGTTGATCCCATGCCTGATGGGAAGGTAACCTTTCTTGGATTCTAACATGCTAAACCTTTCTAGCACTCGGTCTATATATGTAGACTGCGAAAGACCAAGCAATCGTTTTGATCCATCTCTATAGATTATAATCCCAAGGATATAGGTTGCTTCTCCCAGGTCTTTCATGGAGAAAGTTTTGGACAACCAAATTTTAACTGACTGTAAGACTGATATATCGTTTCCTATAAGTAATATGTCATCGACATATAACACTAGGAATACGGCTGCACTCCCACTAACCTTCTTGTACACACAAGGTTTGTCAGGATTTTGTGAGAAATCAAACTCTTTGATTGTCTCATCAAAACGGATGTTCCAGCTCCTGGATGCTTGCTTTAATCTATATATGGATCGTCGAAGCTTGCATACTTTGGTTTTATTAACCGATGTGAAACCTTCAGGTTGTATCATGTATACATCCTCAAGCAGGTTTCCATTAAGGAAAGTTGTTTTCACATCCATTTGCCATATCTCATAATCATAATGAGCTGCTATGGCCAGGAGCATCCGAATGGATTTAAGCATAGCTACTGGCGAATAGGTTTCGTCATAATCAATTCCTTGTTTCTGACGATATCCTTTTGTCACTAATATAGCCTTAAAGGTAACAACATTACCTTCCATGTCGGTTTTCTTCTTGAAAACCCACTTGCACCCTATGGGCTTAATCCCTTCAGGTGGGTTAACCAAGTCTCATACTTGATTTTTATACATGGAATCCATTTCCGACTTCATGGCTTCAAGTCATTTATCCTTTTCTGAATTTTTTAGAACATCTTCATAACTGATAGGTTCGTCATCGTTAATGAGTAACACGTCGTTCGATTCACTTATGAGAAATCTGTATCTCTCTGGAATATTGCATGTCCTATCAGACCTACGAAGAAGTGGTGTTGTTTTAGGTTCAACTGATAGCTCATCATTATGAGTTATTGGTTGTGGGTCTAGACTGTTGGATCGATAGAACCGATAGAGGGGGGGTGAATATCGGTATTCGTTTTACGGAAAATTAAGAGCAAGTGCACAGCGGAAATAAAAAACAATAACACAGAGACGCAGTCGTTTTTACTTGGTTCGGAGCCTGGGTGGACTCCTACTCCAAGGCCCACGGTCGTTGACCGTTTACTTTGGGCAATTCTATATTAGGCACAAAATAGTTTACAAAGGATTACAGAATTAAGTACAGTAAACATTTAAATAGCTCTTTTACCGACGTCCGGGGTAGATCGACTTTTTCGGAGTAGCGGGACGTCGTCGGCTCGAGTTAGAAGGATTCCGAGGCGAAGCACGAGAGCAGAAGAGCTTTGAGACGTAGAGAGAGTTGATGTCTTGAAGCCTTGGTCGAGGGCTCTTTATATAGGGCCTGGGGGCGCCCCCCCCCCACGTGTCCTTTGATCCGCCAAAGTCTCGGTCAGCGTCTGATCCCTTTATTTTCGGGATCCGCTTTGACCGGCGCCCGGAGCGCTCGGGGCGCCCGGATTGACCGGGTCAAAGTTCTATCTTCTAGCTTCGCGAGGGTGTGCTTCGGTAGCTGGCGCTGGGGGCGCCCGGGACGCAGGGGGCGCCCGGGAGCACGGGGGCGCCTGCAGGATATACTGTCGAAGCATACTTTTTTACTTGGGTGTTTTGTGTTCACCTTGGGGGCGCCCGGGACACTCCGGGCGCCCTGGTCAGCTGTAGCCTCATTCCTTTGAGGCTTTTTGAGCTGCAGACACACGTTCCTTCGGTCCTGCATCCAGGGTTAGTCCAAAACACAATAAAACAATAAAGTATTAGATTATACAGCCTTATCCAGGGTTAACCAAGTCTCATACTTGATTTTTGTACATGGAATCCATTTCCGACTTCATGGCTTCAAGTCATATATCCCTTTCTGAATTTTTCAGAACATCTTCATAACTGATAGGTTCGTCATCGTTAATGAGATGTTAGTGAGAGCCCTAGAGCCAATCATATGATGATTACTTTTTGGACTCATTGTATCATATTCTTGTATATATAGTTCTTATATATAAAGGCATTTCTTATGGTTATTGTACTTATGTGTATTGGTGCCAAATAACTTGGTATAATAACGTCCTTGAGTAGAAGGTTCTTATCTATATCAATCGATTAGTTGAATCGATAGTGAGATGATATAGAGAACACTACTCTTAATTATTCCTAGTCAAGTATTAACATTCAAGGACAATGTTAATGCATAGAGACTAGCATGTAGGTCAACATGATGACTAGATCTCACAAGTCATGGATATGAGATATCAAGTTGACACATGGGTATACATTAGAGAATGTATATTGAATGGCCCGCCATGAGAAAGTATCATGGATTGTTATATGAGTGTCATATACTTTCTCATGTGACTATTAGTATGACTATTAGTCCTTAGACCTGAAGTCACCATAGTTCCCTACATAAGGAGTTATGTACTTTGGTTTCGTCAAACGTCACCCGTAACTGGGTGGACTATAAAGGCGATTACTGGGTATGTAACAAATTATGCGGAGGGATGTGAGTGATGTAGATGGGATCTATCCCTCCTATATGACGGGAGAGATATCATAGTCTTGATAGAGTGAGATCACTAAGTGCATGGCCATGCCCAAATAAGGCAATATGAGATATTGAGCTTATTTGATTATAGTGAGTCTACTTGGAGTTCAAGACACATAGATTGATTGGAGGATGACACGGTCTATGCTTCATATAAGATCAATCTAGATATCGACGATAGAAGGACATTGTCACATATTATGAAAGTCATAATTAGTAGACACATTGGTGATGTTGGATCTCAACATTCTTGTAACTTGGGTAGCAATGATGTGTTGCTAGATACCGCTCATTGCTTATGTTTCTAAGAGGTTAGAAGCATTGCCAACGTTACAAGAACCTATAGGGTCACACGCAAAGAACAAATAGATGGAGAAAAATTGAAGTCAAGTTTGACTTGGCTAAATATGGAAAGTCCATAAAAGGCAAGTTTGACTTGACCCAAATCCAAATCAAGTTTGACTTGACTTGGTTCCACTTCAAGTTAGACTTGACATGGGAGAAGAAATGGAGTCAAGTTTGACTTGACTAAATATGTAAAATTCCATAAAAGGTAAGTTTGACTTGACCAAAAGGCCACCTCA
Organism: Boesenbergia rotunda; assembly: GCA_024364735.1. Lineage (NCBI taxonomy): Eukaryota > Viridiplantae > Streptophyta > Magnoliopsida > Zingiberales > Zingiberaceae > Boesenbergia > Boesenbergia rotunda. The sequence goes on from JAGFNQ010000194.1 coordinate 368,531, forward strand.
CCTTGACTTGACCAAGTGATGACTTGGCTTGGTTTCCCCCCCATTTGAATTTGAATTCAAATTGAAAGGGGGTTAAGGAAGGCCACCTAATGGCCATTAGTGGCCATTATGGCCGGCCACTTAATGGCCATTAATGGCCATTAAGTGGCCGGCCACCATGGAAGAACAAAAGTGGGTTTTGTTTCATTTTTCCTCTTAGTGTGTCTTCTCTTCTTCCTCTCCAATTGTTGGAGTTCTTCTTCTTCTTCTCCTCTTGGCCGAATCCTACAAGGTGCTAGCACACCTAAAGGATTTCATCCATCTACTTTTGTTCGCGTGGATACTTCTAGAGGGACGGCACTTGACGTCCTAGAGATTCGACATCCAAAAGGAGCGAACGGGATTAAACGGGGCACGCATCAAAGGTAAAATGTTTATCCTCTTTAGATCTAGGAGTAGATCGGGTTTTGAAGCATGTAAACGAGCACTCGTAATTTTTGAAATGGCTTTCTTCGCTCGGATCCTTGCTATTGGGGCTTTCGGGGTTTCCGCGACGCGAAAAAGCGGTTTTCGTGGCCCGAAAAACCCTACAGTGGTATCAGAGCCACGAGCGAAGCTTGTGCTCGTTTTGTTTTTATTTTTTTTTGTATTAGATACAAAATTTAGATAAATATTTGCTTCTGTAATTTTTCTAAATTTTAGGATTTTTGAGTAATTTTTCTCGTAGAGGCAAAGCGACGAGTGCGAAGCACTTGTAGACTTTGCCACCGAGAAAAACTTCTCCGAAACGGCAAGTTTCGCCCAAATGGTTTTTGGGACAGCGGGTTAAGGCGTTGTATAATCGCAAGAAGACACTCGTGAAGGTTATTTCACGAGTAGGGGCGCTGCCCCTAACCCCGCAAGGGGCCTTGTCTCGCGATTACGCCCGAAACCCGCTTACCGGGACCGCCGCGGAGTTGTGACTCGGAAAAATTCTAAAAATCAGTAGAAAAATTATATAAAATTTATAAAATTACATAATTTTGAATTATGTACAGAAGTGTGATGATCATGGCCCAAAACCCTATTTTAATTAGATTAAAATATGTGTGTAATTCATATTACGGCCTGCGTGCCGTTATTTGTGTTGTGGGTGTTGTATTGTGATTGCGACCTGCGTGTCGGTTTTTTTTTAATTATTTCTGTTAAAATTAGTTTAAGACTCGAATGTAACTCGAGTATAAATTTTGTAATGTACAAAATCAAAGATGAAGGCAATTCTGGAGAAGACGGACTCGTGGGAAGCAAGCCGACAACACATAGGGTTCTGGAAGGAGGAGCTTGGAGAAGCTGCTGCCTAGACCCTAGGTTGACCAAAAGATCTTCTCATTGGCTTGAGAAGATCTTAGTAGGGCCATGACTAATCACACTTAATTTTCTTTTATATTTTATTTTTTGCTTATATGTATGTGATGCATGTTAGTATAGAATAGAATATACATGAGTGTATGTGATGCACATGTAATGTGGGAACCACATTTTGATGTGCACCTAGTACGCATTTAGGTTAAATTAGATTTAATAAATGCCTTGATACGATGCACATCATCGATTAGATTAGATCTAAATCGAAATCAACTCGTATATGCCTAACGAGCCTTGATACCCATCACTACCATGATCATATGCGATTGTTGAATCTGCCAAAGCAGAGCAATGCATTTAATCTTGGTAGGATGCGGAGGGACAACCTTGGTCCCGCCTATCACGCTTGGGTTAGATTGAGCTCAATTAGATTGAGTAACTAGTTAGCTCAATTGGATCGAGCCTAACTATAGGCATATTCCAATAGTTGGAAAGGTAGGACAAGATCACATTTATCAATAGTCTTGGGCGATTTAGCCAAAGCTAACTCAAGATTATTCATAAATGTTAATTCTTGATCCTATAAACAAGAGTTGCATAGAGATGTAATTGGTAATTGGTACCAACCGATCATACTAAGTCTTGGGCGATTTAGCCAAAGCTAACTCAAGGCGTAGTTTGATGTGGATCTTGACCTACGAGAATTATAGTTAGTTGGTGTGGATCTAGTAGTGTGGTTTTACCACATCTATGACTCGATTCTACCAAAGCCCTATAATTCAGTGGGAGCATCATTTAATTAAAGGCCTAGTTAAATGATAAATATGATACAATGGTGGATATTTATTTTCTGCATTTTATGTTGTAGATTACCATGTCAAACACGAACACTCTCTCTCTGCGATCTGTCCTTGAGAAAGACAAGCTCACTGGAGCTAATTTCCTGGACTGGTACAGGAACTTGAGGATAGTCCTCAAACAGGAACGTAAGCTGTACGTTCTAGAGCAAGCAGTTCCTGAAGCACCACTTCTCTCAGCCATCCGTAGCGTTAGAGATGCTCAACAGAAGCATCAAGACGACGCGTTAGACGTATCGTGCCTAATGCTATGCTGCATGTCCTCTGAGCTTCAGAAGCAACACGAGAACATGAATGCTTACGATATGATTGGCCACCTTAAGCAATTATATCAAGGGCAGGCAGGGCATTGGAAGCGGAACTGCAAGGTATACCTGGAAGATCTGAAGAAGAAGAGAAGTGAGACTTCTACTTCAGGTATAAATGTTATAGAAGTCAACCTTTCTATTTCTACATCATGGGTATTAGATACTGGGTGTGCTTCTCACATTTGTACTAATGTGCAGACGCTAAGAAATAGCAGGGCATTGGCCAAGGGCGAGGTGGACCTACGAGTAGGCAATGGAGCAAGGGTTGCTGCTGTTGCTATAGGGACTTACTCTCTATCTCTGCCCTCTGGGCTTGTACTGGAATTGAATAACTGTTGTTATGTACCTGTACTAACAAAGAATATCATTTCAGTTTCATGTTTAGATAACAAAGGTTTTACATTCATAATAAAGGACAAATGTTGTTCTGTTTATTTAAAGGATATGTTCTATTGTAGCGCACATCTGATGAATGGCCTCTATATTCTAGACTTAGAGAGCCCTATCTATAACGTGAATACCAAGAGGTTGAGATCAAATGAGTTGAACCCAACCTTTCTCTGGCACTGTCGCTTAGGCCACATAAATGAGAGTCGCTTGTCCCAGCTCCATAAGGATGGTTTGCTGGACTCATTTGATTTTGAGTCATATGAAACATGCGAGTCATGCCTTCTAGGCAAGATGACTAAGACTCCCTTTAGTGGACATAGCGAAAGAGCGACAGACTTGTTAGGACTCATACATAGTGATGTATGTGGCCCTTTCAATGTCGCTGCCAGAGGTGGTTACAGGTACTTCATCACATTTACTGATGACTTCAGTAGATATGGCTATGTGTATTTGATAACACATAAGTCTGAATCCTTTGAAAAGTTCAAAGAATTCAGAAATGAAGTACAGAACCAACTTGGCAAGAGTATTAAGATACTTCGATCAGATCGAGGTGGAGAATACTTGAGCCATGAGTTTCGTGACTACCTAGCTGAGTGTGGGATTCTATCCCAACTCACTCCCCCTGGAACACCACAGTGGAATGGTGTATCCGAAAGGAGGAATCGTACCTTATTAGATATGGTACGATCTATGATGAGTCACGCAGATCTCCCTATATCCTTTTGGGGATATGCTCTAGACACGGCAGCGTTCACACTAAACCGTGTTCCATCAAAGGCTGTCATGAAGACACCATATACGATATGGACAGGGAGGAGTCCCAAGATGTCTTTCATGAGGGTTTGGGGTTGTGAGGCTTACGTACGACGTCAAGTCTCAGACAAACTGGGACCCAAATCTGATAAGTGCTATTTCGTGGGATATCCCAAGGAAACTAAGGGATATTACTTCTACATTCCCAGTCAACACAAAGTGTTTGTTGCTAAGACTGGGGTCTTTCTAGAAAGGGATTTTGTTTCTAGAAAGACTAGTGGGAGTTCGTTTGATCTTGAAGAAATTCAAGACAACGACCATAGCACTGAGCCCTTGATGGATACTGAACAGGAACCACAAGAAATTGTGGATGAGATTGTTACACAAGAAATTGTGGAACAACAACCTGTTCAGGTAGACTTACCTCTTCGCAGGTCTGATAGGGTACGTCGTCAGCCTGAGAGATATTCATTTCTCTTGCCTGACCATGATGACGTTATGATCATTGAGAATGAACCTACCACCTATCAGGAAGCTGTGATGAGCCCAGATTCTGAGTCATGGCTGGAAGCCATGAGATCCGAAATGGAATCCATGTACACTAACCAAGTTTGGACCTTGGTTGATCCACCTGAAGGGGTCAAACCCATTGGGTGTAAATGGGTCTTTAAGAGAAAGCCTAACATGGATGGACTTACTCATACCTATAAGGGTAGACTGGTAGCTAAAGGTTTCAAGCAAATTCATGGTATTGACTATGATGAAACTTTTTCTCCAGTAGCGATGTTTAAGTCTATTCGGATCATGCTTGCCATTGCAGCCTACCACGATTATGAGATCTGGCAGATGGATGTCAAGACAGCGTTTCTGAATGGAAACCTCCTCGAGGATGTGTACATGACACAGCCTGAGGGTTTTGTAGATCCACAGCATGCTGGCAGAGTATGCAAGCTGCATAGGGCCATTTATGGTCTAAAGCAAGCTTCTCGGAGCTGGAATCTTCGATTCGATGATGCGATCAAACAGTTTGGTTTCATCAAGAACGAAGATGAACCTTGTGTCTACAAGATGGTTAATGGGAGCACAGTAGTCTTCCTAGTCTTGTATGTGGATGACATACTACTCATTGGGAACGACATCCCTTCGCTACAGTCTGTAAAGACTTGGTTGGGGACTTGTTTCGCAATGAAGGACTTAGGTGAAGCAGCCTGCATTCTAGGCATTAAGATATATAGAGATAGATCTAAAAGATTGCTTGGCCTAAGTCAGAGTACATACATTGATACCGTTATGCAACGGTTTGCCATGCAGAATTCCAAGAAGGGAAATCTTCCAATGTCACATGGCGTGAGTCTTTCGAAGACTCAAGGTCCCTCTTCTAGAGAGGAGAGAGACCGCATGAGCAAGATCCCTTATGCCTCAGCCATAGGATCTATCATGTACGCCATGTTATGTACTCGTCCTGATGTCTCGTATGCTTTGAGCATGACGAGCAGATACCAGTCAGATCCAGGTGAACGTCACTGGATAGCAGTCAAGAACATTCTTAAGTACTTGAGAAGGACTAAAGAATATTTCTTGATATTTGGAGGCGAAGAGGAGCTAACTGTAAATGGTTACAGTGATGCTAGCTTCCAAACTGACCAGGATGACTACAGATCGCAGTCAGGGTTCGTGTTTTGCTTAAATGGTGGCGCTGTCAGCTGGAAGAGTTCAAAGCAGGATACAGTTGCTGATTCTACAACAGAAGCTGAGTACATTGCTGCATCTGAGGCAGCAAAGGAGGCAGTTTGGATCCGCAAGTTCATTACTGAGCTTGGAGTGGTTCCTAGTATAGCCGACCCAGTACAGCTCTATTGTGACAACAATGGAGCTATTGCGCAGGCTAAGGAACCTCGCTCACACCAGCGGACCAAACACATACTACGGCGATTCCATCTCATTCGAGAGATCATCGATCGAGGAGATGTGAAGATTTGCAGAGTACCCACAGAGGCTAACGTCGCAGATCCCTTGACCAAGGCTTTGGCACAGATGAAGCATGATGGTCACACTAGGTCATTGGGTATTAGATACTACAGCGATTGGCACTAGTGCTAGTGGGAGATTGTTAGTGAGAGCCCTAGAGCCAATCATATGATGATTACTTTTTGGACTCATTGTATCATATTCTTGTATATATAGTTCTTATATATAAAGGCATTTCTTATGGTTATTGTACTTATGTGTATTGGTGCCAAATAACTTAGTATAATAACGTCCTTGAGTAGAAGGTTCTTACCTATATCAATCGATTAGTTGAATCGATAGTGAGATGATATAGAGAACACTACTCTTAATTATTCCTAGTCAAGTATTAACATTCAAGGACAATGTTAATGCATAGAGACTAGCATGTAGGTCAACATGATGACTAGATCTCACAAGTCATGGATATAAGATATCAAGTTGACACATGGGTATACATTAGAGAATGTATACTGAATGGCCCGCCATGAGAAAGTATCATGGATCGTTATATGAGTGTCATATACTTTCTCATGTGACTATTAGTATGACTATTAGTCCTTAGACCTGAAGTCACCATAGTTCCCTACATAAGGAGTTATGTACTTTGGTTTCGTCAAACGTCACCCGTAACTGGGTGGACTATAAAGGCGATTACTGGATATGTAACAAATTATGCGGAGGGATGTGAGTGATGTAGATGGGATCTATCCCTCCTATATGACGGGAGAGATATCATAGTCTTGATAGAGTGAGATCACTAAGTGCATGGCCATGCCCAAATAAGGCAATATGAGATATTGAGCTTATTTGATTATAGTGAGTCTACTTGGAGTTCAAGACACATAGATTGATTGGAGGATGACACGGTCTATGCTTCATATAAGATCAATCTAGATATCGACGATAGAAGGACATTGTCACATATTATGAAAGTCATAATTAGTAGTCACATTGGTGATGTTGGATCTCAACATTCTTGTAACTTGGGTAGCAATGATATGTTGCTAGATACCGCTCATTGCTTATGTTTCTAAGAGGTTAGAAGCATTGCCAACGTTACAAGAACCTATAGGGTCACACGCAAAGAACAAATAGATGGAGAAAAATTGAAGTCAAGTTTGACTTGGATAAATATGGAAAGTCCATAAAAGGCAAGTTTGACTTGACCCAAATCCAAATCAAGTTTGACTTGACTTGGTTCCACTTCAAGTTAGACTTGACATGAGAGAAGAAATGGAGTCAAGTTTGACTTGACTAAATATGGAAAGTCCATAAAAGGCAAGTTTGACTTGACCCAAATCTAAATCAAGTTTGACTTGACTTGGTTCCACTTCAAGTTAGACTTGACATGGGAGAAGAAATGGAGTCAAGTTTGACTTGACTAAATATGGAAATTCCATAAAAGGTAAGTTTGACTTGACCAAAAGGCTACCTCACCTTGACTTGACCAAGTGATGACTTGGCTTGGTTTCCCCCCCATTTGAATTCAAATTGAAAGGGGGTTAAGGAAGGCCACCTAATGGCCATTAGTGGCCATTATGGCCGGCCACTTAATGGCCATTAATGGCCATTAAGTGGCCGGCCACCATGGAAGAACAAAAGTGGGTTTTGTTTCATTTTTCCTCTTAGTGTGTCTTCTCTTCTTCCTCTCCAATTGTTGGAGTTCTTCTTCTTCTTCTCCTCTTGGCCGAATCCTACAAGGTGCTAGCACACCTAAAGGATTTCATCCATCTACTTTTGTTCGCGTGGATACTTCTAGAGGGACGGCACTTGACGTCCTAGAGATTCGACATCCAAAAAGGAGCGAACGGGATTAAACGGGGCACGCATCAAAGGTAAAATGTTTATCCTTCTTTAGATCTAGGAGTAGATCGGGTTTTGAAGCATGCAAACGAGCACTCGTAATTTTTGAAATGGCTTTCTTCGCTCGGATCCTTGCTATTGGGGCTTTCGGGGTTTCCGCGACGCGAAAAAGCGGTTTTCGTGGCCCGAAAAATCCTACATAACACGTCGTTCGATTCACTTATGAGAAATCCGTATCTCTCTGGAATATTGCGTGTCCTATCAGACCTACGAAGAAGTGGTGTTGTTTTAGGTTCAACTGATAGCTCATCATTATGAGTTATTGGTTGTGGGTCTAGACTGTTGGATCGATAGAACCGATAGAGGGGGGGGTGAATTTCGGTATTCATTTTTCGGAAAATTAAGAGCAAGTGCACAGCGGAAATAAAAAACAATAACACAGAGACGCAGTCGTTTTTACTTGGTTCGGATCCTGGGTCGACTCCTATTCCAAGGCCCACGGTCGTTGACCGTTTACTTTGGGCAATTCTATATTAGGCACAAAATAGTTTACAAAGGATTACAGAATTAAGTACAGTAAACTTTTAAATAGCTCTTTTACCGACGTCCGGGGTAGATCAACTTTTTCGGAGTAGCGGGACGTCGTCGGCTCGAGTTAGAAGGATTCCGAGGCGAAGCGCGAGAGCAGAAGAGCTTTGAGACGTAGAGAGAGTTGATGTCTTGAAGCCTTGGTCGAGGGCCCTTTATATAGGGCCTGGGGGCGCCCGGGATGTCGGGGGCGCCCCCCCCCATGTGTCCTTTGATCCGTCAAAGTCTCGGTCAGCGTCTGATCCCTTTATCTTCGGGATCCGCTTTGACCGGGGTGCCCAGAGCACTCGGGGTGCCCGGATTGACCGGGTCAAAGTTCTATCTTCTGGCTTCGCGAGGGTGTGCTTCGGTAGCTGGCGCTGGGGGCGCCCGGGACGCAGGGGGCGCCCGGGAGCGCAGGGGGCGCCCGCAGGATGTACTGTCGAAGCATACTTTTTACTTGGGTGTTTTGTGTTCACCTTGGGGGCGCCCGGGACACTCCGGGTGCCCTGGTCAGCTGTAGCCTCATTCCTTTGAGGCTTTCTGAGCTGCAGACACACGTTCCTTCGGTCCTGCATCCAAGGTTAGTCCAAAACACAATAAAATAATAAAGTATTAGATTATACAGCCTTAGCTATCTTGGTTCTGACTTTGGTCTCCAAAATGGAGCCCTAGGTCGAACCGACGCCTACTGTTCCCTCGACGGGGAACGCGCCCTCACCTACTCCTCTCGGGAGAATTTACCTGATGCCAATCGTTCCTTTGGTTGGACTTTTGCCTGACGGTCCTTTGTCAAGTCTTGGAGGCCGAGCTGCCCTTCGCCCGGTGCCTAGCATTCCTTCGCTAGGACTTCAGTCCCAGGCTGTCCTTCGCCTAGCGCCTAGCAGTCCTTCGCTAGGGCTTTTGACTCTGGCATTCCTTCGCCAGTGCCTAGCAGTCCTTCGCTAGGGCTTTTTACCCTGGCATTCCTTCGCCAGTGCCTAGCAGTCCTTCGCTAGGGCTTTTTACCCTTGCATTCCTTCGCCAGTGCCTAGCAGTTCTTCGCTAGGACTTTTTACCCTGGCATTCCTTCGCTAGTGCCTAGCAGTCCTTCGCTAGGGCTTTTTACCCTGCACACTAGAGTAACCTGTTAGAAAACAAGTAAGACTTAACTTTTGACCTCTGTTGCCATTATCAAAACACAGGTTTGACTTGGGTGCATTCTGCACCAACAATCTCCCCCTTTTTGATTTATGGCAACCCTAGTTCAAAAAGTTAAGTTTAAGCAAGCATAAAAGTGTTAAATTTTGTTCCCTCCCCCTAGAAGGAATCTCCCCCTAGATTTTTCAAAAATTCGTGGGCTTTAAAAAACTTTACTTTTGGAAACTTAAGTTTTTAGGTACTTAGAAATCTTTTAATAACTTAAGTTAAAAGTACATAGAAGAGTTTTTGAAGAATGATTTTAGAGTACTTAAAAAGTTTGAAGCTTTAGGTTTTAAGGTACTCAAAAATTTTGAAAGTGTTGGCTTAAGTGCTTTGTGGGATTTAAAAAGCTTAAGTACTTAGTAGGATTTAAAAAGCTTAAGTACTTAGTAGGATTTAAAAAGCTTAAGTACCTAATAGGATTTAAAAAGCTTAAGTACTTAGTAAACTTTGAAACACTTTGGAAAACTTAAGTACTTAATAATTTTGAAAAACTTAAGTACTTGATAAATAAAGTACATTTGGAAAACTTTAATAAATTTGAAAAACTTAAGTAGTTAGTAACATTGTATTTATACAGTTTTGAAAAACTTAGGCTTAAAGTACTTACAGAAGTTAAAAAATTTTGACAAGCTTAAGTAAGAAAATTTTGAAAGGCTTGAGTACCTAGCAAAATTTTGAAAGCCTAAGTAAAAATTTGAAAGTTTTAAGAACTTAAGTAGTAAATTTTTGAAAACTTTTTGAATAAAGGATAGAGTTTTTAAGAACTTAAGTAGTAAATTTTTGAAAACTTTTTGAATAAAGGATAGAGTAAAAAAAAAATTATGATAGAAAAAAAATTAATTTTACTCTCTCCTTTCCTATCTCTCCCCCTTTGCCATATATCAAAAACAGATGAATATAGCAGAAATAAGATTACATAAAGGAAATGAATAAGATTTTGCTGTACTGAACCAATTCATAATTAGACTTAAACTAAATCAGTCAATTTTCTTTGTAGGAACCTGTCTAACCCAATTAGCTACTTACTATCTGTTATAAACAGTAGTTTTTGCTAGGGTTAGTCAAGTTAAGTGTTTCTGTTCAAGTTAGATTTTCTAGACTTTACACTTAACTTGATTGCTGTGAAATTTGTATTTAGTGCCCCAATTACTGCAGATGCACTGACTTAAAGCATCTTGAATTAAGGCAAAGACCTGAGCATCTCAACCCTTTCTAGGTTATCAACCAAAAGTACCCTAAGGTGCTTGTGAGATGCTGGCTTCTAAATCTATAGGTGCATGCAGTTCTAGGGTTAGGGCCTAGGCTAAGTCCATTTTCGAAAAAACCCTAGTTTTGAAAGGGGGTAGTTTTGAATTAAAAATAAAACTAAGTCGAAAATGAAAACTGATTTTGAAATTAAGAAAAATAGTTTTTCAAATTCTATTTTTAGAAAAAAAATTTTAAATCAAGTAGAGCAGCAAACAAATAAAGTTAATCTATTCTACAGAGCACAATCCTAACTGCCTAGATAGTCAAATGAAATAAGTACTTAATTCCACAAGTCAACAGAGAAAAACATAACAGTCATACAGGTCAAACATAAGTCAACCCTACTAGGTAGGGGCAGTCAGATAGCTAATAGTACAATGCTAATCAGATCTAAGACGAGGGACCGGGGTGCCATGAATCGAATCGTGCCATCATCTCGATGTATCGAGCATCAGCCACTTCTCGATCGGCCCTACAAGCGTCCCTCTGCTCGATGTATCGGGCATCAGCCACTTCTCGGTCGTCCCTGCGAGCGTCCATCTGCTCGATGTGATAGGCCTCGATCTCCTCTCGGAGATTCTGAACCTGTGTCTCTAAATGTGTCACTCTCTGGTTGAGTGTCGGTGGAGCGGGCTCGTCGATGTGCGCTCGGGCTGCTGCAGCTATGTCTCCAACGTCGACCTCAATCTCCTCGTCTGAGTCGATCGCGGCCCCGGCCTGCTGTCGTCTCCAACTCAGAACCCCGGTGGCCGATACCTCTAGACCCGCTAACGAGAAGTTCCTAAATCCTATTTCATCGAAATCGGTCAAAGCGGTTATTTTACCTGCGGTAATGTCGCGACCGTGGTGATGAAGGAGAGAGGTGATGATGTGACAGTATGGAGTGCGTACTCGTCCCTGGGTCGTAACACTGGACGCATGCAGAATAGAATGAAACATGTGTAGTCCAATGTCGATGTCAAGGTGGTGGACTAGGGCATACAGGAGGAAGGCATGAAAGGGTCGCATGGTCCCGAGATCTCTAGTGGAGAGTGGTAAGATACAGCGGACCAGGACTCTGTACAGGGCATAGTCTTGTGCCTGAAGATCAACGGTTTGGAATCGTCTATTCGGGGGGAGTCTAGCTTCCCTATAGAAGTACGAGTGGATAGTGTCTAAGATGATGTGAGAGTAGGGAGGGTCAAATGGAGGATTCCTAGGTGGATAGCAGCAGAATGTGGACTGAGAAGATCGTAGTCCAAGGAATCGGTTTAGTAAACTAGAGGTGATAGACAAAGGTATCCCTTGAACAGTAGTGTGAAACATGAGATTATCTTGTCGAATTATGTTATTGTAGAACTCTGCACATAAGGATTCATTGATGCTATGAGTGCAGAAGACAAGATTATCTAATTGATAGAAGTTTATAAAATTCATGGTTACGGGGCATGATTGAGTAAAGAAGTGTCTATTAAGATAGCTTATCTTAATAGGTTTGTAAATGGTTTGAGCAAACTTGTTACATAATTCTAAGGTAGGGAACCTAGGGTCGGGACTGGGTTCGGCACCGGGGTTGGCCGGGTTTGGTCGGCGTCTTCTAAGTTAAGGAAGATAAGAAAACATGAAGATATTGCATTAAAAATAAATTTAAATGCAGTAAAAATAAATAAGAATTATACCGGGCAGCTCGGGGAGGCATGGTTGAGGATGAGGACTTGCAAGATCTCCTTGGAATGAAAGAAGTGAAGAAGGGAGTTGATTTTGGTGTGGGAAGAGAAGGGGAATTCGGGTGCCTTATATAGGCACATCAACGGGGGCGCCCGGGAGCCTCCGGGCGCCCTGGTCAGTGCTTGCTGCCAAAGGCAGAGATTCGGCTGGTTGGGGGCGCCCGGGACAGCCCGGGCGCCCTCAACAGGGTATTTTTGCAGCTTTTGCTGTATTGGAAGTGATGGGGGCGCCCGTGTGGTTCCGGGCGCCCTGGTCAAGGGCAGAGGCAGCTTTTCTGTCTTGGGGAAAGAAAAAGCTGTCGAGGGGGGCGCCCGTGTGGTCCCGGGCGCCCGGAATAGTATAGAAAAAGACAAAATTTTGTCTTGTTATCATTTGACCATGGTTTAATCGGTTTGACCATGGTTGGAATTGATTTGACTGTTTTGACTATGGTTTGACTGCTTTGACCATGTTTTGACTATGTTGACCATAGTTTGACTATGATCTTAAATACAAAATTATTTTGAAAAGCATGGTTTATTTTGAAGACTTAATTAATTTTGAAAATAATTAAATTTTGAAAACTTAATTAATTTTGAAATTTTTGAAAAGATGTTAAAATCTACACTTAACTGAAATTTTGTGTTAGATTCGAATTTGACAAAAAATAATTTGAATTTGAATTTCAAAAATTGGCTTCCAGGTTTTGGCGAGGCACAGGGCCTTCTTTGGCCGTAGCCTTATGGGATCATCCACCCTTTCCTTGACAAAGTCTTTTAATGAAATTTCATTTTCAAAATTATTCTTTGAAAAATTTCTGGTCTAACTAGTTTGGGTCTTGGATCGGTAGCTTCGGCTAGTTCCGCCAAATTGGCTTCCCTAACGTACTATCATCTCACCTCCACCCAATACTATGTTGTCAAGTTTCAGTTAAGTTTGTTTAGTCCTTAAGCTAACCATTCCTAAATCTAAGCATGGTAAATTGCAGGAATTTTAAATAAACAATCAATCAAGCAATTACTATCACGAATTAAATTTTTATCTAATAATGAATATTGTTTTCAGTTTGGCTCCCCCTGGACTAAAGCCACGGTGATGGTTAGGCAAGATGTGAATCTTGTCCTTGGGGATCCAATACTGATTTGATTCAGTTAGTTTGTTCAGGTATAGTTTAGGTACCCATGCCTGAATTTTACCTCTGGACTGATTCAGTACAGCAAAGTAAGATCTTTGCCGGGATTTGGTTCTATAGCCAAGTCCGGATCGATTTAGAACTGATTTCTATTTTCCAAGGATCATGTCAAGACCCTTGGAACCAGATGTAAATCATTCTAAAGCTGATCTAAGATCCTTAACCTGAGTTTTCAGAGAGGAGTTCTCCTTTTCAAGTTTTTCAACTTGAGTAGGAGTTCCTTCCTGAACCTTCTCGGTTAAGAGTTTAGAGTCAGCTCCCTCTTTCAGGAGTTTTACTTCCTGTCGGAGGGATTCGACTCGGAGTTTGGCTTTTGCCAAATCTCGAGAAAGAAATGAAATTAATTCGCTTAATTGACATCTATTGAAACCAGTTACCTTAATTTCGCCGTCTTCTGTAAAGGTCAGCTCGCCGTCGTCCTGTTCTGATTCTGACTCAGTCTCGACTTTATCTGAGGCGGTCAGAGCTAGTAGGTTTGATTGGGGTGCTTCTTCTTCTTCTTCTGAGGAAGATTGGTCCCAGGTTGCTTGGAGCGCTTTCTTTCTTCTTGTCTTTTTGATTTCCTTTAAGTTTGGACATTCTGTCTTGTAGTGGCCCTTTTTCTTGCACTCATAGCAGGTTACGTTGGGCTTGTTTTTATCATCCGCGGGTTCAGCTGGTTCGTCCTTTCTTCGGCTGATTTTTCGTTTGTTGGTTCGGTTCTTCAGCTCCTTGTAGTAGCTTCGGGCTAGTCGGACCAGCTTAGTTTGATCTCCTTCTTCGTCTTCCGAGTCTGAGTCTGAGTTAGACTCGGGTTCAGGTTCAGGCTTCTTCTTTATTGTCCTTCCAGTTTTACCTGCAACGAAAGCAATACCTTTCTCGACCATATTGGTGTTAGTTTGTTCGTGCAGTTCTAGTTCGGAAAACAATTCGTCTAATTTTATTTTTGAAAGATCCCTTGAGACCTTATATGCATTTACCATTGATGCCCACAAGGTGTTTCTAGGGAAAGCGTTTAAGGCATACCTTATTAAGTCATGGTTTTCAACCTTGTGACCTATAGTGTGAAGACCGTTCATCAACTCTTGGATTCGTGCGTGGAGCTGGGCTGCTGTTTCGTTGTCGGCCATCTTGATGGTGTACAATTTGTTCAGTAGCAGATCCCTCTTACTGATCCGAGTATCTGATGTCCCTTCGTGCAGCTCGATCAACTTTGCCCAAAGCTCCTTTGCACTGTTGAAGGGGCCCACCCGGTTCAGCTCCTCTTTTGTCAATCCGCATTGGAGAGTCTGAGTTGCTTTTGTGTCGGCTTCTATCTTGCGTTTTAGGGCGTTGTCCCATTCTGAGTAGCTTTGAGGAAGTCCTTCGGCGTTTCTGGGGATCTCCAGACCGGACTGGATAATGATCCACATGTCCACCTGAGTTTTCAGGTGGACCTCCATGCGACTTTTCCAGTAAGAAAAGTCTTCTCCATTGAAAAGTGGAGGTCTGGCTGTGCTAAAACCTTCTTGCATGACCATTTTAATCTGTAACAGAAAACTAACAAAAAAACAAATTTTCTAAGACTAGGTCTTGGATTAGTAGTGTTGGATAAATAAAATAACGAGGGGTGTTGCACCAACCTCGCAAAAAAAATTCAAACGAAATATGTAACGAAAATTCGAAAAAAATAGAAAATAAAGATCCGAAATAAAATTTCAAACTGGTGGTTGCACCAGGTTTGAACTTCCCCGCTCTGATACCACTTGTTGGATCGATAGAACCGATAGAGGGGGGTGAATATCGGTATTCGTTTTTCGGAAAATTAAGAGCAAGTGCACAGCGGAAATAAAAACAATAACACAGAGACGCAGTCGTTTTTACTTGGTTCGGAGCCTGGGTCGACTCCTACTCCAAGGCCCACGGTCGTTGACCGTTTACTTTGGGCAATTCTATATTAGGCGCAAAATAGTTTACAAAGGATTACAGAATTAAGTACAGTAAACTTTTAAATAGCTCTTTTACCGACGTCCGGGGTAGATCGACTTTTTCGGAGCAGCGGGACGTCGTCGGCTCGAGTTGGAAGGATTCCGAGGCGAAGCGCGAGAGCAGAAGAGCTTTGAGACGTAGAGAGAGTTGATGTCTGAAGCCTTGGTCGAGGGCCCTTTATATAGGGCCTGGGGGCGCCCGGGACGTCGGGGGCGCCCCCCACGTGTCCTTTGATCCGCCAAAGTCTCGGTCAGCGTCTGATCCCTTTATCTTCGGGATCCGCTTTGACCGGGGCGCCCGGAGCGCTCGGGGCGCCCGGATTGACCGGGTCAAAGTCTATCTGGCTTCGCGAGGTGCTTCGGAGCTGCTGGGCGCCCGGACGCAGGGGCGCCCGGAGCGCGGGCGCCCGGGAGCGCAGGGGGCGCCCGGGAGCAGGGGGCGCCCGGGAGCACGGGGGCGCCCGCAGGATGTACTGTCGAAGCATACTTTTTACTTGGGTGTTTTGTGTTCACCTTGGGGGCGCCCGGGACACTCCGGGCGCCCTGGTCAGCTGTAGCCTCATTCCTTTGAGGCTTTCTGAGCTGCAGACACACGTTCCTTCGGTCCTGCATCCAGGGTTAGTCCAAAACACAATAAACAAAAGTATTAGTTATACAGCCTTAGCTGTCTTGGTTCTGACTTTGGTCTCCAAAATGGAGCCCTAGGTCGAACCGACGCCTACTGTTCCCTCGACGGGGAACGCGTCCTCACCTACTCCTCTCGGGAGAATTTACCTGATGCCAACCGTTCCTTTGGTTGGACTTTTGCCTGACGGTCCTTTGTCAGGTCTTGGAGGCCGAGCTGCCCTTCGCCCGGTGCCTAGCATTCCTTCGCTAGGCTTCAGTCCCAGGCTGTCCTTCGCCT